>JAGFNQ010006121.1:0-50763 GCA_024364735.1 Boesenbergia rotunda | reverse complement strand
CCCACACTTTTAGGTATTTCAAACTTGTCCTTCGACCTTTCCAAAGTTCATATGAGCTTTTATCCCTTGACTTCATAGGTACTCTATTTAACACATGACAAGCAGTGTATAGAGCCTCCCCCCACAAGAAGTTGGGTAACCCAGAACTTCCTAACATGGAATTAATCATATCTTCAAGGGTTCGATTTTTGCGTTCTGCTACACCATTAGATTGAGGACTATATGTAGCAGTGACCTCATGAACTATACCTGAATCTTGACAGAATTTTTGAAACAGGTTTGAGGTGAACTCTCCACCCCTATCAGACCTTATCCTCTTAATGGTTTGGTTTGTTTGATTTTCAGCTTCAGATTTGAAAATCATAAATTTATCTAAAGCTTCATCTTTAGTTTTGAGCAAATAAACATAGCAATAACGAGAGTAATCATCAATGAAGGTAATGAAATACCTTTTATGGTCTCTCGTTATTAAACCGTTAAACTCACAACAGTCAGTATGAATTAATTCTAAAATATTAGAATTTCTATCAACTGATTTGAAGGGTTTACGGGGCTGTTTATATTGCACACAAACTTCACATTTTTTCTTATCATTTATGGCATACTTAGGAATCATGTCAAGATTCATCATCCTTTTTATAGTTTGAAAATTAACATGTCCTAATCTATCATGTCACACATCATAAGACTCAATGTTATAAGAATAACCAATATCACTAATTTTATTAATAATCGTATTTTCAACATTGAGTTTAAATAAACCTTCATTAAGGTAACCCTTTCCAATAAAGGTTCCTAAATGTAACAATACAACTTTATTACATTTGAAGTTTAGCTCGTAACCAGCACGAACTAATTTTGACCCGCTAATCAAATTCCGTCGGACCGCTGGAACATGATGCACCTCATGCAGTGACAGGACCTTCCCTGAGGTAAATCTCAAGTCAACTCGTCCAATCCCTAACACTCTGGCTGCAGAATGATTCCCCATGGTTACGGAAGTGCCTTCAATTACCTGATAAGTAAGGAAGGCAGAGCGATCAGCACAACAGTGCACATTAGCACCTGTATCAACTAACCACTCATTGGGTTGATAAATCAAATTTAGTTCGGGGTTAATGGAAACGAACCCATTGCTGGTGCTAGTCACAACATTGACCTGCGCCTTGGTGTTGGGCACATTGCCTTGGTTCTTCTTCTTGTCCTTCCGTTCAGGACAAAATTTGGCAAAATGTCCAACTTGTCCACAAGCCCAGCATGGCCTAGTCCCATGCTTCTTCTGAACCTTTGGTTTGAGTTTCATTTTGTTTTTCATTTTTTGGTTTTTGAATTTGTTCTTGTCAGAAGAGACCATCACATTTGCCTTTGGAGCAAATTCAATAGGTATCCCTTTATCATCATCCTTATGTTGCTTCCGATGTTCTTCCTCGATATTTAAGGCAATCATTAAATCTTCAAGAGAGATTTTACCTCTCTTGTGTTTAAGTGTCATGCCAAAATCTTCCCAACTCGGAGGCAACTTTTTGATGATAGACAAGACTTGAAGTTTCTCGGGTATCGGCATATCTCCCTCAGCAAGACCGTGAATCAAAATTTGAAATTCATGGGTCTGCTCAATGACAGATTTACCCTCAACCATTTTGAAGTTTAAGAACTTCCCCACGGTGTACTTCTCTAAACCAGAGTCCTCGGAGTTATATTTTTTATCCAAAGATTTCCATAACTCTTTGGCCGAGGTTGTAGAGCAGTACACATCAAATAGTGCGTCCGAGAGGGCAGACAGGATTCTCCCATGGCAGAGATAATCCCTCTGTTTAAACCTCTCGGTAGAAACACTACGGGCAGGTTCTTCTTCATCAGTTGAAGGAGGATCTGATTCTATAATGGAGAAAAGCCCCAGCGTTGTAAGCCAAAATTTCATTCGTTGTTGCCAACGTTTGAAGTTTTGCCCGGAAAACCTCTCGGGTTTGGCGCTAGCCTCATCAGACCCCGACATTCTATCATTTAACATGTCTATTTAGGTACAATCAATTCTCTAAAATTGTAATAAAAATGTAGCAATATTTAACATGCACCAAAGCAGTAGACAATAAATATAGATGCAAGAATCTGATAAGAAAAACACAGAGTTAGGGATAGTTATCCGGTTGAAGCGCCGGCGTGCCGACTGTCTTTAGAGAATTGATTGCCGCCCTACGGTGCAAAGGCTCCCAGCAAAAACTCCCCCAAGATTCGACAACCACGCGACGTTCGTAGGTGCACTCCAAGACGAAACCGAAAATCTGCAAAAACAAACCGGCCCGCCCGAGGCTCACGGGCTGGGGATTTGCACCCCCCCTGCGCGCGATAATCGCGTGTGTCGCACCCGGTTTATGGATTTCCGGCCCAGACCCCCTGGTTTGGGCTCAACCCGCGCATGCGTGTAGGTCCCCCTAAGCTATCTAAGCATGGTAGGAATGACTTGATATATAAGGCATTCCAACTCCGATAGCTTAGCAATGTGGGACTAAACTTCCTACAATAAATTTGAAATTCCAATCAAAAAATCAACAGAAACCACCCAAATAACAGACCCCATCTCAAGGCTGCCCACGATAGCAAGAAGAAACTAAAACTCAAACAGGGCCTCCAACTATCATGCTCACGACAGTAGCTTCAATCCTAGAACAATCCAAATCAAAATCCTGTTGAATTTTGATTGAAATTTCAAATCTATTGGAAAACCTTTAGTCCCACATTGCTAAGCCAAAGGAGATGGAAGGCCTTATATATCAAGTCATTCCTATAATGCTTAGATGGCTTAGGGGGACCTACACGCATGCGCGGGTTGAACCCAAACCAGGTGGTTTCAGGGGGTCTGGGCCAGAAATCCATAAACCGGGCGCGACGCACGCGATTATCGCGCGCAGGGGGGGGTGCAAATCCCTAGCCCGTGAGCCTCGCGCTTGCAGGCGGCGCGGTTTGGTTTTGCAGATTTCGGTTCGGTTTGATTCCTAAACTAATTGGTTTGGTTTTATTTTTTCTTTCCTTTTATTTATTATTTTTATTCCTGTTTTTTTGAGAAATCGCGTCCCCTTCTTTCTGGCGCTCGACGCGACTCCTCGTGGTCGCTGGTCGCGATTCCTAAAGGGAAGAGGCAAAGGTTTGCCTCTTCAGATCTATAAAAGGAGAAGGAAAGAAGAAGCAATTCACTCACTGCTTCTTCTCCTTTCTCTCTGAACGAGATCTGAGCGAGAATCTCCTTTCTCTCTGAGCAATTCTCGATTCTTTCCTCTTCGTTTTCTTTTTTTTGGTTTTGGGTCTTGAGGCTTCGCCTAGTGCGATCTGAGGTTGTCTCCGAGGGCAGCGTTCGTTTTGGAGTGCACCTACGAACGTAGCGTGGTTGTCGGATCTTGGGGGAGTTTTGCCGGGAGCCTTTGCACCGTAGGGCGGCAATCAATTCTCTAAAGACAGTCGGCACGCCGGCGCTTCAACCGGAGGATAACGATTTCCTAACCCTGCTTATTCATTTACTGTCTATTGGATGCTGCCTGATTTTATTGGTGCAAATATATTACTGATTTTAGTGCTATATTAACAACAATTTTAGAGAATTGACTGTAAGCATCAATAGACATGATGAATAATAGGTAGTTGGGTCTGATGAGGCTAGCGCCAGACCTGAAAGATTTTTGGGCAGAACTTTAGCGTTGGCAACAACGCATGAAGTTCTGGCTTACCACGCTAGGGCTATTCTCTGTCATAGAAACAGATCCTCCTTCACCTGATGAAGAGGAACCTGGCCGAAGTGCTGCCTTAGAGAGGTTTAAGTCAAGGGATTATCTCTGCCATGGGAGAATCCTGTCTGCCCTCTCAGACGCACTTTTGATGTGTACTGCTCAACCTCTTCGGCCAAGGAATTGTGGAAATCCTTGGATAAAAAATATAACTCCGAAGATTCTGGTTTAGAAAAGTACACCGTGGCAAAGTTCCTAAACTTCAAAATGGTTGAAGGAAAATCTGTAGTTGAGCAGACCCATGAATTTCAAGTTCTGATTCATGGTCTTGCTGAAGGAGATATGCTACTACCCGAAAATTTCAGGTCTTGTCTATCATTGAGAAGTTGCCTCCGAGTTGGGAAGATTTTGGCATGACTCTTAAACATAGGAGAGGTAAATCTCTTTAGAAGATTTGATGATTGCCTTAAATATCGAGGAAGAACATCGGAAGCAACATAAGATGATAATAAGACAATACCTATGGAATTTGCTCCAAAGGCAAATGTGTGGTCTCTTCTGACAAGAACAAATTCAAAAACCAAAAGAAACAAAATGAAACCCAAACCAAAGGTTCAGAAGAAGCATGGGACTAGGCCGTGCTGGGCTTGTGGACAAGTTGGACATTTTGCCAAATTCTGTCCTGAACGGAAGGACAAGAAGAAAAACCAAGGCAATAGTCCAACACCAAGGCACAAGCAAATGTTGTGACTGTAATGCGACCCAGCGATAGGTTTGTTACCTTAACCCCGAACTAAATTTGATTTATCAACCTAATGAGTGGTTGGTTGATACAGGTGCTAATGTGCACTGTTGTGCTGATCGCTCTGCCTTCCTTACTTATCAGGTAATTGAAGGCACTTCCGTGACCATGGGGAACCATTCTGCAGCCAGGTGTTGGGATTGGACAGTTGACTGAGTTCACCTCTGGAAAGGTCCTGTCACTGCATGAGGTGCATCATGTTCCAGCGGTCCGACGGAATCTGATTAGCGGGTCAAATCTAGTTCGTGTGGTTACGAATTAACTTCAAATGTAATAAAGTTGTAATTTACATTTAGGAACCTTTATTGGAAAGGGTTACCTTAATGAAGGATTATTTAAACTCAATGTAGAAAATGTAACTTTAATAAATCTAATGATGTTGGTTTTCTTATAACATTGATCTTATGATGTATGGCATGATAGATTAGGACATGTTAATTTTCAAACTTAAAAAGAATGATGAATCTTGACATGATTCCTAAGCATGCCATAAATGATAAGAAAAAATGTGAATTTGTGTGCAATATAAACAGCCCCGAAACCCTTCAAATCAGTTGATAGAAATTCTATATTTTAGAATTAATTCATACTGATGTTGTGAGTTTAACGGTTTAATAACGAGAGACCATAAAAGGTATTTCATTACCTTCATTGATGATCACTCTCGTTATTGTTATGTTTATTTGCTAAAAACAAGGATGAAGCTTTAGATAAATTATGGTTTTCAAATCTGAAGCCGAAAACCAAACAAAAAACCATTAAGAGGTTAAGGTCTGATAGGGGCGGAGAGTTACCTCAACCTGTTTCAGAAATTTTGTCAAATTCAGGTATAGTTCACGAGGTCACTGCTCATATAGTCCTCAATCTAATGGTGTAGCAGAACGAAAAAATCGAACCCTTGAAGATATGATCAATTCCATGTTAGGAAGTTCTGGGTTACCCAACTTCATGTGGGGGGAGGCTCTATACACTGCTTGTCATGTGTTAAATAGAGTCCTATGAAGTCAAGGGATAAAAGCCCATATGAACTTTGGAAAGGTCGAAAACAAGTTTGAAATACCTAAAAGTGTGGGGGTGCCTTGCAAAGTGCTAGTACCTGAACATAAAAGGAAAAACTTGGTCCGAAGACTGTAGATGGTGTCTTCTTGGGTTATGCTCAGAATAGTTCTGCATATAGATTTCTGATTATTAAATCAGAAATTTCTGGAATAGATGCAAACACTATTGTAGAGCTCCGTGATGCTACATTCTTTGAGAATATATTTCCTATGAAGACTCGAACACCTCAGTCTATCTCTAGTACTCCTACTAGAGATGACACTGCTTCAATAGAGGTCCCATTATCCTTAGTGGGTGTACCTTCCTCAAGTCACTCTAGATTAGATGAATCTAGTGAGTGTACAGAATTGAGAAGGGGCAAGAGGCAACGTGTGTCTAAAGATTTAGGCCAAGACTTTATCACCTATAATATAGAAGGTGACCCTGTGACATATAGAGATGCTATGGCTTCTCCTGAAGCTAAGCACTGGAAAGAAGCCATTAAAAATGAAATGGACTCTATTATCTCTAATGCCACTTGGGAGTTAGTAGATTTGCCTCCTGGTTGCACCACCATTGGATGTAAATGGGTATTTAAGAGGAAGTTAAAACCTGATGGGTCAGTAGATAAGTTCAAAGCCCGACTGGTTGCTAAGGGATTCAAACAGAAGGAAGAGATTGACTATTTTGACACTTATTCTCCTGTTACTAGAATTACTACAATCCGAGTATTGATAGCACTGTCATCCATATATCATCTTGAGGTCTATCAAATGGATGTCAAAACGGCATTTCTTAATGGAGATCTCGAAGAAGAGATATATATGGATCAGCCAGAGGGATATGTAGTTTCTGGAAGTGAGAATAAAGTCTGTAAGTTAGTAAAATCTCTTTATGGTTTGAAGCAAGCCCCAAAGCAATGGCACGAAAAATTTGATAGAGCTATGCTATCATTTGGCTTTAAAATTAATGACTGTGATAAATGCGTTTATACTAAAATGAAAGGTGATAAATGTATCATCTTATGTTTATATGTAGATGATATTTTACTTTTTGGATCTAACCTTTCAATTATTAACGAGACCAAGGCTCTCTTAAGTGGTAAGTTTGATATGAAGGATATGGGTTGTGCTGATTTGATTTTAGGGTTGAAGTTGACTCGCTCAACTGATGGAATAGCAATTTCTCAGGCACACTATGTTGAGAAAGTGTTGGAGAAATATGACTATAGCCACATAAAATCTGTAGTCACACCCTATGATCCTTCAAAGACTCTCCACAAGAATAAGAGTGGTGTGACTGTGTCTCAATTAAGATATTTCCAAATAATTGGTAGTCTAATGTATTTGGCAAATTGTTCTAGACCTGATATTTCGTTTGCTATAACTAAATTGAGCAGGTTTACCAGCTGTCCGGATAGAACACATTGGGATGCATTAGACAGAGTACTCAGATACCTAAAGGGTATTATATCCTTGGGCTTGTGCTATGGGAGGTTCCCTGCAGTCCTGGAGGGATATAGTGATGCCAGTTGGATAGCTGACACCACTGAGTGTAAAGGCGTTACTGGCTATGTTTTTACACTTGGAGGCGGTGCAGTTGCTTGGAGGTCTGTTAAACAGACGATCATATCCCGTTCTACAGCTGAGGCAGAATTGTGTGCTTTGGATACCACAGTAACTGAAGCTGATTGGCTTAAGGGTCTTCTTACTGAGATTCCCTTGATTGTGAAGCCAATACCTCCTATTTCAGTGAACTGTGATAATCAAACAACAATAGCTCAGATTAGAAGCTCCAAGTATAACCAGAAACAGAAGAGACATGTACGAATAAGATTGAAGACTGTTCGTGAGCTAGTGTCTCTCGGAGTGGTGTCATTGGACTTTGTAAGTTCAAAAGACAATATTGCTGATCCACTCACAAAAGGACTTGATTCTGAGAAAATCAAGAGATCTAGTAAGGGAATGGGACTGAGGCCTATTCTGGTTTCATCTATAGCGGCAACCCAACCTATCTGATTGGAGATCCCAAGAAGTAGGTTCAATGTGGTATAAACAAGCTATAAGGGTGAATCGTAAGCATAAATTGATTGAGATATAATCTCAAAGTCTCTTCCCTAGATAGATGCTTGACTGCTAGTAAGGATGAGCTTAAGGCTCTTAATGAGTTCAAGGTCTTTATGACAGGATGCTTGCAGTACATCCTTGGAGAACTTACCTATGTAAGTGTAACTGTGAGGCCGCAGTGTGGGAGGTCTGGGCAACTCTCCTTAACACTTATGAAACAAGATTCGGTGGCATGGCCGTAATGCACCAACCCAGAAGGATTCAACCGTCGCCTGTGATGAGTTGTTGCCAATTGATTTTCACATATTAAAGGTTTAAGTTCAAGACTTAGTTCACTTCAAACCTGTGTGAATAAGATTGGTTTACTTAGGTGAAAATTGAAACCGGAAGGTATTTTCACTGAAAGCTCATTACGACAAAGCCTCAAGATCTGTTTTTCTATTTTTCCAAAAATAATTTGAAATTTGTGGGGGATTGTTGATTTTTTGATTGGAATTTCAAATTTATTGTAGGAAGTTTAGTCCCACATTGCTAAGCTATCGGAGTTGGAATGCCTTATATATCAAGTCATTCCTACCATGCTTAGATGGCTTAGGGGGACCTACACGCATGCGCGGGTTGAGCCCAAACCAGGTGGTTTCAGGGGGTCTGGGCCGGAAATCCATAAACCGGGCGCGACGCACGCGATTATCGCGCGCAGGGGGGGTGCAAATCCCCAGCCCGTGAGCCTCGCGCTTGCGGGCGGGCCAGTTTGGTTTTGCAGATTTTCGGTCTGCTTTTCTAAACTAATTTGGTTTGGTTTATTTTTATTTTTTTTATTTTATTTCTTACCCTTTTTTTTTGAGAAACGCGCACGGCGCAATGCCTCGCGACCCTGCGAGGGTCGCGATTCTTCAGAGAGAAAAGTTTGCCTCTTCGGATCTATAAAAGGAGAAGAGGAAGAAGCAGAAAATTCACTGCTTTCTTCCTTCTCTCCTCTCTCTATGCGATCAGCGCCTCTCCTTCTCCGAAGGCAGCGTTCTCCGAAGGCAGCTTTCTCCTTCTTTCTTCTTCGGTCGTTTTGGGTCTTGAGGCTTCGCCTAGTGCGATCTGAGATTATCTCCGAGGGCAGCGTTCGTCTTGGAGTGCACCTACGAACGCCGCGTGGTTGTCGGATCTTGGGAGAGTTTTTGCCGGGAGTCTTTGCACCGTAGGGCGGCAATCAATTCTCTAAAGACAGTCGGCACGCCGAAGCTTCAACCGGATAACTATCCCTAACTCTGTGTTTTTCTTATCAGATTCCTACATCTATATTTATTGTCTACTGCTTTGGTGCATGTTAAATATTGCTACATTTTTATTACAGTTTCGCTATAGGTCCGGAATTCTTGTGCTTCCTGTTTGGAGTTGCTGTGAGAAACTTAAAGCTTTAGCAGAGAGTTGTGCTCATTTCGGTTTGTAGGATGAGTGAGTTTTGAGTTGGTCTCGATGGATATGGTTATGGTTTTGATTGTGTTTTTTATAAATCAGCTTTTCCTCAAATAAATAAATAGAATAACTAAAACAAATCTAATTTTATCGCCTACATCCCCATAATTTTCAAAAAGCACCTCAGAAATTTCCAGAAAATTTCTAGAAAATTTCGAAAATTTCCTACGAAAGGATTTCCTAATTTAACCCCTAGAAATTAATTGTCCGATTTTACAATCGGAATAGAGTTTATCTCCATGCACTGAGAGTGACGTTACTGGAAGTAGATGCTGGCCATCGAGAGATGCCATCGGCTGTACTGTAATTAATTCTTTCAAATTGAATTGGCAAGCCAAAATGGATCCACCCTGTAGCAGCAATCAATCCAAAAAATGAGATTTATTACATGAAATAATTTAAATTAAATATATTAAAATGTGATTATTGAAAATAATTAATACCTGGATATCAGATAGCAAAAAAACGAATCCATTCGAGGCAGCAATAGTATAAACTTGTCCTCCAAGGTCTTTGATTATATATTGAGTTTTGATATGTGAATTGCAGGCATGTCAGTAAACTAATTAAAATAAGGTTAATTAGTAATTAAGTGATTAAACAAAAACAATTTAATGAAATGTGAAAATAAATAAATATATATGAGCCAGAAGTCCTCACTTGGAAAGAATCGAAGACACCCATATAGCTCCAATGTTGTTCAACGAGGAGGGCTCCAACATTGGCACCCATAATATTAACACGAACACGCTGGAAGTGATCCAAACAAAATGTTTAATGATTTTTAATTAAAGAGGTAGTTAATTAATATTAACGTTAAATAGAATTTATATTATATTGTATAATTAAAACCTGTCCGGTGACTTAATCCCAGACGCTGATGGTCCCATCTTTGCTTCCGACGAGCAATCTGCTATTTATACCGGATGCTAATGCGATTCCAGATATGGCATGTTCCATCACCAAATAAAAAATGATGATTAATTAATTAAATGAATACGAATTCATGAAACAGCAATATAATTAATTAAATTTTAAAAAATTAAATGACTAAAGAATTTATTAAATTTAAAGAAATTTTATTATTATTTTTAAAAAGAAAAAGAAAAAGACTATTATATGGCGATCACAATAATTCCCTTTTCCAGTTGCATCTCTTTCATTCCTTGGTTCAGATGTTTGACAACATTTGTCATGATCCGGCATGTTAAGATAATCAGTCCATTAACTTGACCAGACATGAATCATGCAACTCAAAATATTTAACCTCAACTTAGTCAACTTCATCCATCAAAACCTTTACACATTCGCATTCTTTCTTAAATTCTTCATGTGGGGGATTAACTTTACTTGTCATGCTATCTTCATATGGCTCCAAGGTTCTCTCATAATCTGCCAAGGATCATGTGCTGTCTTTTCTATTCATTTACTTGTTTTCCATGCAATGTTGTATTTAGTGTGCATTATCTCATTGCCGTTTGTTCTATTCTAGAGTGGTTATACTTAATGTTTCATTGAGGAAGCTCCTTTACATGTAAAACATATGGAACTATCATCCTTTTGTACGAGACAATGATTACTTTCTTTGTGCTTTCAGCCTATACAATACTATCAATCATCCAAGCAAACTGATAATGGGTGCTGATTTTCATTGCTTTAAGGACAACATTGAACCAAAATGGGAAGACCCAGTTTGTGCTAATGGAGGGAAATGGACTATTAGTTGTGCTAGAGGAAGATCAGACCAGATGTGGTTATATACTGTATGTATCTCGCTACTTGGTAAAGTTCATAAATTTAATAAATATAACTTACATTATTTTCAATTTTTGCATCTTTTCCTACTTGTTATTGGCAATGATTGGGGAGCAGTTTGACTATGGAGATGAAATTTATGGAGCAGTTGTTAATGTAAGAGGGAAGAAGTAAAGATAGCTTTGTGGACCAAGAATGCTGTAAATGAAAAAGCTCAGGTACTTGCAAAACAATTATGCTGAAATGATTTCATTTAGTATCTAATCCTATGCACAACTTTATCATTGTCATCTGATTTATCGCTTTTTCTTTTATTTTAATGAGCTCAACATGTGAAGGCTTAATAATTACTTCTTTGTTATTACAAATTATGATGATGATTAGTCAAACCTGCAATTACGTTCTTTGTTAGTTTTTATCTAAAATAGTGATGAACATTTCAAGATCGAAGTTATAGAAACCAATCAAAAGCTTCTAGAATATGAAATTTACTTATTAAAGGACCAATTACCTAAATTAAAATTCGTCCATATTTTCAGGACCTGAGCTAAAGTGATGATGCATTAAATGTCTTTCTAAGTTCATGGTCAGTTGTAGGATAGAAAAATCAAGCAAGGTGTTCTGTTTACTTATTTAAAATGCCCAATTTACTCAAATTTAAATCCACACTTAAATTTTCAGGATCTAAGCTCAGGATAAATTATTTCCTTCCCTAACCTTAGTCTAATTGTTCTAATTACTGACTCCGTACAATACATGGGAGAGCTAATCCTCAATGAACAAATGCATCCAGAACAAAATAGCTAAATCTACATACTAAATTCTAAATTGTTTCTCTTTCAACAATAGGATATTGCTATATAGTTCACAAGTTTAGTTAGTTCACTTTCAGCAAAAAAAGAGAAACTGATCTAATTCCAGCAAAAGAAAATGTTTTATTAATATTAGATTTTTATTTGTATTTAAACTTTCCTAACACTTTGAATATGGTAGGAGTTTCCTTTCATGCCTATAACAACTTGTTCTCTTTGGGTTTGGTCAACTCTGGATGATTTCATTTTATGAAATCCATCATTGGTAAAGGCCCAAGGTAACACTTAGTTTTTGTTAGAATTGCGAGAAGTTAGAAATAATAGTAGGTTATGCTTTCTGTTGTTTAGTTAATATTATTGCAAGAAAAATAGGAATAATAATTTTTTTTCTCATACCTCAGAATAATTAGTTGGTTCTTAAGACTATTTATACACAAGTTGTACTTTGCCATGGCTGAAGTCAAGAAAAATACAATGTTTTCCCTCAACTTGTTATTGGAGTTTTTCTTCTTAATCGCCATGATAGCAAGGTCTCCCCACCCTCTTCTTACCACAAAATTCTCTTCGTAAACTCTAATCCCTCTTTCTCAATGCGTCTCATTGACCACCTTGTTGACAAAATCTAATATCTTCCCTATGCAACCCTTCTCCAAATGTCTCTCAACATTCAGAAACTTCATAATCTTCAGGCCATTGAGACCTTAGGGAAAGGCCACACTTACTCCCCGAACTCTACTCTCATTCTCACACATCATTGCAAAACTACAAAATCTAATTTCTTCTATGCGCGCCCCAATCCCTCTCCCCACATTCATAAACTTAATGATCCTCGGATAATAATAAAAATATTATGTTTTATAGTGTGGGAAAATAAAAAATATTATCCATTGAAAATTCAGATTATTTATATCTTCTCAGACTGCAGATGAGCATGGAGAAGCAATGGAAAGAAAATCTGGACTAACGACACTATTAACTTTCTAGTTCATGTAAGAAAACCTCTCATCTTTGTCTTCTTCAATCAAGTTTTTCTCTTTTTGCAAATTGGTAAATTAATTTCCTTCCACTGTTGCAGGACGATGCAAAGAAGCTGGAGAAGCTTGCTAAGAATCGTTATACGGTGTGATTTCTGTCACCCTGTATAACTTTTGTCTCATAAACCATACCAGTTGGAACCTTCAATCTGTGTGAAGTACTGCGATGTTTCTTATTAATCTCTAATACAGATACCATATGAACCTTTTATTGTTTGAATGCACTTTTCTAAAATCAAAATGCATGTGTTTTTGTTTTTGTTATCTTCTTCAAACACTTTGTTCTTATACTACAAGCGCATAAATGTATGCTGTGTTGATTCTCAGCAATTTCCGGAGGAAAGATACCCTCTGTGATATATATCGTATCAATTTGTGAGAAAATTTAATTAACATTGTGCACTTTGGAAGACTATTATTTAATTTATTTACAACCTTTATTTTTTAAAAAAATTAATTTTGAAAATTTTAATATTTATGTATAGATATAGTTTACTTTTTATATATTTTAATTAATCTATACTTTGTGATGATTCATTTTATGTTATTTTGTGGCATTTCACATATGTTTTATTATAAATTTAATAATTTACCTTTTTCATTAAAAAAAATCACTTAACGCGACTATTGCCCACTTTCAATTCCTAGGGTTTCAAACACGTTTTAATAATTCGGAAGCTTTTTAATGTCCATTTACTAAATGGATGGAAAAAGTAGAAAAGAGTATTTCAGGAAAAATAGTAAATTCAAGTGGCAATTTGAAAAAACAAATCCCGTGGACTTTATGCCAAGTCAATAAGCCAAAAGGGTAAAAATAATGATATAATCTTACGTCAACTAGGAAAACAGGGGTAATTCAGTAAATCCGAAGGGTTTTAAAAGAAAATATTTCCTATGTACAGTTCTCCCAGTCCCATCCCAAAGAATTTTAGGAGGCGTTTGATTTGTACCATTTTTCATTTTCATTTTCCAAAAAATCGCATTTTCTAGTTTTCTGGAAAATGACTTTTTTTCATTCTCCAGTTTTCTATAAAACGCTATGTTTTTTTTTTTTGAAAACAAAGCTGGAAAATGTAAACCAAACATGTTTTTCAGAAAATCGTATTTTCTATAGAAAATGAAAATGAAAAACAAATTGAAAAAACCAACTTCCCGAAATCCCTCTCGTTGTGTCTGGTCCCTTCCACTTCTACTTGCCACTGCGGCGTTGCACCTAGCACCGTCGGCGCCAAGAAGTCGGCTTTTGGAACCCAGACACAACTGGCTACAAATTGGCCGCCTCTAGCGTTCCCTTTCTCGTGTCCAAGCCGAACCAAGACAACCCTACCAACGAAAAGGGGACACCTCCTGCAGTTCCTTTCCCGTGTCCCAACCTCGCAGGACGAATCGAGGCCAAAGCGTGCTTCCACATGATCTTGCAACTCTTCCTCCGCCCCTACTGATCCCGGGGCAAAGCTCAATCGCCCTTGGCATCCTATCCTGGGTACTTTGGTTCTTATTCCATGGTGTTGCCTTGAGAACAAGGGGATTCTGTAAGAAGCAGAGTGGATCAACCGAGACTTGATACCATGTAAGAATCTAGGAATCAATATCTGTGATCTTAAAGTTCTCTCAATTTACAATATGAGAAAAGATTGAAATTGTTAGATTGTATATATTTTAATTATTTATTTATAGTTTTTAGGGCATTTTAGTCTTTTTCCTTTTCAGTTTAGGGTTTAGGGTTTCTTAACCCATCTATATAAGGCTCTGTATTTTAGTCTTTTTTTCTTTTCAGTTTAGGGCAATGGTTTTGATTATTTAATTGAAGGATTGTTAATTCGATCCACTTTTGGATTTATCAAGATGGTTATTTTTTTCTTTTCTCAATTTCTACATGGTATCAGAGCAAGGTTCTTCATGGCTTTGATTTTTCTGGTGCATTCGCACAATTTTTTCGTTTTGAACATTGGTTGAGTTTTGTTCTCGCATCAATTTGTTTTTGTTCACTAATTGGTTATTTGCGAGCACTATTTGTTCTGTCATCATGAGTGACCTACAGATGATTCGCTTCAATCTATTGGTGTCTAATTGGATGGAAAAAATTATTCATATTGGTGATATGTTATGAAAAATTTCTTGCGTGGAAAATCTATGTGGGGATATATTTCAAGTGTGCTAAGTAAACCCACGAATAACAATGCTGTTGATTATGCAAAGTCGATGAATATTTAGGAGATCGATAATACGAAGATTATTACGTGGATCAATAATTCTGTTACACACTCTATTCGTGCTTAGTTGGCTAAGTACGAGACTGCCAAAGAAGTTTGGGATCACCTGGCAAGGCTATACACACAGTCTAACTTTGCCAAACAATATCAGTTAGAAGCAGATATTCGTGCACTTTGACAGCAAGATATGGATATCCAAGACTTTTATTCTGTCATGTCAGAACTATGGGATCAGTTGGCACTCACAGAATCCTCAGAATTATGAGTATTTCCAGCTTATATCACTTGTAGAGAAAAACGCCTAGTCCAATTCTTGATGGCTCTTCGTGATGATTTTGAAGGATTGCGTGGAACAATTTTGCATCGTAGATTCAGTGGTACATGCATTGCTTGCAGAGGTCGTTTTTGCAACACCACAGCGGCCTCCACCTCATAATCAAAATAGATCGATTTCGAAAGTTTCTAATGATGAATGTGCTTATTGCAAAAATAAAGGACACTGGAAATGTCAGTGTCCATTATTATTGAACAAAAGTAAACGACCACCCCAACAGCAATATCAACAATAACGACCTCAACAGCCACCGGTGCTACATTAAAATGTTTCATGGAAATTTGATAATCGACTGCCTCAGTCTAGTAATGCAGTGGCTACCTCCTCTTTAGATCCATGAGCGATTTCAACAGTTTCTTGCTTCACACTCCTCTGCCTTGTTTGCTTCTTCTCATATAGGTTTGTCATCCTTTAGTATATCAGGTATATCTTCTTCCTCGTAGATCTTAGATTCTGGAGTCTCTCATCATATATCACCTAGCTTGTCGTCTTTTATCTTTTTGTCTCCTAACTCATCTTTATGAATTGTATTTCAATGTCATTAGTAGGTATCGGTTCTATTGTTATAACTTGCTTGTCTCTTCAATCTTGTTTCTGTTAGTCAATTGTGTGAGTCTGGATATGTAATCTTTTTCTCTTCATCCATTATTATTTGCAGGACCCGCGATCTTAGAAGGTGATTGGGACAGGCCATAGGAAAGGGGAACTCTATATCTTGGATCAGTTTCAAGTACCAGGTGTTGCAGCTTCTGGTGTCGATCTGTCATCTTTTCGATTTAGTCATTTTTCTTCTAATTTTTATTTATGTTATACTCGTCTAGGTCATGTTTCAGTGTCCCGTTTACAATTTTTAGCTTCATCTAGAGTATTATGACCTTTAAAAAGTTATGATATTTTTTATTGTAGTGGTTGTAAACTAGCAAAATTCTTTGCGTTAATTTTCAATAAAGTTTATCTTTTTCTCCTAATCCTTTTGATCATGTAGACATGTACATTCCGATGTATGGGGGTCTTCTCCTATTGCTATAAAAGGGGAATCAAGAATTATGTTTTCTTTATTGATAATTGCACTCGTTATACTTGGGTTTATCTTATAAAACATAGATCTAATTATCTTACCATCTTCAATGACTTTAAAGCTCTTGTCAAAACTCAACATTCAGCTGTTATCAAGTGTTTTCGTTGTGATTTAGGTAGTGAGTATACTTCCAATGTTTTTTCTCGTTTACTTGCTTCAGAAGGTATTATATATCAAACCTCGCATTGAGAAACACCTGAACAAAATGAGGTTGAGGAGAAAAAGCATAGACATTTTATTGTGACATCCCGCTCATTTTTATTGTCTGCAGATGTTCCTATTGTCTTTTGGGGAGAAGGTGTTTTTATTGCTAGTCATGTAATTAATAGGATTCCAACTTCTCATAATTCAGGTTTGTCTCCTTTTCAAAAAATGTTCGGTTGTGCTCTTGATTATTCATCTTTACCTGGTTTTGGTTGTACCTATTTTGTTCTGCGACCACACGTCGAACGTGGTAAGTTGTCCATTAAGTCTGGTTTGTGTGTCTTTCTTGGTTATGGTGTTGGTTAAAAGGGATATCGTTGTTTTGATCCAGTCAGTAAAAAATTATATGTTTCTCGTCATATTGTGTTTCTTAAGCATATTCCTTTCTTTTCCATATCTCCTCTATCACATGACACGACACGTGCAAATCTTATTCGCATTGATCCCTTCAGTATCGACACCGATAAAGCCTCTCCCACAGCTCCTCATGATAGCTCCGCTGAATCTGGTACTCTTGAGACTCCTCCTCCTCCTCCTCTTGCGATTGTTTCGTCACCTGGCGAGATTATGGATAATCCTATTCGTCGGTCTACACGTTCTCGTAATTCTACTAAATTATTTGATTTTGCTTATTCTTGTTATTCTAGTTTTTTTGCTTCTTTTGTCATCTCTATTCATCATCTTTCTAAGACTTTGTCCTATAGAGAAGTTGTTGATAATTCACTTTGGCAGAATGTTATGGACGAGGAATTAACTGCTCTGTATTATACACATACTTGGGATCTAGTACCTCTGCTACTAGGAAAACGTGCCATTGGTTCTTATTGGGCCTATAAGATCAAAACTAAATCTGATGATTTTGTCGAATGATATAAAGCTCACCTTGTTGCTAAAGATTATTCTCAGGAGTATGACATGGATTATGAGGAAACTTTTGCCCCTGTTGCTAAAATGACCACCATTCGTATCTTAATTGTTGTTGCCTCTGTTCGTCGATGGAAAATATCTCAGATGGATGTCAAAAATGCCTTCTTAAATAGTGATCTTCAAGAAAAAGTGTATATGATGTTGAGGCAATCTATGGTCCGTGGGGTCATGTGTTTTGATGTTTGGGCAAAGGGTTTAAGTTAGATTTACCCTTGTGTTTAATATGCATATTTGTGTGTGCAAGTTTGCAAGATACACATAGACTTAGCTGGACAGCTTCGGGTTCGGTGAAGGATTGCATGAGGAGACGAGCCGTGAGCTTGTATGCATCCGAAGGACCGTGGATAAGGCAGGAACGATGAGCCGAGGGAAGCGCACTTCGAGGCATAGCGAAGGATGGCATGAGGACGAGCCTGTTGGGTATGACTTGGCGGGTTTCCTTAGCGAAAACTTGGTCGTCCTTGAGAGACTTCTCCATGTCTACGGATTAAAAATAATTCGAATGGAGACCCGTCTCCCAACGACCATCTCGTGCCGTATCGAACGATCCAAATTACAACTCGACCAATCATAAAGATCGAGCCTTGTAATTTGCTTGACCATTCGACCGCGAAAAAGGCGACGAGTGGATCGCCGACATTTGTGTTTATGGCCGGGGTCTAATTATTTAATTATTGGCTATGATACAAAATCAAAACAATTAAATAATTAACATAAAATGACAAGGCAAATAAAACATGGCACATAATTAACAAAGGAGCTTGGGAAAGAATTATACCTTCCCGATCACCTCGCGACCTTCTACCTTATGTCTCTCCCTTCCCAGACGTCGTGTGGGCGACGGTCTACCGAGAACCGAGATCACCGAGGCACTCCAACCGAGATCTTCTTCTTGACTTGGCCGAAAACCAAACCCTAGCTCTTAGGGTTTTTCTCGCCGCAACCATCCCTCCTCTTCCTTTACGCCGCCGACCACCGGAGCTTCCCTCAGGCCACCGAACCGGCTACTGACCTCGAGAGGAAGGAGAAGAAGATGAAGGAGGAGAAGAAGGTCCTTCTCCCTCATACAAAACTGGCCAGAACACCCCCTTTCTTCAACCTTGCGGCGTTGCCGCAAATCCCTCTTGCGCCACCTCCCACCGGTCGGCAGCGGCTTCTTCACTCTCGCTGAGCACCACAAAAGGTAGAGGACTCCTCTGCCTTGTCTATGTGAGTCACAGCTGGAGCTTGGTGAAGAAGAGTGGAAGGACCGAAGGGGAGAAGCCCCTTCTCCTTGTCGCCGGCCGGATGCCCTAGGAGAGAGAAGAGAGAGAGATGAGAGGGGAGAGGCCTTAGGTGTATTCTCTTGGATCAAGCCTTGGTTTCATGATCTCGTTGGGTATTTATAGGGCTAAGCTAGGGACCAAGAGGAGGAGTTGGATCTTGGCCCACCAATAAATCTAAACCCGATCCATTAATTAAGATTCATTCCACTAAAGGATCTTAATTGAACTTCCTCACTAACCCCCATATTTTCATATGGGCTCCACATATTACGAGTCGTCTATCCCCCGTGTTTAAGATATCGAATGCCCGTTAATTAATTTAAATTACTGATAATTCAAATTAATTAACTTCTGGATCTTTGATTAGTACCACTCAACCTTATCATCATGCCGGATCAAATCCACCTGCAGGGTTTAGCATAATGAACCTTTTGAGCTCATCAAGGGGGCATCATCATCCCGACTCACCAGGACATGGATTTCGTCAATAATCAACGGCATATCATATTATTAATATTATCTCCCAACTTACCGAGTCTATCGATCTAACAGAATAAATTTCACCCATTGGTAAATCAAACAAAATAATAATTAATAATATATGCCCGTTATTATATCAGGATTAAGAGATCGTACTCCATAATAAAATCTGAGGTCCTATCCAATTATCGAGTCAGTACAAATTAGATAACCTCAGGTTTTGGTCCTGCTCAATGTACTCAAAGCATACTAGTGTAATTCTATGATTAAGACCAACCATACCTAATTACACTACAACCATCCCGATGGTTTGTCCAATTCCATCTTGGTTGTGAGTCTCTACTTATACTAGGCAAGGAACTGATAACATGATCTCCCGTGTGACACCACATACCATGTTATCTATAATGCGAAGTAATGAACTTTATGCATGTACTAATATAAACAGGCACCTAGTGTAGTTGTGATTCTCTTTTCAAAATCAATATGTTCATATATATAAAAGAAGCATGTCTTTCAGTTACACATCTTACTGAGCCGCGGTCTTGTATACATCCGAGCGACGAGAGTCAAAGTCGAAGAAAGCTTGAAGGCAACAGGTGGAGGTTGCAAAGGAAGAGTCAGCTGAGTCGTGAGGGTCTAAGTGCCAGTGAACTGTACTCGGGTTAGGAAACCCTAGGATTAGGGTTTAACCAGTCGACTGGTCTGGGATCAGTCAACTAGTAGTCGGCACAGAAAGATCAGTCGATTGATCTTTTGTGCAGTCGACTAGTATCGGCTGGGAATTCGAACATTGGGTTGTAACGTTCGAATTCAGGTGGACCAGACGACGGGTGTTGGCACCAGTCGACTGGTAACGGTTAGTTCAGTCATGAGCTCTATTTAAAGGAGCTTGGTTTGGCTGGCTAGGATTGACGAAATTGGCTTTAGTTAAAGGCCAATTAGTAGTCTTTGTGCTTAGGAGTGTTGTCAAAGTTGTGGTGAGGTTTCTCCACCCACAAGGAGCGACACGAGCTAGCCGGAGGTCTTTCGGGGACTAATCTATCGACGGATAGGGATCGTCCACCTTACGGACAACCGTGGAGTAGGAGCCTTATCTCTGAACCACGTAAACGGTTTGTGTTAGCGATTGTTTTCATTTGCAGTTTGTATTTCCGCTTGCGCACGCTAACACTTGTAGGAAGAAACGACGCATTGGGGGCAACGGGCTATTCACCCCCTCTAGCCGGTCCATCGATCCTCAACATATGATACCTCCTCCTGAATTACTCACCAATCTGGTGAAGTTTGCAGGCTTCGCAATGTTTTCTATGGACTCAAACAAGCACCTCATGCTTGATTTGCGAAGTTCTCCACGTTGATTACCTCTCTTGGTTTTTGTCCCAATGATCATGATTCAGCTTTATTTGTCAAGTGTACGTGTGCAGGTCGTATACTTTTATCTTTATATGTGGATGACATGATAATTACTGGTGATGATTTTGATGGAATTGAGTCTTTGAAGTTTGAATTAGCTCGTTGCTTTGCTATGAAAGACTTGAGTTTACTACGCTATTTTTTGGGATCGAGATCACCTCTTCTCCAAAAGGTTATCTCTTGTCTCAGTCAAAATATATAGCTATTCTATTTGAGCGTGCGCGTCTCACTGACAACAGGGTAGTTGATACTCTCTTTAAGACTAATGCTCGGTACTCTCTATCAGATGATTCTCCTTTGCCAGATCCTAACCTTTATCGTACAGTTGTGGGAAGCTTGGTTTATCTCACTATGACTCATCCTGATATTGAGTGTCTTGTGCATATGGTTGGTTAGTTTGTCGCTACACCTACCACAGTTCATTGGGTTGTAGTTCTTCGTATTCTCCGGTATCTTCGGGGAACTCAGTTTCAGAGTCTCTTATTCCCTAATACTTCCTCGTTAGAGTTATGTGCATACTCTGATGCTGATTGGGCAGGTGACTCTACGGATTGTGAGTCCATTATCAGCTTTTGTGTTTTTCTTGGATATTCACTTATCTCTTGGAAGAGTAAGAAGCAAGATGTTATTTCCAGATCTTCCACAGAAACTGATTATCGTGTCATGACTACCACCACTTGTGAGACTGTTTAGCTACGTTGGTTGCTTGCAGATATGGGAATTTTTCTTCGGCAACCTACTACTCTTCATTGTGATAATCAGAGTGTCATTCAAATTGCCCGCAATACAGTTTTTCTTGAGAGAACGAAGCATATTGAGATAGATTGTCATTTCACTCGTCATCATCTACAGCTTGGCACTATCACACTGCCTTTTGTTCTTTACTCGTTGTAGATAGTTGATATGTTTACCAAGGCTCATTCCGCTTCACGCTTCCGTTTTTTGTTTGACAAACTCTCAATGCTTCTAGCTGTAGCATCGTGACTTTGAGGGGGGATGTTAGATTGTATATAGTTTAATTATTTATTTATAGCTTTTATGACATTTTAGTCTTTTTCTTTTCCAGTTTAGGGTTTAGGGTTTCATAACCCATCTATATAAGACTATATTCTTTCATTCTAAAATACTTCTTGATTTTATAAAGACGACTATTTTTCTTTTCTCAATTTCTACAACAGTAAGCATGAGAAGATGGTTAAGAAGAAACCCGTCTACGATGAAGGTGACAATGAGTGCTCCAATAAAAAAAGTCTTCTTCCTCTTCTGCTCTTGTTTTCCTTATCATCCTCGTCCAGTGCACCCTTCTTTCTTCAAGATCATGATTGGTGATTTCCAAGAGTTCTTGGTATGTTTTCTTTTAACTCAAATTGATTTTTCTGATGTTTGGTTTGTTTGCTTTACATGTTCACTTGGATACTCAATTGTTTCATGTTTATGCACAGTTCATACCACCAGATTTTACCGAAGTTATGGTTGATTTAGTCAATAAGAATGTGCATCTAAAAACCTCTCTCGAAAGTTGTTTTAAAGTTAAACTCTCAGTTGTTGATAAATCCTTGGCATTTAAAGATGGCGGGGATGTTTTGGTGTCCAAAAATGTCAGCGAATCCTTGTTTTCTGTTGACATTTTGGCATTAATACTTGTGAAAAGGTTTACTTTGACAAAACAGATGGAAATATTCTCATAGAAGAAGAAAGAGAAAGCTGGCACATCTCTTGGGAGGCCACAGCTTGTCAAGGGTCAGAAATCTTTTGAAGCACCGAGTTTTAAGAAAGATTCACTAGAGAAGATTGATCTGCCGAATACTAACAAAAATGTTTCTGAATGTCTTGGTGGAACAGAGGTTCACTTTGGCAAAATGTTTGACAATCTCTGCTCTAGACAGAATCAAAGGAAGGCCGATTCCTATTTTGAAAGACCACAGCCTGTTAAGAAACCACATTTTCGTAAAGCTTCAAATGCTAAGAAAAGAGCAGAAGAGATAAATGATCCTACAATTTATGCCAATTGTACTGCTGACACTTGTCTGGTGCAGAATAAAAATGAGTCTGGAAACTCTACTCAAGGTATTGAAATGATGGATGATCCTGATTATGGTTGCGTAGCTAAAACCCCAGATAAAGTTAAAAGGAAACCTAAGATTCCTTCCCCTCGTAGCTGTGATTCTGGAGGTCCCTGAGATCTTGATGTAATTCAAATAAACAAACCATCAGTCAACATGATCCGCGGAGAAGTTCCAATAGAAGATGAAGTAAGAGGGCATTCTTATGTACATGAAATCAATAAAAAAAAACAGATTTCTAGCTGCCGGGATGTCATCCTTATTACTCCTAACTCCTGAGGTAGATGTTTTGCTTCCATTTGACATAAATGAGATATATCATCTAGGAGAAAATGAATATGACTATCTTCATGAACACAATGTGATGAATGCAACTGCGGCGAACGAGACTGATGGCATATTTCTTCTCATAGAGGATGGTGTGTGCCACATTGTAGAGGATGATATAGAAAATGGACAATGCAAAACTAACATAATCGAGAAATATCATGTAAGTGAAAATGGGAATGGTATAGCGGGGATAAATACAATTTCAGCTCAAGAGGTTGTCTGCAAATTTCTTATTACAGAGGATGGAATATGCCATATTGTAAGTGAAGATATTGTTGAGGCAATTGGCCCAAGAATGATCGGGAAGATCATGGTTTTGATGTGTGTGCTAATAAGTTTATGGTTAGGGTATTGTGTTGTATTTGATATGTGTGATTGAGTTTGCAGGACTTAGAGAATCACACGTGGAGAACATATCCGAGGGATGAGAGACGAGGGAGGAGAACTCCAAGGGCAAGCCAGGAAGTGGACTTCAAGGGCACACGTGAAGGGTGGCATGGAGGCAAGCCAAAGGAAGGCTTGTATGCGCATTCGAGGGACGATAGCCGGTGGAAGAAGACTTCAAGGAGCAAGCCAAGGGAGTATACCAGAAGGCACACGTGAAGGAGAGTGTTCGGAGTGAGTGTGAGTACTTGTAGAAGCTGGGCAGTCGACTAGCTAGAAGGCAGTCGACTGCCAAAACTCACAGAAGGTTTTCAGCCTTCGACCAGTCGACTGCCCCAGGGGCAGTCGACTGGTATCCCCGAAATATAGCCGTTGGCTAGCATTTAAGGCTATACCAGTCGACTGCCCCAGGGGCAGTCGACTGGTGTGGCCTGGACAGCTTGCGAAGTTGTCTTGTTCTCTTATTTAAAGGAGACATTTTGGCATGAGTTCAGTACGGTTTCTTACTGTACCAAAGTGCTGCTAGTACCCCGATTGATCAGATCTTCCTCTCGCTTCTCATTGCACCTTGTAAAGAGGAAGAAGACGACTTGTGTAAAGGTTTCTCCACCTTGAAGGAGGTTTTCATAGTGGAGAGTGTGCAACCGCGTGGATCCTTGGATTAGTCATCTTTCGGGGTGGATACCAAGTAAAATATTCTGAGTTAGCATTGTTCTCTTGTTTTTCATATATTTTTGTTTGTATTGTGCTAACCTCCTTGTAGAGAAAACATAAACTACTATTCACCCCCCTCTAGCAACGCACTCGATCTAACAATTGGTATCAGAGCCGGTTCGCTTCGGGAGAACTCACCGTCGACCGGAGTACAAGGAAATAACGTTTCAAGAGGGTTATAACACCGCAAGGCCTCCTTTCTTCGACAGGAACGACTTCGCCTATTGGAAAGGTAGAATGCAATACTACTTAATGAATGACATTGAGAATTGGATAAGTGTTGTAGATGGATTTGATGCACCCGTCGACGAAAGAGGAGAGCCACTACCAATGAGGACTTGGTCGAAGGAAGTCATGAAGAAGGCGCAAGCCAACGCAAAGGCCACCACCACGCTTCAATGCGGACTTTCAAAGGAACAACTCAACAAAGTGGGGCCTTTCAAGAGCGCCAAGGAATTATGGGAGAAACTCGTCGAACTCAATGAAGGGTCCAACGAGTCAAGAAGAGCAAAGAAGGATCTACTAGTTGCCCAACTACAATCGCTCTCCATAAAGGCCAACGAGTCCGTGAGCCAATTACATGGAAGAGTCAAAGAGATCATCAACGAACTACATGTAATTGGTGAGAAAGTGGAAAATCGAGATCTCGTGAGGTATGTTCTACAATCCTTCCCGAGAATTACATTGTGGGCATCAATGGTTGATGCCTACAAAGTATCAAGGGATCTTTCAAAAAGTTAGACGATTTGTTTTGTGAATTTGAATTACATAGCAAGCTAACCTCTCTTCTAAAGAAAAAGGTGTAGTATTTGTTGTCGAGAAGGAAAAGAAAAAGAAGAAGGAGAAGAAGAAGGTCGTATATTCATCATCCGACTCGGAGGAGTCAAGCACTTCTATGGATAGCGACCAAGAAGCATTCATGGTAAGGAAAATGCGTAGAGCGTTTAAAAATTTTTCTAAAAAGTATTATGCTAGGAAAGGTTCAAAGAGTAAGAGCAAAGGGAAGGAGATAATTTGCTACAACTGTCACCAAGAAGAACACATAAAGAATGAGTGTCCCCAACTAAAGAGAAGAAAAGAAAAGAGGAAAAGAAGAGAGGTGACAAGAAGAGATCAAAAGGAAAAGAGAAGAGTGTCACCAACCTCAAGGCTACTTGGGATGATCCATCATCCTCGGAGGAGGAAGAAGAGTAAGTGTCCTATTTTGCATTTATGGGAGTGGATCATTTGGAGTCATCCGATGATGAGAGAAGCTCAAGTAGTGAAGATGAAAGTGGCTCATCATCATCATCATCCGAATCTGAGGCGTCGGTAAGTGAGGTATATAGTCTACCCTCTTCTACTCTTGTCAAGATCATTTCTAGTACAAATATGGATTTGGCTAAAGCTAGGAGAAAAATTAAGGACTTAAAAGATGAAGTTGTCATGCTTAAAGTAGAATCTACAAAACTTAAGGAAGATTTGCATGCTTTTTCTACCATGTCAAATGATTCATGTCTTGAAAATGAAAATAAGGAACTAAGGGAAAAGATAGAGGACCTCACCAAGGCACTTAGGAAATTTCAAGTGGGCTCTAGCAACCTTGACATGATAATAAATAGCCAAAGAGCCGTTTATAACAAGGCCGGGTTAGGTTATAGGCCAAAGACCAAGGAAGTTGCCTTTGTTTCACTTATGGGTAGAAACGGGGCCTCTAGGAGACTAAGTGTTAAGGGAAATGTCCAAAAGGCTTGGGTACCAAAGAAGTTTTTAAATGATGCTTGTGGAACAAAAATTTGGGTACCAAAAGATTGTATTTTCCATGTTGTATAGGTAAAAGTCAAGGATGTCTTAAACATGTGGATAGTAGATAGTGGGTGCTCAAGACATAAGACCGGAGATGTGAGCAAGTTCATCACTATTAGCTACCTAAGAGAAGGGATCGTTTCCTTTGGAAATAGTGGGAAACTCAAAATAATTGGTAGGGGCACCATTGAGGTATCTCCTACAATCTCTATCCACAAAGTGCTTTTGATTAAAGATATGAAATTTAATTTACTTAGTGTAAGTCAATTGTGTGATGCGGGCTATAGGGTTGAATTTCATTCTAGAAAATATCTAATTAAACAAAATGGGTCGGAAAATATCATGCTAGAAGGGTATAGAGAGGCTAATCTTTACTATCTTAATCTTTCTTATGCTTCTAACAATTTGCCTAAGTGTCTCATGTCTAAAGAAGAAGAAGGATGGTTGTGGCACCGAAGACTTGGGCACATCAACATGAGGAGCATTGCAAGAGTGGCAAAAGAGGTGTTGGTGAAGGGGCTCCCTATGATCAAATATGAGAAGACCAAGATGTGTGATGCATGCCAAGAGGGTAAACAATCAAAACCATCAAGCACTACTTTGCCTTTAGAGCTATTACATATTGATCTTTTTGATTGTCATAGTACTCCCTCACTAGTAGGGAGTAAATATTATTTAGTTATTGTAGACGATTTTTCTAGATTTACTTGGGTGTTCTTTATGAAACATAAGGATGATACCTTAGAAATTTTTATAGGGTTTAGTAAGAGGGTTGAAAATGAGAAACACCTCAAAATCAACCGCATTAGGAGTGACCATGATGGGGAGTTCCAAAACTCAAACTTCTCATAATTTTGTATAGAAAATGGGTATAAGCATGAATTTTCATACCCAAGGACTCCTCAACAAAATGGTGTAGTAGAAAGGAGAAATAGGGCATTACAAGAGGCCGCTAGGACTATGCTTAATGCATATTCTCTTCTTAGCTATTTTTGGGCCGAAGCGGTAAATACCGCGTGTTACATTCAAAATCCGATTTTGGTACATAGGTTCTTAGGTAAAACTCCATTTGAGTTGTGGAATGGGAGAATTCCACAAGTTCATTACTTTAGGGTCTTTGGATGTAAGGTCTACATTCTAAACACCAAGGATGACCTAAGGAAGTTTGAATCTAAAGCCGATGAGGGAATTTTAGTTGGTTATTCATCCACTGGTAGGGGTTATAGAGTTTACAACAAAAGGACCAAGGTAATTGAGGAATCTTCAAATGTTGATTTTGATGAATCTACCAACACTTACCCTAGGAAAACCTCAATTGATAAGGACATAGAGGAAAGTCAACCTATTGCCCAAAGAATTCAAGACTTACATTTGGAGGGCAATGATCAAGGGGGAGGGAGAAATACACTAGAGGATGAGGATCATGTAGTCAATGAACCCATAACTTCTATACCCTTAAGACATCACCAAGATCGCCCCATTGACCAAATAGTGGGTGATGTCACTCAAGGGGTAAGGACTAGATCCTACTTTAGGGAACAAAGTAGTCAAATTGCTTTGATCTCTCAATTAGAACCTAAGTCTATTGATGAGGCATTAGGTGATGTAGATTGGGTTCTAGCCATGCAAGAGGAGCTAAATCAATTTGAAAGAAGTGAAGTTTGGGACTTGGTTCCTAGGCCCAATGATTGCATCATTGTCACCACTAGATGGGTCTTTAGGAACAAGCTAGATGATCAAGGCAAAATTACTAGGAATAAGGCTAGATTGGTAACTAGGGGGTTTAATCAAGTAGAGGGGCTTGACTATGATGAGACATATGCCCCCGTAGCTAGATTAGAGTCCATTAGAATTCTACTAGCCTATGCCGCTCACTTGGGTTTCACACTTCATCAAATGGATGTGAAGTCGACATTCCTTAATAGGGGTCATTAAGGAAGAGGTCTATGTAGAACAACCCCGGGTTTGAAGACCCAAACTATCCTAGACATGTCTACAACTTGAGAAAAGCCTTGTATAGATTGAAACAAGCTCCCCGGACTTGGTATAAAAGGCTTTCTTCATTTTTAGTGTCTAAGGGTTTTAGGAGAGAAACAATTGACCCAACTTTGTTCCTAAAATCTAAGGATAAGGACATATTTGTTGACCAAGTGTATGTCGATGATATTATTTTTGAGTCAACAAATAGTGATTTTCTACATGAGTTCATCAAGTGTATGGAAAGTGAATTTGAGATGTCTTGTAGGAGAATTGACATTCTTTTTAGGTCTACAAATTAAGCAATCAAATGAAGAGACACATGTATTTCAAACTAAGTATGCTTGGGAAATGCTAAAGAAATTTGGCCTAGAAAATGCTAAGGTAGCATCTACCCCTATAGGAACAAATGTCAAAATGGATAGTGATGTTGAAGGGAAAATGGTAGACTCAAAGCAATATACAAGTATGATTGGTAGTTTATTGTACCTAACCGCTAGTAGACCCGATATACTTTTTGTGGTAGGTATGTGTGGAAGGTACCAATCATGTGCCAAAGAGTCCCATTTGGTGGTAGTAAAGAGGATCCTAAGGTATGTTAAAGGTACTCTCAATGTGGGGCTTTGGTATCCTAGAACCCTAAATGTTGATCTTATTGGATACACCGATTTGGACTATGCGGGGTGTAAACTAGATAGGAAGAGTACTAGTGGAGGATGTCAATTCCTTGGGTCTTCCTTAGTTAGTTGGAGTAGTAGGAAATAACAATGTGTTGCCCTATCAACAACGGAGGCCGAATATGTGGCAATGGGTGGTTGTGTGTCCCAACTACTTTGGATCATGCACACTTTAGAGGATTATGAGTTACATTACTCCAAGGTCAAGGTTTTGTGTGATAATGTAAGTATAATCAATTTGACCAAAAATCCGGTTCACCATTCTAGGACAAAACACATTGAAGTGAAGCATCACTTCATTAGGGACCATGTGGCAAGGGGAGACATAGAATTACACTATGTTGAGTCAAAGTCAAACCTTGTCGACATTTTTACCAAGCCTCTTCCCGAATCGGAGTTCACATCCTTAAGAAGAGGCCTTGATATGTGTTTTGTCGAAGTATAGGATGAACCTTGGAGTAATACAATAGGAAGGTGGTGCTTGATCCATTAGGATGATACAATTGTTTCACTTGTGCTTGTGGCATAGTGTTGGATCATTAAATGTATCAAAATTATTGAAAATAGACCAACCATGGGAAAGCAAGTGTTTAATTAATGGACATTTTGCCCAAAGATCATGGTTATACATTTTAAACATTTGAAAACCATTTTATGTTTTATAGGTTTTTCCATAAGCTTAGAAGATATATGATTGCAAAACTAGGTTGAAAGATTGATACAAACTTAGTGATTTTCAAGAATTTTGAACTTTATTCAAAAGTCAATCATGTTTGAAATTTTTCATGAACTGATATTTTTCCTTGTTAGAGTATATTATATCAAACATGCCTGCAAATTTTTTTAATTTTTGGAATTTTCTGGAATTATTTGGAGGTTTCTGAAATTCGGCTCAGAAGCTGAAATTTCAGACTGACAGAGTATCAGTCGACTGGCACGCCTGATTTCAGCCTGCTGAGTAATTTTTCTGAAATCGAAATTTATCTTATTTGATGCCATGGGTTAGGGTTGCTTGGGGCAATCGTTTTGATGGTGTCAAAGGGGGAGAATGGATGATTTAAGTTAGACTTTTAGCTTAAATCTTGGATTATGTTGAAAATTGAAAATGGGAAGAAGGCATAGGTTAAGGGGGAGGTTACCTCTTGGATTTAGCTATGTCTTGTTTTCAATTGCTATTGTTATTTACTGTTGTTGACTGGTATTTTATTCCCTAACTTAAACATATTGCCACACATCAAAAAGAGGGAGATTGTTGAGGCAATCGACCCAAGAATGATCGGGAAGATCATGGTTTTGATGTGTGTGCTAATAAGTTTAAGGTTAGAGTGTTGTGTTGTATTTGATATGTGTGATTGAGTTTGCAGGACTTGGAGAATCACACGTGGAGAACATATCCGAGGGATGAGAGCCGAGGGAGGAGAACTCCAAGGGCAAGCCGGGAAGTGGACTTCAAGGGCACACGTGAAGGGTGACATGGAGGCAAGCCAAGGGAAGGCTTGTGTGCGCATTCGAGGGACGATAGCCGGTGGAAAAAGACTTCAAGGGGCAAGCCAAGGGAGTATACCTGAAGGCACACGTGAAGGAGAGTGTTTGGAGTGAGTGCGAGTGCTTGTAGAAGCTGGGCAGTTGACTGGCCAGAAGGCAGTCGACTGCCAAAACTCACAGAAGGTTTTTAGCCTTCGACCAGTCAACTGCCCCAGGGGCAGTCGACTGGTATCCTCGAAATATAGCCGTTGGGGCTGGACAGCTTGGGAAGTTGTCCTGTTCTCTTATTTAAAGGGGACTTTTTGGCACGAGTTCGATACGGTTTCTTACTGTACCAAAGTGCTGCTAATGCCCCGATTGATCAGATCTTCCTCTCGCTTCTCATTGCATCTTGTAAAGAGGAAGAAGACGACTTGTGTAAAGGTTTCTCCACCTTGAAGGAGGTTTTCATAGTGGAGAGTGTGCAACCGCGTGGATCCTTGGATTAGTCACTTTTCGGGATGGATACCAAGTAAAATATTCTGAGTTAGCATTGTTCTCTTGTTTTTCATATATTTTTGTTTGTATTGTGCTAAGCTCCTTGTAGAGAAAACATCGAAAAAATACTATTCACCCCCCTCCCCCCTAGCAACGCACTCGATCTAACAGATATAACACATGACAAGGTGCTGCCACAAATGCCAATGTAACTGATAATAGCATGGGATGCATTGACACTGTTAACATACCTAGAGATGCCTCATCTACCCTTGAAAGTTCTCCTGCAGTTAATTCCCTTGCACCTGTAATTCACAATATCAATGATCAAACGGCTAACAGATAGTTGTGCATGCAAAGAGGAGTAAGTTTCCAATGCCTAATTGGTATCTAGTTATCTAGTTCCTTTTTCAATGGTCTTCAAGATCTTATGCTTTATTTTTGGTGTATAACTTACATTCTCTTTTTCTATCTTTTGTAAGCATGCTGAGTTGGTGGAGAACTCACTCTGAGAAAAAGGAAAAAATGTATTAGTAGCTTATATTCCATGGGAAGGTTACAATTTTGAAGACGTAATACTAATTAGTGAATATTTGGTATGAAGATATTTATACTACTTTTCTCATCCGAATATATAAAATTCAACTCATATGACAAGCCGGTGATTTGAAAGAATTACTAGAGAAATACCACATTTAGAGGCTCATCTACTTATCAATTTTGACAAAAATGGAGTTGTAAGGTTGGGATCATGTGTAGAAATTGGCAATATTTTAGTATCATGGGTACCCCTCAATTGGCCAAAGATATTCTTTAGAACCACCTATAGGTAGAAGACAACATAGTATTGATCCTATAGGGGAGGGGATCCATTTATAATTTGAAAATGACTAATATATACATTTTTTTTAAATGTGAAGATATGGGAATAAGGGTATCATTTTCAAAATTTTGCCTAGACAATATCAACAGCGCATGCAAAGAGAGGTTGAGACAACTAACGGAGCATTCCGCACTCGTTCGGAATTGATCTCGACAGCAACACCCTTGCATGAACCAACTCCTAATGGGTTGAAGATCATACCAACAAGTGCTTGATCTTGCAAATAAAATGATTATATATCCACTAGTTGTGTCAACCTCTCCTTGCATGTGTTGTTGTTGTTAAACAAAGCCTGCATCCCCCCCCCATACACATTTATCTCTCTCCTGGAGAGTGGGGGGCCACCTTGGAGGGGTGCCTCGAGGTGACAGTTTCAACTTGTGCTGCCAATCAATGGGTGTGGGGTGGATTTTTGAATGTTCATTTCGGTTGGTTGGGGATCTACTGAAATGACGTTATATAATAAACGCTAGGTTGTATAGATATCATTATGTGAGAAGTTGATTCTTGAAATGATAATTGAAAGGACAAAAGTGCAAACTATCATTACTATTTCTTTATTTGAATCCTTAAAAGACATATATGGGCTCATATAGATTTTTGTACCTATTTCAATCCTTATACTGGGAATTACTATAGGAATGCACTAGTAATTGTGTGGATAGAAGGAGAAATATTTGCAGCACTACCACAATGTATTGGGCTTTAATATGTTGGTCCCTTGGGAATTCTTCAATCTGTAGCAAATGGAAGTAAACTACTTTTAAATGATCTTTTCCTGTCTAGAGGAGATGTTCGGCTTTTAAAAGATCTTTTGGAGAACCATTTTGTTCTAGATCCCAATTCAATATTAAACAAGTGCAAACTAATTGAATGCTTGTGCGAGGAATTCTTTAGTTGAGTTGCCATTTTCATAAAGGACGACCTTAAGTTGGGCATTACCCACAAGAGATCTTGAGGAAAAGGTGTTGCTAAATTTATACTATTTCATATGTGACCATGGGTTAGTCCAAAACAAAATGCCTTCATGGTGTGATCCGTTGGACATGGATCCAATTTTCAATTTTTTTTATTCCTTTGGATTTTCTTTTATTTCGGTCATGTAAAAATGCCTCAAGCATACAATTCATGGGAAAAATCAAGAAATGGATTGAATGTAAAAATGCCTCAAGCATACGATTCATGGGAAAATCAAGAAATGGATTGAATGGAACATGTATGTGTTCTTTTCATGTCAAAGAAGAAAAGAATTTAAGATATATTTAATTTAAAATTTTAATGTAGAATATAAATAATGTGTATAGATTATGCATACAAATCAAATCCTATGTTGATAGGATCTAAAGTAAATAAAATGAAAAAAAGAGAATGTTAGGGATAAGGAATAAACTATAGATAAATCCAAGCATTTTTTTCATAAATCCAAACAAACATTGAACAGTGTTTGTCCCCTACTAGATCATGATAAGTTTTTGGTGACAATGTTGTCTATTTAAATACAAACGGTAGATATTTTTTTTTCTCAAATTATAATGATTGTTGTTGGCTCTTTAATTATATGATCAGTTAAGCCCTATTTAGCCACTCTAGGAGCAACTATTCATGCCAAGTAAAATGTTTCACAAAGGAGATACATTAGTTACATTTACTATGAAAAGTTAAGATCTAGTGGCATACCACAAGATCTTCCTAAAGTGGAACAATCTTAGAAGTACAAAATACTTTGCCTGCAGGTAGAACTGGTTGTTCAGACACAAAACCACTTCGTCGTTAGATAGTTTTGGAAGCAACCATCAGGATATGCCTTATATGACTACTGTAGCAAATCAGTTGGATAATAACCTTCAGGATATACCTGATAGGACTGCGACAGCTAATCAATCTGGTAATTCTAGACTGGTTTAGTTACCTAGTCAATTTTTTTTTCAGATTTTTCAATTTTTTAATGATGATAATCATAGTAAAAAATAATCTTAAACAATAGGAAAGGCGTCTGATATTCTGCTAGAAGTGAATGGGGAAGAGGATGAATCTTGCCTAAGAAAATGCCACGATCCTAAATCTGCAGAGGTGAAACCTACAGGCTTGGGTGGCATTTTTTCGTTAAGTTCTCCGTGTTTCAACTTAACTTTATCGTCCAACTACCAGTTCTGCATTGTAAGTTAACTAGCAAACTGAGTGGTGATTTTTTATTTCTTTACTTTGAATTTTATTTGAAAATTCATTGCAATACTCTCTCTTTTATCTGTGAATCATCTTGAAGAGGAAAGAATAATTAATGCTAGGTTGACCTTTATGGAAGCAGACTTTTAGTAAGCTAGTACAGACTGTAACTGCTCTATTTTACTCTACCAACTTTTGACCCATGTTGACCAAGGTTCAGGATGTCATTCTGTTTTAGTAGCTAGCGTAAACTAGATCATGTCTGATTGATGCACTGAATCTTAGCACAAGTTGGTGTAGGTTCGTACAATGGAAAGGGATGAAGAAGAAACAAAAATGGAAGAAGATGACAAATAAAATCTTCCCAATCTGTTACACTCAAACAAGGGACCAGGATGTCCAAAAGTGCCAGTGTCAACTAACATTCTTATTCAATGTAACTCTTTGTAGTGATCTTTTCTTCTTGGTGGAAACTATCCATTCATGATTGTCTATTGCAGTTTTGGCTTCTCCAAGAGTCATCTCATTGAAGGAAGGAGGCTGCATATGAGATTATGAAACTCTACTCTTGAAATTCGCATGACGTTGTGCAATTTGATAATTGCATACTTTGTTTTTGGCCTCAAAATTTCTTGAAAATGTGTAGGCATGCTTATTAACTAAATTGAATTTGACTATTAGATAGTAGATAGATAAGTTGATTGTTTGCATGAGAGGTAGAGGGAGAAAAGATAACAGAAAATGATTTAAAAGATCTTTATATTATTGCTAGTGATATAATCTTACATAAGAATTCCATAATGGGATAAGAATCACAAATTCTTGTTACTAATCCTAATTGTTGAAGCTAACAGCTTCTGGTTCTTTGTAGTATTCAAAAGTCAATAATCGTTAATCCAAAGATGCTTAAATATATGTTCTGCAAGATTGCTCAAGAAGCTTTTTTTTCCCTCTAAATCTCGATTGTTGCAATGCCTCCTTAGCAATAGCTCAATGTGAAATCGTATAAATGTTTACTCAGTAGTTCCATTTCACTAAGTTATGGTATAAATTCTGCTTTCATACAGCTATATTTCGGTTTCTTGGTTTGCATCCTTCATTCAAGTTTTATGACCTGACTCATGCTCATATTCTAGCAGGAGTTTCCTCATAGCCTGCGATTACCAAAAGGACGAAAGAGAACTGAAACGAAAATTGTAGTTCTTTGCGATCCATGCCTCAGACTATGGCCTGTCATGTACCACGAGACTAACCAATTTACTGGTTTCGTGGCCGGATGGAATGATTGATTTTGTCAAAGCTAGCAACCTACAGCAGGGACACCATTGCAATGTTTTTTCAATAAGCAGCATGCATGAGCCTTTATGGGAGTGTTTGGGAGAGCTTTTACTTCTTGAAAAGTAATTCTTGTAGTGATTATCTTGAAGTTAGTAAGAAACTAAAGTAAGCAGTATTTGAAAATAGAAGCCAAAAGCTGATTCAAGATAAAGTTTGAGTATTTGGGAGAATAATTGCTTCTAAGCTTAATTTTTAATTGAATGACAATAATATCCTTAAACTATATAAATTAATCATTTTTTAATTATTTAAATATAATTTCGATACTATCAATAATTTATTCACGTAATTATTATTATATTTTAAATAGTGATATAATTATTATTATATTTTAAATATAGTATTAAAATTATTTTTTATAATTTGAATATTTGAAAAAATATATAAAATTAATAAAAAAATAAAAAATAATATAATTTATATAAATATAATATATATATAGCGGCAAGTGGCAATCAGGTAAAATGTTATATTATTTAAGGATATAAATATTATTTTTTAATGTTATATCATAAATAAAAAAGCAGAAGCAGTTAGAAGCATCAAATTCTTGTTTCTAACTTCTGAGCAAAAGTAACAGAAGCTAAAGCAGAATCTAGTTTTCCCAAACACTCAAAAGTGATTCTGTGTAGCCAGAATCTAAAAAGCAGATAGCAGAAGTTTTCCCAAATACTCCCTATATCATGTGCAGATAGCACAATAATGACGAGTGGAAACCCACTCTGAATTCATCTTTTTCCCCCTCCCCTGTTTGCTGTAACTAACATGATGTGAAGACTGATTTCCTTTATTGCAGATTATAGAGTGAGAATAGATACCAAGACATAGTAGTTTTACTAGCAAAAAGTTCATCCTTTTATCCTGTTTAAGACTCCTCGTTTGTGATCTGAAGATGATCAAGTGCGGGAGATTGTGGAATATTGTATAATTATTATGATAGACTAAGAGTACGTTATACTTTTATAATAGTTTTCACTTATAACAGTTGTCACACAAGAGTTAAGTCGATTAATTACTTTGAAAACTTTCGATGTGGGACTAAAAAAACAAACTTGTGTCGAGTTATCTTTCTCAGATCAAAAGTTCGTGTTCGTCCTTCTCAGATTGGAAATCATGAGCGTCGCCTCCGGCCAAGCTCTCCACGCTGCCCTCCTCCACTTCCTCGGCCGCCCGCCGTCTTCTCGCCGTTGCTTCCAACGGATTCACGCCTGTTGGGACCGGGTGCATGTTGACATGGATGCGGGTTCGTAATTTTAAAATTAATTACGTGCAGCGGAAGGTTTAGCATAATAATTTCTCTAAATCATTTAATCACACATCTAAGCATGCAATTTTATCTTGTGTATACATGATCATATATTTAAAATTTTGCAGAAACATAAACTAATTTACGTATTACCTCGCGTAACTCGAAGGAAGGGACGAGATCCAACCGTAAGCGTCCCTTGGAAGCTCCGCCTCTATTCGCGTCCACGCCGAGTATCTTCGAGATGACTTCGCAAAGCCACGAGTTTCGTGTTCTCGAGAACTACTAGATTCTCCGAGAACGCGACGAGAAAAACCAAGAGAGAAGTCAGAAGACTAACCACAAAAGGATGGTCGGCTGGTGCTCCTTCTTGGGGCTGGTTGGCGCACAGCAATAAGGGGAGAAGAGAAGGAGAGAAAGAGAGGGAGAGAGCCTATGCCTTCGTCTCATCGATTATTCCCGAAGCCTTGCCTTGGATCCTTTATATAGTGGCATCTCAACCATCAAGCCTCTCAAATATGGAATAACTTATTCCATCATGCCAAGTTTGATTTTATATCATGGTTAAAATCATATTTTAATTCATGATAAAAAATCAATCAAGTCTCTTCTCTCATATGGAATAAATTTCCTTATCATGGTAAATCAATTCATGATTGATTTTATAAAATAAACCAATCCATGGTTCATTTTAATTTCCATGAAAAATAAATCAAATCTTGGTTTATTATATAAAAATTTATATCATCCATAATTTTATAAAACAAACCACACTTGGTTTATTTTATAAATTGAACCAAAACTTGGTTCTCTCCCTTTGTTGTGGCCGGCCAAGCAAAGAGGATGGAGACCCTCTTTGGCCGGCCCATCCAAGCCACGCCCCAATGAATTAAACTTATTTAATTCATCTATTAAGTCTTCAAAAGACTTAGCCATTTTACGCTTCCGATGCATCTCTGAAAAATTCAGATTCGACTTATCGTTTGGCTCAACCAAACCTAATCTCTCTTGATTGGAAAATTCAATTTTCAATTGTCACGCCCTGAGGAGCCGCTCGTCCGATACCGACCGGACAGCTACTCCCTCGTCTCGGCAGACAATCCGAAAACCTAATCACCACGACTACCTCAGCCTGCTTGTACCGCAGCCTATAAGGCTGGAACAAGCATATGTATCAAGCAGAAACGAAAACGACGACAAAGCTGCGTACCGGTACGACTTACGACAAAACCAAAACGGAATCGAGGCCTCCATGGCACACAAAAGTACAACTATACTGCCACAAAATGAACGACACAACAGAGCACAACATATGACAGCGGAAGTGAAAAGAAACAAAAACGAGTAAAAGAAAAGGGTACCAACATGTACCACAACAGAAACATAGGACACCAGCGAAAATCATCTCGGAGACACGTGAACTGGGACAGGCTGCCGGGCAATCCAGACGATCATCCTGAAAAGATAAAAATAGGGCTAACGGGGTGAGTCCTAAGAACTCAGCGAATACAATCTAATATGCACAGGAAGAAATACTAGCAGTAAGGCATCGTCTATCTATCTATCACAATACTGAAGATAACTGCAGTAGAAAGAAATGCAGAACTGAACCATAAGCAGTAAAGGAACTACATACCTACCTGCGTCGATCCAAACCCGGTAGTATGCATGTCAACCAAGTGCAACAATCAAGTGCAGCAAACACAACCAAATGCATCAATGCATAGCATGCTCATGATGCAACATGGGTCACCCCTGACGCCAGTCGGTGTAGGTCGCGGAAGCACGCGAACCGAGTGGGTAGGGCTCTGACCTAGTCTTCCCTGCACGAACAGACGGTCTATGAGGCGGTACACGCTGCAACGCCGGGTCCGCCAACGGGGCTATACGACAGGTCATGTGGCAGGTCTGACGGCCCAGCTCAACCACTAGGGGAGTCAAAGGTCGCCTACATATGCCCCTACACGAGTAGCAAGTACGACGGCCCATCTCAACCTCCAGGGAGTCAAAGGTCGTCCCCTATGCTACGTGCAATAATGATGCATGTCACTATCCCATGCATCATCCACTATCTATCCCTGCTGTCATCTACATGATATACAATAATCCAAATAATCGGTATGCACCAATACCTAAATCCTAGCGTAAGGTATAAGGTAAACTGTGCATCATCAATCCATACAGAAACAGTAATCAGTAAAGCTAACAGATACAACTACCGAAGCAAGAGCACAGTGATACAGATATCAGATATCCCTACTGTCATCTACATGATATGCAGTAGTCCAGATAATCGGTATGCACCAATACCTAAATCCTAGAGTAAGGTATAAGGTAAACTGTGCAGCATCGATCCATACTGTAACACCCCAAATTTGTCAATGTAAAATCATGACAATGTATGAAAACGGTTATAATGAAATGATATAAATTTCATGCAATCACATGCTATAAAATGTTATGAATGCATGAAATATTATATGCATGAAATATTATATTCATGAAATATTATTATCATGAAATATTATATGCATGAAATATTATATTCATGAAATATTATTATCATGAAATATTAGCATGAAATATTATATTCATGAAAATGGAATATTAAAAATATTATGAAATAATATTTCTGGGATATTATGAAATATTCTGAATTCATAAAATATTATTCATATTATGAAATTTCATGATGGGCTTGGTTTATTGGGCTTGGAAATGAATGGTGCTAAAAAGAAAGTGCAAGGTGGAGGAAGCAAGGATTGAACCTTGGACCTCCTAGTTGCACTCACCATGTCATAACCAATGAACCAAACAATATTTCATGTAGAAGGAGAAAGGAACATGCTTGTTAAGTGGGTAAGAGTGAAGAGACATGTCTTTTCATGAGAGAAGTATAAATAAGGGAGTTGAGATAACTTCCTCTCTTTTTTATCTTCTTCCTCACTCTCCCAAAACCGAAACCATCTTCTTCTCCTTTTCTTCCATTTTCGAAAATTTCATCCAAGGATTCTAAACCTAAGGCAATTTCAAGAAGGAAAGTTTAAGAGCCATTACTCCCTACCAAGACCAAGGAAGACTAGAGAGAAGTTTGGAAGAAGAAAAGGTTTTCACATACCCTTCAAGTGTAGGGTACCCTACGGTCTAAAGGAATTTCCAGCGCTAGGATGTAAGTATCCTCTCGCCTGTGGCATAATGGTTATTGAATGTATGTTTGTTTCATCCCTTTTGAAAATTTGCAAGAACTTCCCTAGTGGAAGTTTCGGCCAACTCTTGTAAGGGGTCCAAGAGAAGGTTTTTGATCCAACTTGATGCATGGGAAGACCTTAAGATTTAGGGTATACATGTAGATAGATTTTCTTCAAGGTATCAAGAACAAAACCTAGGGTTTTGTCCTTTAATGGGTTTCGGCCACCTATGCTTGGAGATCCAAGAGAAGGCTTTTGATCATACTTTGATACATGCTAGTACCCCTAGGAACTTTATACTCATATGTGATGTTTCCAAATTTTTGGAAAGATAAGAATTAGGGTTTTAGTGCCCTACAACTTTCGGCCAAGCATGATAGAATTTAGGGTTTGGGGATTTTATGATTTTCTCTAATGGATTCATGCTTAGGAATGTAGATCAAGTGTTTGAATATATGTTTGTATGAATATTTGATACTCCTACCCTATGAAACTAGGGTTAGGGTTTAGGTGGGTTTCGGCCAAGACCTAGGAACTAGGGTTAGTGGATGCTAACCTCACTTTGAGGTTTAAACCATGTTTAAATTGTCACATGAAATGTACTTGAGGTGGTTGTAAGAATGCTTGAATGAATGCTTGATTTGAAAACCAAACTCCCCTTACTTGTATGTTTCGGCCAACCCTAGCTCTAGGTTAGGAAGTACCTAATGGAACCATGAAGCATGCTACTACATATGTGATGTGTGTATAATTTATGTGACCTATCTTGTTAGGTATAAAAGCATGCCTTATAGCCCATGGGGCACTCTTATGACATGAACATGATGTGGATGATAATATGCATAAAAAGGTTACTCTATTAAAACTGGGATCAAGAGCACCCGAATGCGTGGTGTGTCCCTGGGGGATCAAGAGCACCCGAAGGCGTGGTGTGTCCCTTTGAGAAGTGATTAAGAGTACCTTTAGGCATATACTTATATGAGTAATTGCATGATAAATTACTTTACTTTGAAAAGTTGTCTACCCGACTCGGAAGGGGGTCGTTAAACAAATCCAATGAGCATGTTAAGGTCATGGCATTGGTAGGACGGAAGGGTCCTGCTCTAATTAGATTGGTGGCTCGCTACCCCAATTTATTAGGGAACGCGCATGATGATGTGGTACGACAACTGGGCCCTGGATGATGATATGTTATTTTGAAGTACTTACCATTATGGAACTTTTGAAAAACATACTTTTCTCATCATGTGATAATATTGTTCCGTAAAGTACTTAGAGATAAATTGATGTGATGTTTATGATGCTTTGATGAGATGCTTATGATGCTGATAAATCTATCTGATTACTGTGTACATGATATGATGTATTGATATGGATTTTGCGAGTAGGCCCGGATTCTTACTAAGCATGTTTTGCTTACTAGTTCCTGTTATTTTTCTTATGCTGCAGATAGCGGTAAGAAATACTCGAACTAAAGGAAGAGGCAGAGGGAAGGTTGGAGGATGTGTGTGGTGATGGCTCGGGAAAAGATGAAAGATTCTATCTACCGTAGTTTTGTCTAGAATCTAACTGCTTCCTATAATTACTTTTGAAATTGTATTACTATACTCTGAGTATATGATGATTGTGACTACTCTACTGTTAGAGATATGAAACCTAAGCCATGTTAGCTAATACTACTATTAATGACTAATTCCTATAGTGTGCATGCTCAGTAAAATGCTAGATGCTACTACTTTCGGTTGCTTATGAATGCTTTCTTTTATATATGCTTCTTTTGCATGTATCTAAGGCTAGATAACCGTGCTATATGATTACTTGAGACTTCATGCTATAGTGTGTTAAATGCTTTCCAGATTAGGTTGTAAATGCATGTAGATATAAATGAATTATTTGATTGGAAAACCTTGCTTGGTAATTTAGTGTTCAATAAGCATGCTTATTACGAGTTCATGTATTGTAACTGTTTTGTTTGGATATACATGTTTAATATGATTGCATGATATGAATGTGTGGACCCGTAACCCCGCCTTTAGGGTAGATATAAGGTCGGGCGTTACACATACAGAAACAGTAAGCAGTAAAGCTAACGAATACAACTACTGAAGCAAGAGCACACAGATACAGATATCAGATATCCCTACTGCTAACTATGTCTAACTATGCATAAAAGAGGTACCCGCCTCGATATGAAGAAGTCCCCAGCGTCGAGAACCCCCCGTCCAAAAATAATAGCCGCGACGAAGATAACAAAATCAATCAAGGTCCTGCATCACATAACATAATTATTTAGCTTAAATCTCATACGATGCTTCGCTAAATAACCATCTAATTTAATTATGATTAATATTAATTAATTAATCCTAATCAAAAGCTTAATTCCTAATACTCAATTAAGATCACAACTAAGGTTCGTGATCCAACTACTATCACAGCCAAAATCCCTAACCCAGAATTCATCCACTGATCGAAATCAATATCACTAAGAACAGAGGGCATCAACCAACCTCACGATCAGAGCAGAAGCACGCAAGAACAGGGAACAAACAGAAGCAATAGAAATTGCACGCGCTCCCTTGAAATCCAAAGTCTAGATCAAACCAAGCAGGATCACACAACAAAACATCGATCCCACTACTCCTTCGATCAAATTGATACAGAACACAAATCGAAGAAGTCGACCATTGATAAATACCATTTTGTTGATTATTTTAATTTCTAAAATCCATGTTTGACCTATATTTTTATTGCTTAATTGTGAAATTACCCTAGGTTTTAGGATTTCCTCTTATTTTGGACTTAATTACAAATTTACATATTTTTGGATTATTTGGCCACTAATTTTCTGATATATTTTTGTAGGCATGAAAGGATCCTGGACCTAGAGTATATTGGGTCAAACTTGAGTCGAAAGCGACCCGGATCGAATTATCAAGATTATGATTAAATCTGGGCCGTCCAATTCAAGAGCGGCTAGATCTGAGCCATCCGGGATCATCTGAAGCAATCCGAGGTAGGGCTAGGGTTGATCAAGCACCCTGATCAAGATCTGAAGGTTTCATCTAAATCAGAGCTCAATCAACCGTTGGATCAAGCTTGGAGGGCTCTAGATCGTCCATTCGAAGATTAAGTTGATCTGGACCATCCGTTGCACATCTGGAGGATCCGAGCTACCACAATGCAGATCCTGACCCCAGATCATCATCATCAAAATTTGGCTCCAATCAGAGCAAGATCAGCCGTTGGATTTCATCAAATCAATCACAGCCGTCCAATGCTTATGTATTTAATCAAATGTTTCCCTGCTTCAGCCGTTGTCGCGTCTCCGCCGCTACAGTAGGTTTCTTCGTCTTCTTCAGTTCTTCAGTAGATTTTCTTCAATTCAAGGGGCGCGACCCCTCAATTCTTCATCAAGATTAAGATTTGGATCATTGGAGATAGCTAGGGTGGAGAATTCAGCTCAGATTTCATCCGAACAGAGGTTGTTGAGGGTTTCGCATTCTCTGTGGTCCGGGAGCATAAATCTCAGTTACAATCAATTTCAGATCACTTGAGCCACTTGTAGGGGTTCTCAGGTGAGCTCAGGTCTTCTCCAAATCAACATCGCAGCTCAACGAACTGAGATCGATGCGTTCGGATTGAAATTCTTCCAGCTGATGCAATTTGAGCAGATTCGACCAACTGAGCTGTTCTCCAATCGATTTGCTGTGCTTGCGGGTTCGAGGCCGGCTCTTGCTTGACGACCAAGAAGATTTTGATACGGGAAGGGTTGAGGAGTAGTTTAGCTAGTTAATTTCATTGTTTTAGTTGTAAATTTCATTTCTACCGCTTGTTTCATTACTGTCTTCATTTCAGATTGGTTAACTTTGTTTACTGAATTGTTCCAGCTCAAATTAGTGTTTTAATTCTTCAATTAGATAGTTAGATTGTTTTTTCAGTGATCAATTGAATTGAATTTAGTTTGTTTTCTGTTTATTCCTTGCGTATCAGTTGGTATCTCTGTTTGCAGCTTGCTTACCAGTCCTGTAGTTGCGTATCAGCCCTTCCTATTGAGTTCTTGCATTTTGTTCCAAGCTCGCTTTAGTTTCATTTTATGAGTTGATCTTGCAGTTCAGTCCAGCTAAATAGCACTCGAATTTAGCTTTGCGCATTAGTTGTAGTGTAATCAATTTCAATTCCGCAACATGAATTTCATTTCTGCAACCCAGCTTATTTCGGAAATTTCAGTTATTTGCTTTGGAGTTTCGAGTCCCTTAAATGGGAATTCCACTTAAGTCTTGCTGATCTTTAGAATAGGGACTCCATTTCAGTTCATTTGCTTGTTGTGTGTCCAAGTTATAATCTGAATCTCTGCAATTAATGCTCCATTGCTGCACACTCACTTGTGTTTGCGGTGTGAATTTGAATTGAGCAGTTTGGATCTGATTTTCTTCAGTTGATCCTGCAAATCCCTTACTGCTAACCTTGTTATCAAAGCTGAGTAACCAGTGCCATTCCTAATGGGCAGCTACACTTTTGGAATTTAGTATTCAGCTCAGTTTTGGCACATAGGTATTCTTTACATGCGTATCACATCATTTCTGAAGTTTCAGTTTAGTTCTGCATGAGTTGATTAATAGGTTTCTGAGATCAAATTTTGGTGAATGTTAGTGCTCATAAACATTGCTGAAACATTCATTTGGTGCCTTAGACTCTGAATTAGGTTTGTTGCTTTAATATTTGATCTTGTGCCAAGTTTCTGCATTCTTGTTTTGCAGTGGATTCATTTCTGCACAGCAATTTATTCTTGCTTCTGAACTCAGTATTGTTCCTATCCTGTTGCATTCGAATTGATCCTAATTGGTTGTCTCCACTTCTGCATTTGCACTTAGATCTGAATCTATGTTTACATCAAAATTGTTTCCCAAGTTCTATTCTTATTTCTGTATTCCATGTTTGTACATTTCTGCAGTTTTGGCACATTAGTTTCTGCATGTTATATCAAGTTTAGTTTCAGCATTGAAATGTATCAAGTCTAAACATACTTTTAAGTGTGCTATTGAGCTTGAAAACAGATTGCTTTAAATCCAACTTGAATCTGAATTTCAAGTTTAAATTCTGCATATCATTTCTAGTTGAAGGCATTTGGTATCAAATGAGTTTCGGTATTAATTTTGTATTGGATTGTTCTTAGATGGCTTGAACTGTGCTTCATTGCTTAGCCTTTGTTTTGCCTTGAATCAGAATTGCTCTCTACATTAGGTTAAGTTGCAATTAAGCTCCAAATTGTTTGAGTTCATTTGTTAAGTTCCATGGTTGAGTTTTCTATTCCTTTATTGAATCTTCATTTAAGATTGCAAACCTAAAACCCAATTCACATTCGAAACCCCAATTCACAAACGACACATAAACACGAGTTCGAATCAAACAACATCAACTAGCTCCGAGAAAAATACGACCTGTGGCACCTTTACTACACTTTTATTCTTGATTGCAAAAAGGGTTTCCAGCTGTTTATAAATATTTAAATTCTGATGGACTCACATTTCGTGACAACTTTAATTAGCTAAATCGGGTCTATCAGCCATCCCATAGGAACCCAAATTCAAGATCGAAGTAGAACAACATAGATCGATCCAATTCTGCGACCAAAACCATAAACACAGGAGGAATCAAAGATCTATACCCTAAGAACAAGATCTATACCTTCTCTAATCTCTCGCCCAGAACAAGAATGTCACATATCAAACATGCATACCAATTCCCCTTCATTTGGCGATCAAGAACAGTAAGGGAAAACCGAAAAAATCAGAACATCACATATCATAATCTTAATCTCATGTCAGAAGACAGCAAGAACCAATGGAACCCTAACTTAAACAACCACCACTTTGCTCCTTACCTCAGATGTCCCTGGCGTCCCCTGTTCCAATCCGACGATCCCAGTAGCCGAGCAAAAGCGATCAAGACCCAGCCACCCCCAGTAGCCGCGGGAAAGAAGAGAAGGTCGACAAGGTCTCGCTCCGGCGAGGTCAAGAAAGAAGCAGAACGCGTTGCTCCGTGACCGCGATCGATTGCACACCGTAGGGCTCGACGAAGACAGAAGCCGGGGGAAGAAGAAAAAGAGAGGAAGAGAAACGGAACCGGGCTCAAGATCTGCCATCGGAACAACGCAAATCAACCCTAATACCTCCACACCTCATATTCAAACTCGGGAAGAAAACCTTACCTCGATCGATCGCTTGATGAAGAACTAGGAGAAGACGAAGACCTCGATCCAACTCCAGAGGGCTACGAGAGGTACTCCCCGGTGTCGCCTGCTCGCCGCACGAGAACGGGTCGCCGACTTGCCGAGATGACCTAGATCGCTCGGAAGGGAAGAAATCGCATGAGGTCGCGTGGGCTCGATGGTTGGGAGGAGCAGAAGAAGAATCGAGAAGGTTATCGAGGGCTGGGCTCGTGACCGGCCCAATATGTTAGTGATATGAGAGAAGTGTCCTAAGGCAATCGCCTTATGATTGTAAACATTTATTTCAATAAATGATAATTCACTATTTGAGTATACATGTTTGTGTATTTGATTGGGATCTTAAACTCATCTACTGAATGTCCGCCATACAGTTCACAGCATAAGAGAATTTGTGATGGGATCACAACTAGTGATTATCTCTAAATGTGCAAATGTGAAGTGTTGGAAATATCCCTAGTCGATGAATTGATAAATACGGACATTATCAGTTCTGTTGAGACTAGGATGGGTTATTCTCTATTCAGCTGATTCTCACTGGCTGGTGACATTGGGATGTCCGGAGATAAACATGGATGCTAGTTAAGGGAACTAGTTCATTGGAGTGACTAGCTGTAAGACTTCATATGGGAATCTACATGTAGATATGTCAATGAAGATCTTACTGCGGCTTAAGTGCGATGTTCCTTTGACTTGCGGTGTTCAAGTCATCTTGGTCATAGAGACTTATACTTTGACATCTTAAGCAAGCATTTCCAAGGAGGTGTGGACCCAGGATGATCGGGTATAAGCCGAAGTGCCCGAAGATGTTTGAACAGCCTACAAAGGATTCACCACTCCTTGCGAGGAGATGTATACCCAGGCCTATCGTCGGATTGTTACTCAAAGCCTCTGGCCAGAGCATATCATGTTTAGAGTGAGAGTCTCTAAAATACATGAGAGTAATTAGAAATCCAAAGGATGAGTAAGACATTACTTGGGCTAGGTGTGACGTAGTCAGCCTAGTGGGGACTGACACCATTGACCGTGTCCTGAACCAAGTGGGTATAAGGTGGTGAAGGGAATGGGGCACGATTCATTAGAGCTGCTGAAGGGTTTCAGAATAATTTCTTCTGAGGTCAAACTGTTGATCTTTCGATTAATTGGGGATCATGATGTACTACTAGGTGCCACTCATGATCGTTCTATAATTAGTTAATTATAGACAGCCAACATAAATCGAAAGCCTATTTAGTCACACGCACTACGAGTAATCTGAGGGATTTAAAACGAGTTGAAAATTGGATTTTTCGATCAAGAGAAATAAGTCGAATCTGAGTTAGTCAGAGGCGCAATGGAAGCTAAAAATGGCTAAATCTTTTGAAGGCTTTTTGGGCGAATTAAATGAGTTTAATTCGCGGCGGTTCGGGTTGGTTTGGCCGGCTAAAGAGGGTGCCAAAACCCCCTTTAGTGGCCGGCCACAATAAGAGGAGAATACCAATTAATTTTGGTTTAATTAATAAGATAAATCCTGCGCGATTTATTTTATAAATTATGGATAAATAAATTTGTATAAAGAAATTTATATAAATAAATTTATAGAAATTTATTCTTTTATGGAAGATTAAAATAATCCATGAATTGGGTTTATTTTAATTTTATAAAATCAATTATGAATTGATTTTTCCATAATAAGAAAGTTTATAAATTTCTTATAAAAATTTATTCTATAATTTAAAGAGAAGAAGAATTTGTTTTATTATAAATAAGTTATAATAAAACTTGGTTTAAACGGAATAATTCATAAGAATTTATAGGATAAATTTCTTATGATAATTAATTAGTTTTATTATAAAGTTAGTTATAATAAAATTCATAAGAGAATTTATAGGATAAATTTCTTATGATAACTAATTTGTTTTATTATAAATTAGTTATAATAATACTAGGCTTAAACGGAATAAGCAATAAGAAAATTTATAAGATAAATTTCTTATAACTAATTCCGTTAATTCCGTTAATTCGGTTTAGAGGGAGACTTAGCAAAGGAGTTGCTACTATATAAAGGAACCAAAGACTAGCCCTTAATTCCAATCAAGAGATTAGTAACTTCCTCTCTCCCTCTCTCTTATTCTCTTCTCCCTCTCCTTTCCCTTAGGGTCGGCGCCCTTCTTGGAGAATTAGGGCCGGCTCCCACCTTCCTTGCTAGGGCCGGCGCACCCCATCAACACCAAGCAAGGTTGCCGTGAGCTTCAAGAAGAAGGAGAAACGAAACAAGAAGAAGAAGAAGCGGATAGCGACTCCTCTCTTCCCGGAATTCGATTCCGTTTTCTTGGTGGTTAGTTTCCCTTTCCTCTCTTGATCTTTCTTGTTGTGCCTATAGAGAATCTAGTAGTTCTCGTCGGCACAAAACTCGTGACTTTGCGAAGTCATCCCGAAGAGAACTCGGCGTGGACGCGAATAGAGGCGGAGCTTCCAAGGGACGCTACGGTTGGATCTCGTCCCTTACTTCAAGTTACGCGAGGTACTTGGTAAATTAGTTTACTATTCCGCAAAGTTTTATTTTATGATTATGTCAACACACCATAAGATTGCATGCTAGATACGAAGTTAAAATAATTTAGGAAATTATTTTATGCAAATTCTTCCGCTGCACGTAAAAATTTAAAATTTTACGAACTCGTATCCTTGTCGACATGCACCCGGTCCCAACAGTGGTATCAGAGCCGGTTAGTGTTCGACTTAATCATATAATTGTTTTGTGGAAAACTTTGTCATGATCTCAATTTCGGAAAAAAATTTCAATTATGGATACTTTCAAATTATAATAAATTTTAGAATTAGGAATTTCAAAGTTTGGAAATCCTCATGAAATTTCTCAAACGTTTGAAATTTTCTAGTTTCTGAAATTTTATAATAATTGTGAAAACCTCCCATCTTTGGAAACTTTCCAATTTTGGAAATTTTCTATTTTAGAAATTTCCAATTTTGGAAATATGTAAGTTTCCTTTGTACCAGAAACTTACAATTATTCTGAAAATCAATTTTCGGAATCTCGCAATTTTGGGCACTTTCTTTTAAGAAAGTCTAGACAAATTCATGGACAGTTAATTGACAATTAAATTTGAATTGGTTTTTAAATTGACAACAAAATTCTTTATTTTGGATTGAGCCTCGGGGAGCCGTCCAATTTAAAGTTAGTTGTTGTAATTTAATTTCCCAATTTTAATTGAAATTGTCATGTTTGATTTGGATTGAGCCTCGGGGAGCCGTCCAATTGGATTTACAACACATTACTTTTCTTTGGGTATCTGAGCCTCGGGGAGCCACCCTTAGAAAACAATTTGTTGTAATTAATTAAATCCATGAATAAAATATGTTTGAAGAGGTGATGCTCTTACATATTGTTGTCTCCAAAATTAATTAGGAAAATGGTTTCCTATAGAGTTTTCTTAAATGAGATTTTCATGAAAATAATATGTAGTTGAATTAAGGGATTTGTCTCTTAATTTAATAAGATTTGATTTAGAGAAATCAAAGTCTTGAACATATTATTTCCGAAATTAATTATGACAATTTAGGAAATTGTTTCCCAAAACAATTCCTTTAATTAAGTATGAAATTGGAATTAGGAAATCCGGTTCCTAATTCAATTAATGAGACTTGATAACTTAAGTCACATACATACTTAATTAAGGAAATCGTTAGTCATGACATAATTCTATGTCATGAATGTGCTTAGAAAAGAAAGATGAGACCCAAAACCCCTTACAAAATATTAAGGCCAACACCTTCCATTAATATGGTTAGAATCGGAGTTTTGTTTCTCGTTTGGGTTGATGGACACATCCATGCCCGACTTGAACCTCAACATGTTCAAACCATGGAATTAGTTTATGAATAATATAGTTGGAGTCAGAGGTCAATCATTAGTTTTGGTTGTTGGACACATCCAAGCCTGACTAAGCGGTTGAATGAGCCCCAACCATATTAAAACTATTTCTTGATTAATGGGTCAGCCTTAAGCTTGGAGCATCGATTTGTTGTGCCACAGCCAAGGTCGATGTAAAGAGAGGTGCAGTTGGGTGCTATGTATAATGATACATACTTGTTAATGAGTTAACAACCCAATGTTTTATGCAAACATTCAATTAGTTGATAGCATAATGTGATAGTTACATATATGTGATGTGTAATCGGTATAATTACCTACCTTCATAGCTAAGAAGAACTTGATGGCCACAGCCATGGTTGTTCTTATCTATGGTTGGATATCAACCTATTTGGAGATGTTCCTACGATCTCCCGAATTGATAATAAGGGTGACTCAATTCGTAAAATAAATAGGATTTAATTTATGTATGTTGATACATTCTTTAATAAATCTTCTCACATAATCTCAATTTGTATTTCTAGGTTAATCACTCGATCATGTCTTCTCTGAATTTGCGTTCCATCTTGGACACCAACAAATTAACTGGGCCTAACTTCATGGACTGGCTTCGAAACCTGAGGATAGTCCTCAAGGCAGAGAAGATTGCTTATGTCCTTGAAGATCTACTTCCCTCAAATCCTCCAGCAGATGCAACTCCAGACCAATTGGTGGCCTATCAGAAACATGTGACCGATTCTGAACTTGCAAGTTGCATCATGCTAGCCTCTATGGTACCTGAGCTGCAAAAGCAGCATGAGCATATGGATGCTTATACCATCATCTTCCATCTTAATGAGTTGTTTGAAGAGCAGGCGAGATCCGAAAGGTTCGAAGTCTCCAGACTCCTCTTCACAACTAAGATGCAAGAAGGCACTTCTGCCTCGCAGTTTGTGCTAAAGATGTTGGGGTACATTGAGCGACTGAACACACTCGGTTTTGCAATGGATCATGAACTAAGTATTGACTTAATTCTGAGTTGTTTGCCCAAAAGTTATTCGCAATTTGTGATGAACTATCGGATGAACAAGCTGGAAACTACCATTCCTGAGTTAGTCAACCTGCTGAAGTCTGTAGAGCCTTCTGTAAAGCAGGAACAAAAGGCAGTTCTGTTAGTTGGTTCCTCGAAGAAAGGTTCTAAGAGGAAGGCCAAAGAACAGAATAAGGGAAAGAAGAAAAAGGCTAAAAAGACTGAAAAGAAACCAAAAGGCACTTGCCATCATTGTGGCAAGGAGGGTCACTGGCGAAGAAATTGCAAGGTTTATCTTGAGTCCTTGAAGAGAAGGCATCGATTGCCCACGTCCTGTGCG
>JAGFNQ010006120.1:310317-334223 GCA_024364735.1 Boesenbergia rotunda | reverse complement strand
TGAGATGAACTCACAACCAGCCGTAGAGTTCACTGACCGATCTATTCAAGGCAAGGGGTAGCAATCCTTGGGACAGGCTTTATTCAAATCGTGAAAATCAATACAAACCCGTCATTTTCCTCCTATTAGCTAACCAGGACGGGAATTGGACTTCTTTGATGTGCCCGACCTTCAGCAGCTTATGGACTTCGTCCCGGATAGCCTTGTCCTGTTCCGGTGCAAAGTGCCTTCGCATCTGCTTCACTGGTCGGGCTCCAGGGGTAACATGCAAGTGATGCATGGCTAATGCCAGGGGAACCCCTTTGATTTCTTCGGTGGCCTAGGCAAAGATGTCTTTATGGCTTCGTAGGCAGTCTATGAGACGACTTCTTAGTTCTGATGCAAGGTCGGTGGCGATCCTCGTAACTCCCCCCTTGTTGAGGGTGAATCTGGACCTCCTCGCTCTCGACTTCCCTCCGTTCTTCTTTAGGTCCTTCACTTTCTCGCGGGTCGGCGAGATCCATTTGTAGGGCTTCGTAGAACTCCGGTAGGACCCCTTCAGAAGGACCTTCGGAGATCACGGGGATCTCTTCTTGCTCCCAAGCCCCTCGCTGTGAAGTGGCTGGCTCCACTTGTTGCTGTTGGAGCGTCTTCTTGATGGCGGTGGCCACCAGGTGATCAAGTTCCTCTTTTGTCAGGACAAGGGATTGTCCTGCTGGCTCTGTCATCGGTGCTTCTTTTGGTGCTTTACTGGTTTCACACAGACGGTGCCAAACTTGTTCTGGAAGGAATCAACGTCGACGGCCAGTCACCAGGGTTCAACCCACGCGGACGCTGACGCTAGAGGAGGAACTCACACCCTACGAGATTAATACGAGCGTTAGGGGAACACACCGGAGGATGTCCGGCGAAGCCCACTCCGACGCTCAAGTCAATGCCTATATCAAGGAGATGCAAAGAAGGCAAGAAAATATGCGTGTAGTAGAGAATGCTCCCCTTTACCGGAGGGGTTAGAGTACCTTTTATATCTGCGGGTGGTCGTCCCACAAGTATCCACGATCTTCGCATGCCTCCTCGATTATCGGTAACTGGATCATCCCGGTAACGGTCTTTGCGACCATTAAATCTGGGCCATTGCGAGGGTTAAGGCTTTGATGGTCGCATATCTAGGTCATGATTATTCTGTAATAATGGATGATGATGATCCATCAATCCTAAGAAAATGGACCGCTACTTGAGGTTGAGTATTCCTTGGGCTCTGCTACCCTGAGGTGACCTCGGGGTCGTTTGACCGGGGGGGTTTCGGGTGTTCGCCCTCCCGAGGTGATCTCGAGGACTTGCCTCCCGAGGTGATCTTAGGTATGTGTCCATTTGGAGCAATCTTCAGGGCTATGTCTACTTGAGCTGGTCTAGGGATTCCCTTTCCCGGGAAGGTCTCGGGCATCACGGAAAGAAAATCATTCCGACTCGGTAGATCTTGTCACATGACTTCTTCCATCCACGTGTCAACCACGGGGTGCTCAACCCCATCAGGTGGAATGAAAAATCTGAGATGTTGGATGTTGGGTGAATAACCGTAGTTTTCCCAACACCCACAATTCGAATCCCAACTACGGGCACTGCAGGCATTTTCCTTTAGTGGGATGAAAATTCTAAGATGTTAGATGTTGGGTGAGGAGTCACAGTTTTCCCAACATCCACCGTTCGAATCCCAGCTACAGACACTACAAAGCATTTTCCTTCAATATGATGAAAATTTTGGGATGTTTAATGCTACGATGCACTACATGATATTTTCCTTCAATTGGATAAAAAATCCAAGATGCTGGATGTTGGGCGAGGAGTCGCTTCACTTCTGGATTTACTTGGAGGCCCATCTATGGTGTCGAGTTATCCACCTCTAGGTTAATTGGATCGAAGGCTTGCACACCTTGTGAGCACCTAGTGAAAAAATTGAGTTTAGTATTTAGAATTTAGGATTTAAGAATTAGAATATAATATTTAAGTTTAAAAAATACATTAGATGTTTAGGGGTGTACACCATAAGGTGTACCATATCACATTTAAGGTGTGCAGTATATATGTGTGTGTGTGTGTGTGAGAGAGAGAGAGAGATTACACACCCTTATGTGAGTGACCTTGAGCAAAATCCAATGGCCCCCATGGGCTGGCTCGGTTGGTAAGGTATCTGGCTGCTTGCATCGGAGGTCTCAGGTTTGAGAGTCACCAGTCACACACGGGGTAAAAACCTGGTCTGCTGGCTTAAATCCTCTCAGCCCCAGGCGTCTTACCCCACCAGTAAAACTATGATTTATCCCCTCGGGACACTTGTGGGGTCGGGACCAGGGGGCCGCTAAGGTGGAGGTTCCACCTTTTTTGCATTGAGTAATATCCAATGTGGGCACCTCATAGCGTCGAAAATCTAATTTTTTTTATACTCTCTCTCATCTGCATGCAATAATTTTTTTTCTCTTTCCTATTAAATTAAAATAAAATTCTCTCTTCTCTCTCCTTGATTGTATGCAACAATTCATTATGGTACTGATTTTTAAAAATTAACACCACCTTGGTGTTGTTATTTAAAAATCAACACCTTAGATGGTGCAGGTTTTTCTAAACTATAGCACCACTATGGTGTTGGAAAAGGGTGGTGGTGTTAGTTTAGGAAAATCAGTACCAAGCACCATCCTTGGTGTTGTTTTAAAATCTTTGGTATTGTTTTAAAACAACAGTACCACTTTGGTGGTATTTATAAAAATAAATACCATCTTGGTGCTATTTAAAAAAATATATAGCACACCTTTGATTTTCCTATGATGGTGCTGATTTTTAAAAATCAATGCTAAGGTAGTGTAGTTTTTTAAAACATAATATCAGAGCGGTGACTGATATATTTAAACTGTGGTACTATTTTTAAAAATCAATACCATGCACCCATGGTGATGGTTTCTTTAAACAAGCACCACTCCCTAAAATAGAACTAAGGCAAGCAAACTAGCATCAACCACCGTTTGGTGTTGATTTTTAGGGAAGCAAGCGAACACCAGGGTGTGTTTTTGGTGTTGTTATTATCGGTAACAGATTGGTGTTGCTTTTTTAAAAACGACACTAATATGGTGTTAGTATTTAAAAATAGCATCACAACGACGGCGGGTGTTTTATCAACAACATCTTGATGCTGATTTTTAAAAACCAACACCAAGGTAGTGTTGGTTTTTAAATACTTGCACCAAGATAGTGCTGGTTAGTAAAACCAAGATCAAGTAAAGCAAATCAGCACTAGCCACACTATGGTGCTATATTTTAAAAAAAATACCACCTTGGTACTAATTTGTGAAACACAACACTAAGGTGGTGTTGGTTTGCAAAAATCAACACCAAAGTGGTATTGATTTGTAAAACCAGTACTAAGCCAAGCAAACCAGCACCAATGTAGAGTTGGTTTTTAAATACCAATACCAAGATAGTACTGGTTTTTAAATATCAGCACCAAGATGTTTTTTGGTATTGTTTTTATCATCAATACCTTGGTGCTAATTTTTAAAAATCAGTAGTAAGGTAGTGCTAGTGTTTAAAAATCAGCACCAAGGTAGTGTCTTTAAAAAAAAAGAAACAGCATCATAGGCTCACAGCGATGGCTGATGTATTTAAGTTATGATGCTAATTTTAAAAAACCAGCATCGCCCTTAGGGCCAGTGTTGTTTTTTAAAATACACTAGCCATTGCTGTGGTACTATTTTTTAAAAATCAACATCAAAGTGTTATTGATAAAAATAGTACTAAAACACCTTAGGATATGTTTGGTTCAAGTTATCATGCATAATCTTAATTATATGATTACCAGATAATAGAACTATCAAACAGGTCAATCCATGGTAGGACGGGTCGACCCGTAGCGAGCTAGCCATTTAGCAAGGCGGGGCGGGGCGGGTCGACTTGTCATCTTGCCAGGTTGAAAAATCCCTAATTTAATCCAATCCAAGGTGGGTCGCAAGTCAGGCGGGCAAACCCGCGGACCCATAAAAAATTATTATATATATATATATATATATATATATATATATATATATATATATATATATATATATATATATATATATATATATATATATATAATTTTTCAAATAGATAAAAACTTACACAATTATACAAACAAAAACTCTTAAATTCCATTTTTTCTATAAAGATGTCATCATATTCACAAAAACCTACTGTTTTAAATATACAATGACATAAACAAGTACTCATGTTGGATAAAAATATTGTCTTAAAATTATAACAAAAAAAGATAATAAATTTATAAAACTTAACTTCCATGTGTTTCTCAACCCCTAGGACAACCCAAGCTCATCACGAGCCGACTCGCGCAGGTTGCAGGCCTAGGTGGGTTGCCCCACGGCAGACTTGGATTGATAAAATTCTAACTCAACCACTTAAATTGTTTAGCGGGGTAGGTCAACCCGACGGGCTCACTAAATTAACGGCTCTACTAGGTAATCACATAACATAGGTTATAGAGAATAAAATATAACCCTAATTTTATTTGGTTCAACTTACATAATATTATAATCTAATTTAACATTAACTATATTATCCTGGTTCAATTTGATATTTGATTATTTTTTTAGAATAAATTAAATTAAATTAATAATATTATTATTAATTAATACTAATAACATATATAATGAATAAATATAATTGTTTATAATTTTAAAATTTTAAAATAAATTTATATATATTAAAATATAATTAAAATAAATTTAGATATTGATTAAAATTTTTAATTCTTCTTCGTGCTACTGTGCTAATTATCTATGATGGTTTTCATGATTCTGTATGTATTCCGGGTTAATTTTGATATGGTCAATTGAGTTAAGTTAGATCCTATTATATTTAATTCGTGTGTCTAAGTGTGCATGAGCATAGGAGCACAAGAAGTCGAGTGCAAGACGCAACGAACGAGAAAGATGACACGGGAAGGGTGCTGATGAGCTCGGTGCATCCGAGGGACAAGAAGTTGCAGAAGAATACACCATTGGACAAGAAGAATGTGCACAATGTTCAAGGGACAAGAAGTTGAGGAGGAAGTCTACTCGAGAAAAAAGTCAAAGTTGGAATTGAAAGAGCTCAACTCTAGGCAGTCGGAGCATCACCCAAGTGAGCGAAAGCGGAAAAAATCAACTTATAAGTTGATTTTGAAGATCCGAGGTGCCTCAGGTCTGTTTGAGGGCGCCTTGGGTGCAAAAATTAAAACTGTGAATACTCGTAACTGAGGTGTCTCAATTTTAATTGATGGTGTCCTAGTTTGGAACTGAGGCGCCCTCAATGAACAGGAACCATTAGGCTACCATTGCTGTGTAGATAAATTTATATCCATTGAGGGCGCCCTGGGTCACAACTGAGGCGTCCTAAATGCCACATCAGCAAATGGTCACTTTGACCATTAAGCTATAAATAATCTCCTAGAGCTAAGAATTATTCACAACAATCGTTATTCATTTTCCTAACTCTTGTATGAGCTTTTCAACGTCTATAAAAGACTTCTCCACCTTCAACAAAAGAGATATTCTTAATTGAGTTTTCAACCACCTTGGATTAACAATCTCCCCGATTGCAACGAAGTAAAACTTCATAGTCTCTTTCTTTTATGTTATTGACTTTTATTTTGTTCAACTAAACTGTTAATCTTTACTAAGCAAGTGCTAAAGATTGAGTTTTATTTGATAGGGCTATTCACCCGCCTCCCTAACCGGCCTTACCTGGACCTATAGATTCCCTCACTCATGTAATCGCTAGCGTGGCCTCCTCCGCAAGCATCGACGTCGCCTTCTCCGTGAATTATCGGCGTCGTCTTCGCTATCGCTGATCATCGACGAGGGCGTTATCCTCAATGGTTTGGTTGTAGGACATTGTTTGAAGGAGAATCGTTTAATGTAGGTCATCGTTGCTCCGTCCCAATGATGGTTTGACTCGGTCGTCGATGCTTTGCAGTTGTTGCTTGCTCATTGTTGCCAACTAGTTGCCATCATCGCTTGCTCGCCATCGCCACTTGCTCGCCTTGGAGGATAATTTTGGAATAAAATTGTTGTTAACCGCGAAATCGTGGAAAACCTAAGGTTTCTAAGGTTTACGGATTTCAGGTTATATTCACTAATTGTTTACATGGTGGGTGTTGGTGCAATCTTCGTTAGGTCCGGGTTGACCTGGTGGGACTAGGCTCGGGTGAGTTTAGGTTTCGATATTTGACAATGATGTTAGAACTGTCAAGTGGGTCAAGGTTGACTAGAGGCATGACTGGGAAAAGTCTAGTAGGACTAGGCACACCTAGTAGGACTAGGTGAAGTCCAAGTGGATCGGGAAGATTGATAATTACCATTTTGTTGATAAAATTTAGGCTCTCAAATCCATGTTTTGATCCACTATTATATGCTTAAGTTTGCATTTATATAAGGTTTCATGAATTACCTCTATTCTAGCTTAAGATTCAATTCTTTCTATATTTAAGATGTTTTGGCATTAAAATTTAATATCATTTTTTGTAGGCTTCAAATGATCATGGACCTAGATTGGATTAGGTCAAACTTGAGTCAGAATTGGATCCGGATCAAAGTGATCAAGCATCGGATTAATATGGGTCGTCCGATCAAAGAACGGCTAGATCTGAGCCATCGGTCAACTTCTGATCAATCCGAGTTCAAGATAGAGTCAATCATGACCACAGATCAAGATCTGAAAATTTCATCCAAATCAGAAACAATCTGACTGTTGGATCAAGCTCAATATGTTCTAGACCATTCATTCAAGAGAAGGGAAGATCTGAGCCATCCGTCGCAGATCTGATTGATCCGAGCTAAGGAGAAGTAGATCAGAGCCGTTGATCAAGATCTGTAATGTTTGGTTCAGATCTGACTTGATCTAACTGTTGGATGAGATCGGATCAATCACAGCCGTCGAAATTCAAAAGCTTCAGTTAAAACCAATTTCCCCTCCGCTGAGCTCGGTGTCGCGTCTTCGCCACTCTTCTTCACTGTTCTTGCAATTTCTTCTTCGATTTTTTTCATCCGGTCACGCGGCCACACCAGAGCAACTCATCTCCAAATCTCGAGTCATAGAGGAAGGATTCCGGTGAGGTTCGAAGCCAATCTCGTCGCTGGAGGAGCCAGTTGAGGGTTTCAGCCGAAACTCTGCCTTTTCCTTATCCACTACTATTCGATCGCCGATCCTCATCGATTGGAGTTCTCAAAGCTTTTAGAGGGGTTCTCTGAGGAGTTTGGAGCATTCCTGAATCACATCCGCAACTCGGCTGATCGAGAAGGAGGAGATCGGAAGAGCAATTTAGCAAGAGCGTTGATCTGCAGAGCACTGATCTGGGAAGCAATTTCTCTATCGATTTGCCGAGCTAGGGGGTTCATAGCCGGTTCTCGTGTGACGGCGAGGAAGATATTGGATTGAGGGAGGTTCTGGTGTTAGTTTTTTGTAATTTCCCGTTTCTGAATTCTTAGTTGTCACAGTTTCATCAGCTTTCATCTACTGATCGGTCGTTGTGACCGATCCAGTCATCATCTGATCGGTCTGTCGACCGATCAGACGTGTACCTGATCGGACTGTTGACCGATCAGGTAGGGTTCCAGCACAAATTAGCTCTGTTTCTTGCTTTTAATTTGAAGTACATGAACTAAACTTCATTTCTACTATTTAGCTACAGCTTAGTTGTTTGCCTGATTTTGATATTAGTTTTTATCCTTAAATTCCATTATTTCATATTGAATTGTTCATTTCCAAGTTGGTTAAATCTAGTATAGCAATTTCCTAGTTTAACTTTGTTAAGCTAAGCATTTCTTTCATTCCAAAGTGAATTTTTCATTCCTTGTTGAGAAACAAACCCCCATTTTATTGGAAAACCCAAAACATTTGACAACAAATAAATTTGAGCTTGAATCAAACATCCTAAACTAGTCTTTGGGGAAAATACGACCTGAGGCCCCTATTCTACATTTAATCTTGTTAGCAAGGGTTTTCAGTTATAAATTCTAAATTTGAGTGATCATCGTGACGCTAGTATTGGGCATCATCAAATTTTTGGCGCCGTTGCCAGGGAAACATACTAGTTGAGTTTGTTTGATTTTAGCTTTTGTGCTTATTTTCATATCTTATGATATAGCTTGTGTGCTTATTTCTATATTTTGTGATCTATTTTACTTGTTTAATTTTTCTATATACATTTGCTGTGATTTTGTATTTGTTGTATGACCAGATCTATAGGTGGTATTCTTGAAGAATTTGATCCTAAAATTAAAAGGACCTTCAGAGTAAGGAGGAACCAGATTAGTGTTTCAGAGGCTATTGATATTCTTCCTACTCAGTCTATTTTTGCTTATTCAGTTGATCTTATGGCAGACCACCAGAAAACCATGAAGGAACTAGCAACACCTGATGATGCTTTCTAGTACTCCTGCATAGCTTATCCAGAGCTCACTGGTGATTTTGAGTTAAGATCAGGACTTATTCATCTCTTGCTCAAATTTCAAGGACAGTCTGGAGAGGATCCCAACAGACATTTACATGAGTTTCACGTAGTTTGCTCCACCATGAAGCCTTAGGGGATTTCAGAAGAAGATATTAAGCTGAGAGCATTTCCATTTTCCCTGACTGGAGCAGCTAAGGATTGGTCCACTACCTACCTACTGGGCACGTATCTAGTTGAATTTCTATGAAGAAAGCATTTTTGGAGAAGTACTTCCCAGCTTCCAGGACTGCAATCATCAGAAAGAGTATCTGTGGTATACAGCAAGTAGTGGGAGAGACTCTGTATGATTATTGGGAAAGGTTTAACAAACTTTGCTCTAGTTGCCCACAGCACCAGATCAGTGAGCAGCTACTTATTCAGTACTTTTACGAGGGTCTACTCCAGATGGATAGGATTATGATTGACGCTGCAGCTGGAGGAGCCCTAGTGAACAAAACACCAGACCAAGCTAGGGAGTTGATTTCGAACATGGCAGAGAACTCACAGCAGTTTGGGAGTAGAGCTTTGTCCACCAGAGAAATAAATGAGGTTCAGATGGTATCTAATGAGCAAAAGGAAATCAAGAATTCATTGATGGAGCTTACTTCCCTGGTGAAGCAAATGACTCTAAACAATGTGAGCCAGAATCAGAGTTTTTCAGTACCTCCACCTTTAAGCCAAGTGATGAGGTTATGTAGTATATGCTCAAGCCAAGAACACAATTTGGATTTATGTCCTAACCTTCAACAATATGAGACACTAGTGGCATTGACTAGAGGACAATTTCAAGCCAAAAATAACCCCTACTCATCTACTTACAATCCGGGTTGGAGGGATCATCCAAACTTGAAGTATGACAACTCTTTTTATCAGCAAAATCCATCACAACAGCCCTATCAGCAGCCCCAACCGAATTTCCAGCAAAATCAGTAAGGGCAACCCTAATTTTAGCCATTTCAACAACCAATTCAGCAATTTCAACGACCCTTTAATCAAAATCAGCCACCTTTTCAAGGAAATCAGCAAGGGTTTCAAGGTAATCTGAATTATCAGCAAGGAAATCAATTTTCTCAGCAAGGTTTCTAGCCATTCAATCAAAATTTTCAGCCCTCAAATCAAAGTTTTCAGCCCACTCAATTTCAGCCCTCATCACTGTTAGGGGTTGCAATGGTGCAAACTTAGTCCCATATTGAAAAACACATGGGAAAATCATTGGTTTATAAGGAATATGGTATATCCATTGGGATGAGGCCTTTTGGGAAGCCCAAGAGCAAAATCATGAGGGCTTAGGCCCAAAGTGGACAATATCATGCCATTGTAGAGATATCATAATTCCTTTTGGTCCTAACAAATGGTATCAGAGCCAGATTGCTCATCCAGATCTAACCATGTGTGTTAAGCCTTAAATAAAGGATATGTGGGCTCCCGTGTCTTGATCAAAGAGGACCAGTTCTAGTTGCGGCTAGGTGGTGAAGTCCTAGTAGGTCAGGTGGACCGAGGGGCAGAAAGTCCTGGTGGATCAAACATTAAAAACGGAAAGAGTTTCCATTTGTGGTGGGGGCATGTGGTCCTTTGTTTGAGGGGGGATTGTTAGGGGTTGCAATGGTACAAACTTAGTCCCACATTGAAAAACACATGGGAAGATCATTGGTTTATAAGCAATATGGTTTCTCCATTGGGATGAGGCCTTTTGGGAAGCCCAAGAGCAAAACCATGAGGGCTTAGGCCCAAAGTGGACAATATCATGCCATTGTGGAGATATCCTAATTCTTTTTGGTCCTAACAACCACAACAATTTCAACCCCAACCTCAGAATTTTCAGAGCTTCAATTCTCAACAATTTCAACCAAGTTCCCAGCCTAATTTGCAACAATTTCAGCAGCCATTTCAACCCTATAATCAACCCCAACAGCCCTACTTTCAAGGTTCACAGCAAATTCAACAATTTCAGCAACCTACTTCTACATTTCAAGGCCAACCGAAGTCTCATTCTAACCAAGGAGGCTATGGAAGTTCTAGTGGGGGAAATGCTCAACAACAGAGGCTAGAGGAGATGTTACAATAACTTTTGCAACAACAAGGTCAACAAAGAAATGATCCCACCTTACAAAACATTGAGAGGCAAATTGGACAATTGGCTAGTGGGATGAATCAAATGCAAGCCCAAGGATCAAGTCAACTACCTTCTCAAGCTACTCTCAATCCAAAGGGAAATGTTAGTGCCATCACTTTGAGGAGTGGGAAGGTTGCTTCAACTCCAAATGATCCAAGGGTTGAATTTTCGGGAAACAGGATAGCACCTACATTTGCAGCCGCAAACAACCCTGAAACGTCTCCAAATTCAGTTGGTTTCGACCCTAGGCCAAGCGTAACTCCTTCCTTAAGTGACCCTGTGATTTTGGTGGAAAATGAAGGAGAAATCAGTGGTAAAAGTGGATCTACATCAGCTATTTCAGTTGGAAGTTCAGTTCAGAATTTAACTCCACAAATTTCAGCTCAAGAGGAGGATTTAAGAGTCCCTTTGCCCTTTCCACAGAGAAAAACCCAAGCCAAAAAGCAAGTGGAGGAGGAGAAGGCCAAGGAATACAATGAACTTGTCAAACTTTTCAGTAAAGTGGAAATTAATGTACCCTTGTTGACCATGATAAAACAAATTCCTAAGTATGCCAAATTCCTCAAAGATTTATGTGTTCACAAGAAGAAGCTTAAGGAGAATGAGTTGGTCAGCTTGGGTAAAAATATTTCAACACTCATCCATGCTATCCCTCAGAAGTGTGAAGACCAGGGGTTTTTACTGTGTCTTGTGAGATAGGGAGGACTATGTTTCACGATGCCATGTTGGACTTAGGAGCCTCCATTAATGTGATGCCCAGATCAGTCTTCCAGATGCTTGGTATTGGTCCTCTACAGCCTACTAGAGTGGTGATTCAGTTAGCGGATAGGAGTCAGAGCCACCCAACTATTGGTGCTTGGATGGCTCGGGAGGGGGGGGTGAATGTAGCCAGACACAAATTTTGGCTTCTTTTAAAGATTTCTGCACTTCACGGGTTAGCAGCAACAGCGGAAGCAAAAACAAAACAGAGAAACAAAGTTACAGAAACTAAAACCCTAAACTAAGCACAAGCTCAAGACGCTAACAAAGAAGATTTACAAGGTTCGGAGATAACTTGCCCCTACTCCTTGGCGTGCCCGTAAGGTGGGTGATCCCTTGATCGTCGGCAGATCAATCCCTAGAAAATCCAGATAGAATAGAACCTCCTTGATGGTGGAGTAACCTCTCCACAGCAAGTCTCAAGAGAGATGTAAAATGAAAGCACAGAGACAAACAGCAATCTTACAGAGCACAAGCGAAGGAAAAACTTCTACAAAGCAACACTCACAACCCAGCACAACCTCGGCAAGAGCCTTCACTCAGCTCTCCCTTTTATGCTTGTTGATCGCCTTGCAACGCTATCAAAACCTTCCAAGTGCTCAAGTCGCAGCAACAACAGAACACTCAAGAGTAAGCTTCAGGATCAGAGTGATGAGTGTTGTTGCAACAAGAGATGAAGAGATCAAAGGTTCTCCAAAACTATTGTTGCCGAGACTTCTTCGCCACCAAGCTCATAAGTCTCTGCCCACTGATCGGCAGGTCACAACCACCCCTCTGTAGCTCCCAGCTGCTCAACTGCAACTGCCCAGCTACCCTGACCTCTCCTGGACTCCCTGAGCTCCCCTCAGCTGAGCCCCAGTCAGCATCTCAGTGGCGCAGTCGTCCGTTGAAACCTGAGAAGGAAAACTGCCAAACCTGATGTAGCAAAAGCCTTCGTTTGACTCCCCTTGTGTAAACCTGAGTTACCTGCACACTTAGCAGGTCATTAGCACAGTAAATCAACAGAGGATCAAGTATCAGAAGACTAAGAACAGAGATCAGTAGTGTATCAGTAGAAATCAGAATGCGATCAGAGTTCTGATAGCGCATTTTAAATTAAAGTTCAGCTTCTGATCGATCCCCAGACTGATCAGAGAGGACCCTGATCGGTCACCAGATCGATAGGATAGGCTCAGTCCGATCAGGTTCCAGCCTGATCGGTCCCCAGTAAGAAACCCGAAATCGCTACTTTCTAGTGATCGGTCACCGGACCGATCCAGCACCAGCTGGGTTTCCTCCAGCTTCTTTCTGCCACACCCTTAATCGGTCACCGAACTGATCAGAGTGGGTCCTGATCGGTCTGGTGATCGATCAGGACACTCTCCACCGATTAGGCTCCAGGCTGATCGGTTATAGTGAGAAGCTCGCGATAATTAGTCGTTCACCAGAACGATCTGAAGGTCTCCCTAATCGGTCACCAGACCGATCAGGAGCCAAACAGAAAAGCTTCTGTTCTCTCCCTGATCGGTCACCAGACCGATCAGGAGCCGAACAGAAGACAACCAAAGTCTCTATATGCTCCCTGATCGATCACCAGATCGATCAGACATCACTGGATCGGTCACCAAACCGATCCATGAAGGAAGTTCGTGCCAACTTCCCTGATCGGTCATCAGACCGATCCAGCCAAGGTCAATACCACTCTAAGTCAAGAGAACGAGCCTCCCAGCCTTCTCTGACTCGTGCTTAGTCCCCCGGACCAAGACTCCGTGCCCAGCTTCGCTCACCGGGACTTCATTCAACCTAGCTTCCTAAGCTAGGACCTGGCTTCACTCACCAGGATTTTAGTCAACCTAGCTTCCCAAGCTAGGACCTGGCTTCCCAAGCCAGGGTTTTATCCACTCCGTGCTCAGTCCCCGACTAAGACTTAATCCCAATCATCTCATCAACCTAAATTAAAATCAGTTGCAATACCAAAACAATAATCAGGGTCAGACTGCATCAACACCAGCCGGTATTATTGAAGATGTGTTGGTAAAGGTGAAGGAGCTGATCTTTCCTGCGGATTTCTATATTTTGGACATGGAGGGGGACTACTTAGCACATAGATCTCCACTCATTCTAGGGAGGCCATTTTTGAAGACTGCATGAGCAAAGATAGACGCTTATGCTGGCACACTTTCCATGGAAATTGGAGACACAGTAGTTCAATTCAGTATTTTCGATGCTATGAAGCACCCTAGAGAGGATCACTCTATTATGAGCATTGGTATTCTAGAGGAGTTGGATGATGCAGATATATTGGCTGAGGGAGCTCCATTTGTTACTTGTAGAGGAGATGTCAGTTCAGAGGAGGCTGAGGATGCACTTGCTATTGAGGAGGTTGATTCAGAGGGTATTTCAGACCTACTTCCAGCTGGAGAGGATTTTCTAGGTGTAGGGGATTGCACTGAGCCCCAGGGATCACCTATTTTGATTGATGTTTCAGAGGACTCAGAAGATAGGTGTGAGAGTGTAGGGGATTGCACTGAGCCCCAAGGATCACCCATACCTAGTGAGTAGGCCCAGATTGTGCTTAAGCCACTACCAGATCATTTGAAATATGTTTATCTTGGAGAGGAACAGAATTTTCCTGTCATTATTGGCTAGCACTTGGATTCAGAGCAAGAAGAGAAATTATTGCAAGTCCTGAGGCAGTACAAGAAAGCTATTGGGTGGACTTTAGCAGATATACCAGATATTAGCCAAGATATTTGCATGCACAGGATATTTTTGGAGGAAAATATCAAACCAGTCAGACAGCCACAGAGGAGACTTAATCCACTAATTTTGGATGTTGTAAAAAAAGAGGTGACTCGACTTCTACAAGCATGTATCATTTACCCTATTTTTGATAGCCAGTGGGTTAGTCCCATCCATGTGGTGCCTAAGAAATCTGGAGTTACAGTGGTGGAAAATGCAAGTAATGAGTTAGTTCCCACCAGAGTAAAGAATTCATGGAGAGTTTGCATTGACTACTGGAAGCTAAACTAGGTCACGAGGAAGGATCACTTCCCTTTGCCTTTTATTGATCAGATGCTTGAGAGGTTGGCAAGGAAGTCCCACTACTGCTTCTTAGATGGGTACTCAGGGTATTTCCAAATTTGTATCGACCCGGAGGATCAGGAGAAGACCACCTTCACTTGTCCCTTCGGCACTTTTGCATATAGCCGGATGTCATTTGGACTCTGCAACGCTCCAGGAACTTTCTAGAGGTGTATGGTAAGTATATTTGGTCAGTTATTAGAGCACTGTATGGAGATTTTCATGGATGGTTTTTCTGTCTTTGACACTTCATTTGATTCTTGCTTAGATAATTTGTCTAGGGTTTTACATAGATGCATTGAGACTAACTTTGTGCTTAATTTTGAAAAATATCATTTTATGATAGAGCATGGAATTGTATTAGGTCATATAGTCTCTAGGAGAGGTATTGAGGTAGATCCTACTAAAATAAGTGTTATATCTTCTTTATCTTACCCCGTATGCGTACGGGATGTTCGTGCCTTTCTTGGACATGCAGGATTCTACCGCAGATTTATTAGAGACTTCAACAATATTGTTTGGCCCTTGACAAGACTTTTGCAAAAAGATGTTGACTTTTGTTTCGATGACAAATGCAAAGAAGCTTTTAATAAATTAAGGGAGGCTCTTACTTCAGCTCCTATTATTAAACCCCCTGATTGGAATTTACCATTTGAACTAATGTATGATGCATCTAACTTTGCTGTAGGAGTTGTTCTTGCACAGAGGGTGGATGGAGCATCTCATGTCGTATGTTATGCCTCCAAGACCCTAGATGCCGCCCAAGCCAACTACACCACCACTGAAAAAGAGCTTCTTGCCATTGTTTTTGCTTTAGATCGGTTTAGATCTTATTTATTGTGCTCACATGTTATTGTTTTTTCTGATCATGCAGCTTTAAAGTACCTTTTGAAAAAGCCAAATGCTAAGCCTAGACTAATCAGATGGATGCTTCAACTCCAGGAATTTGATTTGGAAATCAGAGATAGGAGTGACAAAGAAAATTTGGTTGCAGATCACTTGAGAAGAATTGAGGGAGATGGATCCCCTACCACCATTGATGATAACTTTAGAGATGAGCACCTTCTTGTAATACATGGTGAGTCGCCCTGATATGCAGATCTTGTTAACTTCTTAGTAGCTCATGTTTTTCCTATACACATTTCTAAAGCTCAAAAAGATAAACTCAAAAGTGATGTTAAATTCTATGTGTAGGATGACCCGTATTTATGGAAATTTTGTAATGATCAAATAATTAGGAGATGCATACCTGACCATGAGTTTTGTTCAGTTCTTACTTTTTGCCATTCATCAGCCTGTGGAGGACACTTTGGACCACACAGGACAGCTAGGAAAGTGTTAGAGTGTGGTTTATACTGGCCCACCTTATTTCATGATGCATATTTGTTTTACAAAAATTGTGATAGATGTCAGAGAACTGGGAACATAGGAGCTAGAAATGAGATGCCCCAATAGACTATACTATTTTGTGAGATTTTTTATGTTTGGGGAATAGACTTTATGGGACATTTTCCTACATCCTGTGGTTATTTGTATATTTTTCTTGCTGTAGATTATGTTTCTAAATGGGTGGAGGTCATTCCCTCTAGGACTGATGATTCTTGTGTTGTTGTTAGTTTTGTCAGGTCACATATATTTTGCAGGTTTGGAATTCCCAGAGCTATAATAAGTGACCAAGGATCTCATTTTTACAACAAACACATGAAGGCCCTACTTAGTAAGTATGGGGTTGTACACAAGGTTTCTACTTCCTATCATCCCCAAACAAATGGCCAAGTCGAAATTTCAAATAGAGAAATCAAAGCAATTTTGGAAAAGACCGTTGGGCCTAATAAAAAAGATTGGAGCAAGAGACTAGATGATGCACTATAGGCCTATAGAACGACATACAAAACATCAATTGGAATGTCTCCCTACCGGTTAGTATATGGAAAAGCTTGTCATCTACCCGTGGAGATAGAGCACAAAGCATATTGGGCGGTGAAGGCTTGCAACTTCGATGCTACAAAGGTGGGAGAAGAGAGGAAACTTCAACTTCAAGAACTTGAGGAGATAAGACTAGGAGCATTTGAAAATTCAAGAATTTATAAGGAAAAGACCAAGAACTTCCATGACAAACATATCATGAGGAAAGAATTCCAATTTGGCGACAAGGTCTTATTGTACAAGTCAAGGCTCAAGTTGATTAAAGGTAAATTAAGGTCAAGATGGGAAGGTTCATTTCCTGTAACTAACATTTTTCCCTATGGTGTTGTTGAAATTAAAGATGAGGCTAATAATTTTGTTTGGAGAGTCAATGGCCACCGGCTAAAGAAATACTTTGAAGAATTAAAGGAGCTAGAGGTGGATAGATTGGACATCAAAGACGCTATCTACCCAACCTAAAGGGGAGTTTTCTTTTCTTGAGTCTTTATTTCATTGTAAATACCATTTAATTGTTTTCAAGTAGTTAAATTTTCTTTTACCATGAGTTTTTGATAATAAATGTTTAGGTAGTGTAGGATGAATAAAGAGTTATTGTAGGCACCATTTTATCATTTTGGCACCTTATTTCTTGCATGATTAGGAATAAATGTATCCCTCTAGGTTTTCTCTATATCATTTTAGAGTATTTTGAAAGCAAATTAAATTTCGTTGTTAAAACTGTTGATGCAGTCTTGCCCTGATTGTTGTTTTGATGTTGACATCGATTTTAGTTTAGGTTGATTATGATGATTATGATTAAGTCCTGGTCGGGGATCAGGCATGGGATGGAAAATCCTAGTCTGAAGGGCTAGGTGTTGAAAAGTCCTGACCTGGAGGGTTAGGTGTTGAAAAGTCCTAGCTTGGAGGGCTAGGTGTTGGAAAAGTCCTAATTCGGAAGGGTTGGGTGAAAAGTCCTAGCTTGGAGGGCTAGGTGAAAAGTCCTAACTTGGAGGGTTAGGTGCAAATTCCCATCCTGGAGAATTAGGTGAAAAAGTCCTGGCTTGGAGGGTCAGGTGCCTAGCTTGGAGGGCTAGGTTGGATGATGTTCTAACTCGGAAGGGTTGGGTGAAAAGTCCTAGCTTGGAGGGCTAGGTGAAAAGTCCTAGCTTGGAGGGCTAGGTGAAAAGTCCTAACTTGGAGGGTTAGGTGCAAATTCCCAACTTGGAGGGTTAGATGGAAAATCCTTAGCGCTTGGAGGGCTGAGTTTGAGTCCCTGGATCGGTCTGGTGATCGATCAGGGATTTTGGCACGCTGCACCTTCGTGGATCGGTCGGGTGACCGATCCAGCGATGACTGATCGGTCGGGCGACCGATCAGGGAGCACACAGTGAGGTTGGGAACCTACTGTGTTGCTCCTGATCGATCTGGTGACCTATCAGGGAGTATGCGTTTCACCCATTGACTGGCTCCTGATCGGTCTGGTGAACGATCAGGGAGCGAGCAGTAAGGTTGAGTTCCCTTGCTAAACTGCTTCTGATCGGTCTGCTAACCGATCAGGATCACTGTGCAGATCGTTCTGTTGAACGATCCAGCTTCGCGGGCTCCTCACTAAGATCGATCAGGACGAAGCCTGATCGGTCTGGGGATGACCTGATCGGACTGCTAACCGATCAGGAAGATCCCTGATCGGTCAGTTGACCGATCAGGAGGGTTAGCCTGCGAAACTCAGAAATCGCCTCATATAAGGGTGGATCGGTCCGGTGAACGATCCACGACCTGGGATCGGTCTGGTGATCGGTCCAGGAGAATCTCAAAGAAATTGTGATTTCTAATTAAGCGTTGGGGATCGATCAGGACGAAGCCTGATCGGTCTGGAACCAGCCTGATCGGTCTGGTGAACGATCAGGAGGCTTTCTGATCGGTCTGGTGACCGATCACTTTAATTCAAATTGCATTGTCAGACGTTCTGATCGCGTCTGAACACAACCGATTCGCTGCCACTTTCCTTTGATATTTGATATGCTGGTTGATTTGCTGCTCTAATACTCTGATCAAGTTACAGGTGACAGGGGAGGATTCAAACACTTAAGGAGAGGTCAATGGAGGCTTTCCTTAGAGCAGGTTTGTCCATTTTCACATCTCAGGTTGCAACGGCGAGCTGCAGACTGGAGCAGAGACTGGAGCTTGACTGAGGGGAGCTCAGTGAGTCCAGAGATAGCTCAGTAGAGGCTGGCGTTGGCAGATGAGTAGCTGGGAACTACAGAAATGTTGTCACCTGGTAAAGAATCAAAAGGGCGGTGGATGGCTTCGTGGAAGCAAGTCTTGCGAACGATTGTTCTTGCCGTGCCTTGAGTTCTCCACAACTTGCCTACTGTGTTCTTACGATCTTCATCACTTTTGAGCAAGCAATTGAGAAGCAACCATGGTTTACTTGAGCGCTTGAAGGAGAAAACAAGAGGCTTGGAGTCCGACAATGGGAAGACATGGAGAAGGGTTCTTGCGTGAGATCGCCACTGGGTGGAGCTCAGGGAAGCTTGCTGTGTTTTTGTCCTTGCTAAGTGTTTGAGTAAGATCCTTCTTGTTGTTTCTTTGTGCTTAAACTATATCCTTGTTTGAAACACACTGTGGAGAGGTTTCTCCACCGAGAAGGAGGTTGCTGATTTATTCGGTGATAACCGGGGCTTGATCTGCCGACGATCAAGGGATCGCCCACCTTAAGGGCACGCCAAGGAGTAGGGGCAAGTTATCCCCGAACCTTGTAAAATCTCCTTGTTAGCGATCTTGCTAATCTTGCTAGTTAGGTTTTGGTTTTAGTTTCTGCAAGTTTTGTTTTCCCATACTTCCGCTGTGCTATTAATAACTTCAAGTGCAGAAATGTGATAACTCTTCTAAGAAGAAGCGATTGGCTATATTCACCCCCCCTTCTCTAGCCATCTCGTTCCCAGCAAGTGGTATCAGAGCTTGGTGCTCTGTTTACGGCTTAACAACCGAGAGTTCTCAACAAGATGGCATTGAGAGAAGGCTTCTCCACCACCCGACCTCCATTCTTTGATGGTGCCGACTTCCAATATTGGAGATCAAAGATGGAATGCTATTTGAAGATGGATATCCATACGTGGTTCGCGGTGAAGGAGGGATTTACCCCTCCTAAGGATGATGAAGGCAAAGAACTTGAGTCATGGAGGTGGACTGCCGAACAAACAAGGAAGAGTGAAGCCGACGCAAAGGCGGTTGTCACTCTACAATGTGGCATGAACAAAGACCAACTCATCAAGGTTGGTCCCTTCACAAGTGCAAAAGACTTGTGGAACAAACTCATAGAGCTCCATGAAGGCACCCGAGACTCTAGAATTGCCAAGAGGGACTTGTTCCTCAATCAACTCCTAAATCTCTCCATGAAGGAGAATGAGTCGGTAAGTGAGCTCCATAGCCGGTTCAAGGAAGTCCTTAATGGACTTCATTCAATTGATGAAAAGGTCGAGAATCGCGACCTTGTGAGGTATGTCTTGAAAGCATTTCCAAGGAATGCTTTGTGGTCATCCATGGTGGATGCCTACAAAGTATCCAAGGATTTATCTATTGTAAAATTGGATGATTTATTTTGTGAGATGAAATTGCATGAAATGGCTAACAAAGGCCCCAAGGAGAAGGGGATTGCCTTAGTTGCAGGGGATCGAGTCACTAAGAAGAAGAAGGAGAAGAAGAAGGAGAAGGAGGTCTCATCATCTTCATCTTCTTCCGGATCCGAATCCAATTCCGAGGAGGATGGCAGCGGCTCTTCTTCATCCGAAATGGCCAACTTTGTGAGGAGGATGATGCGAAGAGACCGACGTTTCAAAAGGAGAGGTAACACTAGTGAATTCAAGCTTGATAAGAATAATGCATCTTGCTTTGAGTGTGGTAGGAAAGAGCATTTCAAGAATGAATGTCCGAAGCTTAAGAAGGAGGAGAAACCCAAAAGAAAAGAAGAGAAATCCAAGAAGAAGAAGAAAGCTTTGAAGGCTTCTTGGGATGAGTCATCCTCTAGTTCATCCGATGATGAGAAGGAGGAGAAGAGCACAAGGCAAGTGGCACTCATGGCTCTTGGAGAGGAGAGCAGTGAAGAATCTTCAAGCTCCTCAAACGCGGCTTCATCATCTTCGGATGATGAAGAGGTAACTTCTCCCGAGCTTGAAAAATGTTATAGAGCAATTGCATGTTTAACTAGTATGCTTAAGAAATCCAAAAACAAAGTTAAAGCATTGCAATTAGAAATTGATCAATTGAAAGCTTCTAGGGATGATAACATTGATGATTTACATGTTGAATTACTAGAAGATGAAATTAAATCTTTGAAACATGAGATTGTAAGTTTGAAATCCTCTAAGGTTGAGGAAGTAAGTGATTTGCATGATAACTTGTTAGTAGAGGAAAACCAATCCTTGAAGAGTGAGGTTGAGAAGCTCAAGAATATTCTTGGGAAATTCTCAAATAGCTCTAAGACCCTAGACATGATCCTAAATGCCCAAAGAGCGGTTTACAATAGGGCCGGTATTAGTTACCGCCCTAAGGAACCCTCATTTGTATCTCTCATGTCTAGGACTGACATGAGACAATCTAGGACACCCAAGACTCAAAAGAAAGTTGTCAAGGCATGGGTGCCTAAGTCATGTTTAGTTGATACTTTAGGTCCCAAGGTTTGGGTACCTAAGACTTCTATTTTTCGAATTGTGTAGGTTATGATTGAGGGGGAGCATCTATCAACTTGGTTTGTTGATAGTGGATGCTCTAAACACATGACCGGGGATAGATCATTGTTTACCACATTTCACAAGAAGAGTAGAGGTAATGTATCATTTGGTAACAGTGGTAGCCTTAAGGTCATAGGAATAGGAGACATTCAAATATCCGAATGTTTTAGAATCTCAAATGTCCTTCTAGTCAAGGGGATGAAGTTTAATCTCCTAAGTGTCAGTCAATTGTGTGATACGGGTTACACAATTGACTTTCAACCAAGTCAATGTCTAGTTAGACAAAATGACACCTTGGACACGGTACTAGTAGGAGCAAGAGTAGACAATATTTATCAAGTCTCATTTAAAAGTACTACTAATGCTCTTGCTAAGTGTTTCATGTCAAAAGAAGAAGAGTCCACACTTTGGCACCGAAGGTTAGCACATGTGAACATGAAGAACATCCGGAAGTTGGCCACCAAGGGACTAGTCCGTGGCTTACCAAGCATCAAGTATGAAAAAGACAAATTATGTGATGTGTGTCAAATGGGTAAGCAAACAAAATCTGCACATAAAGGTAAAAGCGCTGTAAGTACTTCCAATGCATTAGATTTACTTCACATGGATCTATTTGATTGTAGCACTATCATATCATTGAATGGAAGTAGATATTGCTTTGTGATCATTGATGATTTCACTAGATACACATGGACTTACTTTTTAAAACATAAGGACCAAACCTTAGATGTGTTCATTTCTTTTTGTAGAAGAATTGAAAATGAAAAATCATTAACAATTAAGACAATTAGAAGTGATCATGGAGGTGAATTTGAAAACCAAAGGTTTTTAGAATTTTGTCAAGATAGTGGTTATAGACATGAGTTCTCTACTCCTAGAACACCACAACAAAATGGTGTTGTAGAGAGGAAGAATCGTGTACTTTAAGAGGCTGCATGAAGCATGCTTAATGAGTACTCACTCCCGAGTTACTTATGGGCTGAAGCTGTAAATACAGCTTGCTATGTGCAAAATCGAGTTCTCATCCATAGGTTTTTAGGAAAGACTCCCCATGAACTTTGGTTTGGGAAACCACCTACGGTTAAACATCTTAGGGTGTTTGGCTGCAAGGTGTTCATCCTAAACACCAAGGATCACCTTGGAAAGTTCACGGCAAAGGCTGATGAAGGGATACTAGTCGGGTACTCCCTCGTTAGTAAAGCCTACCGAGTCTACAACAAGAAGTCTAGATTAGTTGAAGAGTCTTCTGACGTGGTCTTTGAAGAAATTCCTAAATCACCTGACCAGTCAGAAAATGTAGAAGGAGTTCAACTCGAACTAAGGAGACTTAGTTTGAATGAAATTCCAAGTGTTGTTGATGGTGATGAGCCTGATGACGGTGAACCCAGACAACCCATTGATCAGCCGGATCCTGAGGCTGAACTTGTGTCTAGTGAAACCGTTCAAGAAGCACCACCAACACCAAGGCAAACGAGATTAGCCTCTAGTCATCCCCAAGACTAAATTGTTGGAGACATCCATCAAGGGGTTAGGACTAGATCATTCTTCCGGAATGAGGCTAATGAAGTTGCTCTCATTTCCGAAATTGAACCTAGAAAAATTGATGAAGCATTAAATGATCCCGATTGGATTATCGCGATGCAAGATGAACTAGGTCAATTTGAGAGGAGTCAGGTTTGGGACCTAGTTCCTAGACCTAAGAAGACCACCATTATTGGAACTAAATGGGTCTTCAAAAACAAATTGAACCACAAGGGAGAAATCATTAGAAACAAGGAACGCTTAGTAGCCAAGGGCTACAGTCAAGTTGAAGGCCTTGATTATGATGAGACTTATGCTCCCGTGGCACGATTAGAGTCCATCCGATTGATGCTTGCATTTGCGGCACATCGGGGTTTCAAATTATATCAAATGGACGTCAAATCGGCCTTCCTAAATGGTTTGATTAGGGAAGAGGTCTATGTCGAACAACCTCCGGGGTTTAAGAGTATCGAATTTCCAAACCACGTGTTCAAACTCAAAAAGGCACTTTATGGCCTTAAACAAGCACCCCGGGCTTGGTATGAGCGGTTGTCGACATTCTTGATTGAAAAGGGCTTTGTTAGAGGTCAAATAGACCCTACACTATTTCTACGAAGAGATAGTGATAATATATTTGTAGCCCAAGTATATGTCGACGACATAATTTGTGGCTCAAATAATAAGGGCTATTTAAATGAGTTCATTGGACACATGGAGAGTGAATTTGAAATGAGTCTAGTGGGAGAGTTGACTTTCTTCCTTGGACTAGAAATCAAGCAAACTCGCGATGGTATCCATGTGCACCAATCAAAGTATACACAAGAAATGCTTCGAAAATTCAATATGAGTGATTCGAAAGAGGTAACCACTCCCATGGCTACAAACACAAGATTAGACAATGATGAGAGTGGTATGTTGGTGCAGTTTGCACTAACGGTCAAACTCGGGTTTTGAATGTATGACAAAGTGGTTAAAGTTAGGGTTGTTGGTGTTTAACCTATTTACTAAGTGTGCAGGGTTGAAAGACTTAGGACCAGACACCAGGCTGAAGTCCAGGATGGTTGAGTCCTGGCGGGAAGTCCAGTTGGGTCCGCGGGACCTGACAACTGGCTGAAGACCAAGTTGGTTGAGACTTGGCAGGAAGACCAGGGTGGTTGAGCCTTGGCAGGAAGTCCTGGTGGGTCAAGAGGTCAAGTAAAACTGCACAATGGGTAAGTAAGGTAAGTCACTGGAGGAGCGACCCAGTGAGGACGAGTCCAATCTTGGACTTTAGGCGCGGTCCAACTTAGACCCATTTAGGTGATCTAAGTTGAGTCCTGGTTAGATCTTG
>JAGFNQ010006120.1:0-304764 GCA_024364735.1 Boesenbergia rotunda | reverse complement strand
AGAATTAACCCAAAAATCCAATAGTGAGTCCATTCACCTACTGATTTATTTATCCAACAATAAAAACACTCTCATATAAACCTAAATTTAGATCACTTACCTGACTGGTGGCCGGTGGTGGATCGGAAAAGGAGCGACAACGATCTTCTCTGGGGTGGTGTCTCACGGAAAGGAGAAGATCGCCAACGAACAAGGGCAGCGGCGCATAAAGGAAAAGGGAGTAGGGAGGGATCATCGACGTCGGTCGAGTGAGGAGGAGGCAGAAGAAGGTTGGGCGTGAAGTCAAAGAATTGCTCGCGTGCGTGGGGTGTTGGCGTCGGGGAGAAACGAATGCAAAAGTCAGGAAAGGAAGGAAAACTTAGGACATTATATTACTATTGGCATTTTGCAAAAAGGCCCTTCAACCCCCACTAATTCCAACCTCATCCCTAATTTTGGATTTTACTCATTTAAGCCCTCCTAATTTTCAATATTTAACATTCTCTCCTACTAATAAAAATTTTATCAACAAATTTCGCTAGTAAACCACCACAGATAAAGATTGAGGGTAAACCAACTATACACACCTCAAGTATACAGATGATGATAGCGAGATTTAATCGTGTCCTCGAGCTCCCATGTAGCCTCCTCATCAGAATGGTGCTGCCAATTGACTTTAACTAAGCGGATTATCTTGTTTCGTAATAGATGCTCGTGCCCCAATATTCGCATAGGTATCTCCTCGTAAATCGAGTCTGGCCAGAGTGTATGAGTAGGATCGGGTACATATTTCCTCAGCATGGAAATATGGAATACATTGTGAACTCCAACGAGAGAAGTCAGTAATGTCAGACGGTAAGCTACTACTCCAATCCGCTCCAGAATCTGAAATGGTCCAATGTAGCATGGAGCTACTTTTCCTCTGAGACCGAACCACTTCACCCCTTTAGTGGGCGATACCCGTAAGAACACATGGTCACTCACAGAAAACTCCAAGGGCCTGCGTCTCCGATCCGCATACTTTTCTAACGATCCTGAGCCTCTGACATCCTACGTCTGATAGTACAGACTAACTCTGCGTCCGCGCTGAATACTCTGAGATCCTAGCAACTAAGATTCCCCAATCTCCTTCTAGAGGGTGAGTGTCTTGTAAGCCTTACCATATAACGCTTCAAAGGGTGCCATCTGGATAGTTAAATGATAGCTATTATTATAGGCAAACTCAACTAAGTGCAGGTGATCCTCCCAGCTGCCTCCAAAGTCCATAACACAGGACCTCAACAAATCTTCTAGTGTTTGAATGGTACACTTTGATTGCCAATCTGTCTACGGATGAAAAGCCGTACTGAACCAAAGCTTGGTACTCATGGCCTGCTACAAACTCTGCCAAAACCGGCAAAGTGAAACACCGCTCTCTGTCTGATATGATGCTTAGAGGGATACCGTGTAATATAATAATCTCACGGCACTATAGCTCTGCCAGCCTGTCCAGTGAATCCGTCCTCCGGATCCCTAAGAAATGAGCAGATTTGGGTTAATCGATCAACGATCACCATAATCGAATCGTGTCCTCTCCGAGTCCTCGATAATCCCACAACAAAGTCCATGGTGATATATTTCCATTTTCACTCGGGAATAGGAATCTTCTGGAGTAATCCAGTAGGTCTCTGATGCTCGGCCTTCACCTGCTGGCACACTAGACATCTAGCTACAAAGTTCGTGATGTTTTTCTTCATACCATTCTACCATTAGAAACGTCTCAAATCTCGGTACGTACGGATCTCACTAGGATGTATCATAAACCGAGATCGATGAGCCTCCTACAACAACTCCTCCAAGACCGGATGTGAATCAGGTACGCACAATCACCCTCGGATATATAGAATACCCTCGTCATCTCGTGTAAAGTCAGTCTACTGCTCTAAGGCTATCCGACTTCCTAAGAACTGCAGATGTTAATCACTGGCCTAAGCCTCTCTGATCCTCGTCCTAATTGAAGACTGAGCAACCATCGTCACCAATAACCCTTTCTCCATCTGACCCTGCGCCTCCAATCCCAACTCTAAGAAGCTCTGAACTAAGTCTGTGACCATAACCCAGTGGCAAGCGAGAACACTCCGAGATTTTTTGCTTAGTGCATCTACAACCACATTAGCTTTCCCTGGATGATAGCTAATGGTGCAGTCATAGTCCTTCAGAAATTCCATCCATCTACTCTAACAAAGATTCAACTCTTTCTGAGTGAATAGATACTTGAGGCTCTTGTGATCCGTGAAAATCTCAAACGTGACGCTGTATAGATGGTGTTTCCATATCTTTAGGGCAAAAATAATGGCGGCAAGTTCTAAATCATAGATTGGATAGTTCTTCTCATGCTACTTCAATTGACGAGAAGCTTAAGAGACTACACATCCGTGCTGCATCAACACTGCGCCCAAATCATGATGTGATGCATTAGTGTATAGTAAGAAACCATCCTCTCCCGAAGGTAACACCAAAACAGACGCAAACATCAATCGCCGCTTCATCTCTTGAAAATTAGTCTCGCAAACCTCTGTCCAAACAAACTTTACGCCCTTTCTGGTCAGACGTATCAATGGTGTAGCAATAGTAGAAAATCCCTCAACAAATCATCGGTAATAATCAGTCAATCCCAGAAAACTACACACCTCCTGAACTGACTTCGGCTCTCCCAACTGGTGACAACCTCGATCTTCTAGGGATCTACGGAGATACCTCTACTGAAAACTACGTGTTCGAGAAAACCACAGAAGACAACCAAAAAGCACAATTGCTAAATTTCGCATACAACTGCTCCTGTCGGAGCGTCTCCAGGACGATGCGAAGATGGCCTGCATGTTCCTCCTCAGAACAGGAGTAAACCAAGATGTCGTTGATAAAAACTTTGACGAACTGATTTAGATACTCCAACAATATCCGGTTCATGAGATCCATAAACACTGCCGGAGTATTGGTAAGCCCAAATGACATCACCAAAAACTCCTAGTGTCTATATCGGGTGTGGAACGTGTCTTCTGAATATCTGAGTCTCTGACCCTCAACTGATGATATCCAAAACGCAGATCAATTTTGGAATATACTGATGTATCCTTCAACTTGTAAAATAAATCCTCAATCCATGGCAGAGGGTATTTGTTCTTGATGGTCACTATATTATGTTATCTGTAGTCGATGCACAATCTCAGAGAACCATCCTTCTTCACAAATAATACTGGAGATCCCCATGGTGAAATACTAGGACGAATGAATCCTCTGTCAAGCAACTCCCGAAGTTGGACCATTAGCTTGTCCAACTCCTTAGCCACTATATGATATGGAACCTTTGATGTCGGTGTTGTCCCCGGAATCAACTCGATCATGAACTCAACTTGCCTACTAGGAGGCAATCTAAGAAGCTCATTTGGAAATACATTCAGAAATTCTCGGACTACTAGAACATCCGAGAGCCGAGGGTTACTGCTGTCATCAGTACTGATCAGTGACAATAAAAAACCCTAACATCCATGTGACATAAGCTTCCGGGCCTGAAGAGAAGAGATAATTGAAATCTCATCATCTTTGATGCCAACGAGTCCATTCTCAGAATAATATCAAACTCTACCATCTCGAGAACCGACAAATCCACGGTGAGAGTATAATCGCCGAAATCTAATGAACATCCCTTGACCTCCTACGTGATATCCAATACCTCATCGGATGGCAGAGACGCTGATTGACTTTATGATCTCAAGGTAGACAACCTACTAATCTTTCACATGAACAACCGAGATATGAAAGAACTGGAACTATCAGTGCCAACAAGCAATTCAACAGGAAATGCATAAACTAAAATCATACAGCGAAAGACCGATCCCTCGACCCGTTGTGCCTCTTCTTTGGTGATAGCATAAACTCGACCTGTCTCAGGAGCTGGAGGTGGCAATGCCAAAATCTGCTGAGGCTGAGATGCTGAAGGTTCGACAGTCTGCTGGGGTTGATATACAGAAGGCACAACCGACTGCTGAAGTTGATAAACTGAAGCTCCAATCAACTGTTGAGGCTGATAAACTGCAGGTTGGTATGCCCTGTCATAGAATACTGAGATGTCGCCAGTGTGGGGGCACGCTCATGCCCAAGCATATAATAGATCTGACTTGGTGAAGGTACTGCTTGCTGCTGTCGGGTCGATGTCTGAGTCTGACGGCCGCCTCTCTGTGGCCTTTGCTGTCCTGACCGACCTCCCTGAGGAGTAACTGTGGTTGATTTATGATGAGCCTTCAAGGCACACCCTTGGCTCTCATGACACGGAAGCTTACAATAATAGTATATGGGGTGCTCTAAAGGACAATCTGGTCTACTGTGGTCTCTAGAACCACACTGAAAATAGTGAGCCCCATCAGTAGTAGATTTCTGGGTCTGCTGGGAACCGTAAGATGATCCTGTTGACGTAGAAACCCAGAAATCTCCTGTGTACTCTGACTCCTGCTACTGCACTTCTATCCGATGTTCTGTTATTTCTGAGTCACTACTGAATCTTGAACCGACTACTTGCCTTTCTTTTTATCACCATACAACTAATGCTAGGTCATCACTATGTGTAGAGCTCGGTCCAAAGCCTCCCGATAAGAAGTCGGAACCCATCCAGACATCCATAATTGAATATATCCAGCGAGACCCTGCGTAAACTATCTTGTCCGCTCATTGTTGTCAGCCACCAGCTGAGGAAAAAACTCCGCCAGGCGATTGAATTCTACCTCATACTCCAGAACTGTGTGATCTCCCTGCTGAAGACCAAGAAACTCCTGACATCGGGCCATGCGAAATGCGGTAGGATAATACTGATTTATTTCAATACGAAATGCGACATTAACCAAAAAATTCAATAGCAAGTCCACCGGGAGCGGTAATTCCGGTGGAGATAGGCGATGAGACCGTCCGGCGGCAACACTATAGTAAGGAAGACAATGATCAAGAACAACTGATTGACCTGGACATGGTGGCAAAGGTGCGAGACAAGGCAGCTACCTAACTAGTTGCATATCGGCAGCGTATGAAGCAAGCGTATAATCGTCGAGTGAGCGCTCGAACTTTTCAAGTTGGAGATAAGGTTTGGAAAAGAATCAAGCCGGTCGGCGACCCCAGAAAGCTTGAGTCGCAATAGAGCGGAGCTTAGATCGTCGTTAAAAAGCTCACCGGAGGTAGCTATTACCTACAAGATAACGAAGGTAAAAAGTTGGATAGACCATGACATGCAAATCACCTCCAGCCATATCGTACTCAGTAAGCCATGTGAGAAATATGTATGTATATGTATGCATGTTTGTACTGGTTTGTAGTTTTCAGTAATGAAAGAAACAAGGAAAAAGTCTTATCAAAACCCGATGCAAAATCCCGAGGACTCTACCATCTCGTGGTGCAGAGGAAGCTTGAGATGAGTAGACTTGGTTATGGTGCCGAGGATGCCCGACTGGGAGCAGCTGAAGACTCTACCGTCTTACGGTGCCGAGGATGCCCGAGACGAGTAGACCTGACCGAGGTGACGAGGATGCCCGGTCAGGAACAGACAAAGAGCTTACCATCTCGTGGTGCCGAGGATGCCCGAGATGTGTAGACCTGGTCGTAGTGTCGAGGATGCCCGACCAGGAGTAGCCTAAATTTCTATCGTCTTGTAGTGCTGAGGATGCTCGAGACTAGTAGACCTGGCCGAGGTGCTGAGGATGCCTGGCCAGGAACAGGCAAAAAGCATACCATCTCGTGGTGGCGAGGATGCCTGAGATGTATAGTCCTGGTCGTGGTGCCGAGAATGCCCGACTAGGAGTAGCCTAAATCTCTACCGTCTCATGGTGCCGAGAATGCCCGACTAGGAGTAGCCTAAATCTCTACCGTCTCGTGGTGTCGAGGATGCCCGAGATGAGTAAATCTGGCCGAGGTGCCGAGGATACCCGAGATGTGTAGACCTAGTCGTGGTGCCGAGGATGCCCAACCAGGAGTAGCCTAAATCTCTACCATCTCGTGGTGCCAAGGATGCCCGATACGAGTAGACCTGGCCGAGGTGCCGAGGATACCCAACCAGGAACAAGCGAAGATCTTATCATCTCGTGGTGTCGAGGATGCCAGAGATGTATAAACCTAGTCGTGGTGCCGAGGATGCCCGACCAGGAGTAGACAAAATCTCTACCGTCTTGTGGTGCTGACGATGCCCGATACGAGTAGACCTGGCCAAAGTGGCCAAGAACAGGCGAAGAGCTTACTATCTTGTGGTGCCGAGGATGCCCGAGAAGTGTAGACATGGTCATGGTGCCGAGGATGCCCGACCAGGAGCAACTTAAATCTCTACTGTCTCGTGGTGCCGAGGATGCCCGAGACTAGTAGACTTGACCGAGGTGCCGAGGATGCCCGGCCATGAACAGGTGAAGAGGTTACCATCTCGTGGTGCCAAGGATGCCCGAGATGTATGGACCTGGTCGTGGTGCCGAGGATGCCCGACCAGGAGTAGCCTAAATCTCTATCATCTCATGGTGCCGGGGATGCCCGAGATGAGTAGACCTGGCCGAGGTGCCGAGGATGCCCGTCCAAGAACAGGCGAAGAGCTTACCATCTTGTGGTGACGAGAATGCCTGAGATGTGTAGACCTAGTCATCACTACAAGAATTTTTGGATTCAGCAACACCCAATAGACAACAGTTTTTTGAAAAACCGTTGTCTTTTTTTATTTAACAACGGTTTTTCCAAAACTGTTGATGTTGAAAAAAATTTTGTGGAAAAAGACAACGGCTGTTAAAAAACTGTTGTCTTATGTATGTCAAAGACAACGGTTTTTTAAAAACCGTTGTCTATTGGGTTGGTTACGACAACAGTTTTTAAATAACAGTTGTCTATTGGTGTTGCTTATGTGGTAATGCACAACAGTGAGCGACCAAATAAAATAGAATATATATTTAAAATACCTCTTCTCACCCTCCGTGCCCTAAAATCCCTCACCCGACCGAACCTTTTCTCCTCCACCTCCTTTGCTTTCCTCCTCGTTTTTTCCCTCTCGCCCGATGCCGCCAGGCCCTAGCTCCAACGCCGCCCTCTTCTCCGGCCACGAGCGAGAGAACCATCTCTCGGGTGAGCGCATCTCCTCCTCCTTCCTTGCGGTTCATCGATCGTCGCGAGCGCAAGCCCGAGATCGGACGTCCGGAGCCTTGAGGCGAAAGCTTCTCATCCGGCTAAGGCAACTCCTCCTCCCCTGCTGGTACATTTAGTGTCCAACCACCTGATGACTGTTGGTGCATAATGCACCCAAGTCAAACCTGGGTTTTGATAATGGCAACAGAGGTCAAAAGTTAAGTCTTAATTGTTTTTTTAACAAGTTACTCTAGTGTGCAGGGAAAGTTCTAGCGAAGGACTGCTAGGCACTGGCGAAGGAATGCCAGGGTAAAAAGCCCTAGCGAAGGATTGCTAGGCACTGGCGAAGGAATGTCAGAGTCAAAAGACCTAGCGAAGGACTGCTAGGCGCCAGGCGAAGGACAACCTGGGACTAAAGCCCTAGCGAAGGAATGCTAGGCACTGGGCGAAGGACAACTCGGCATCCAAGACGTGGCAAAGGACCGTCAGGCAAAAGTCCAACCAAAGGAGCGGTTGGCATCAGGTACATTCTCCCGAGAGGAGTAGGTGAGGACGCGTTCCCCGTCGAGGGAACAGTAGGCGTCGGTTCCACCTAGGGCTCCATTTTGGAGACCAAAGTCAGAACCAAGACAGCTAAAGCTGTATAAACTAACCACTTAATGTTCTGTTGTGTTTTGGACTAACCCTGGAAGTAGGACCGAAGGAACGAGTGTCTACAGCTCAGAGAGCCTCAAAGGAGTGAGGCAACAGCTGACCAGGGCGCCCGAAGTGTCCCGGGCGCCCCCAAGGTGAACATGAAACACACAAGTAAAAAAGCAGCTTCAAACAGTACAACTCCCGGGCGCCCCCTGCGCTGCGGGCGCCCCCAGCACCAACTGTCGAAGCAGCTCTCTTCGAAGCCAGATAACACTTTGACCCGGTCAATCCGGGCGCCCCGAGCGCTCCGGGCGCCCCGGTCAAAGCTGATCCCGAAGATAAAGGGATCAGACGCTGACCGAGACTTTGGCGGGTCAAAGGCCACGTGGGGGGCGCCCCCGACGTCCCGGGCGCCCCCAGGCCCTATATAAAGGGCCCTCGACCAAGGCTTCAAGACATCAATTCACTCAACGTCTCAAAGCTCTTCTGCTCTCGCGCCTTGCTCCGGAAACCTTCCAACTTGAGCCGACGACGTCCCGCTGCTCGGAAAAAGTCGATCTACTCCGGACGTCGGTAAAGAAGAGTTTCTTTTATTATTATTTACTGCACCTATTTTGTAATCAAATTTTGTAAACTGTTTGCACCGTATATATAATTGCCCAAAGTAAACGGTCAACGACCGTGGGCCTTGGAGTAGGAGTCGACACAGGCTCCGAACCAAGTAAAATCGACTGTGTCTCTGTGTTGTGATTTTTAATTTCCGCTGCGTACTTGCTCTAAAATTTCCGAAAAACGATTTCCGATATTCACCCCCCTCTATCGGTTTTCTCGATCCAACAAGTGGTATCAGAGCGGGGTAGTTCAAACTTGGTGCAACCACCAGTTTAAAATTTTTTTCGGATCTTTTTATTTCCTATTTTTTTCCTCTTTTCGAATTCTCGTTAAATATTTCGTTCGAATTTTTTTCGAGGCTGGTGCAACACCCCTCGTTATTTTATTCATCCAGCACTACTAATCCAAGACCTAGTCTTGGAAAATTTGTTTTCTGTAAGTTTTCTGTTTCAGATTAAATGGCCATGCAAGAGGGACTTAGCACCGCCAGACCTCCACTTTTCAGTGGAGAAGACTTTTCCTACTGGAAAAGTCGTATGGAGGTCCACCTGAAAACTCAGGTGGACATGTGGATCATCATCCAGTCCGGTCTGGAGATCCCCAAAAACGCCGAAGGACTACCTCAAAGCTACTCAGAATGGGACACCGCTCTGAAGCGCAAGATAGAAGCCGACGCAAAAGCAACTCAGACTCTCCAATGCGGATTGACAAAAGAGGAGCTGAACCGGGTGGGCCCCTTCAACAGTGCGAAGGAGCTTTGGGGAAAATTGATCGAGCTGCACGAAGGGACATCAGATACTCGGATCAGTAAGAGGGATCTGCTCCTGAACAAACTCTACACCATCAAGATGGCCGACAACGAAACAGCAGCCCAGCTCCACGCACGAATCCAAGAGTTGATGAACGGTCTTCACACTATAGGTCACAAGGTTGAAAACCGTGACTTAACAAGGTATGCCTTAAACACTTTCCCTAGAAACACCTTGTGGGCATCTATGGTAGATGCATACAAGGTCTCAAGGGATCTTTCAAAAATAAAATTAGACGAATTGTTTTCCGAACTAGAACTGCACGAACAAACTAACACCAATATGGTCGAGAAAGGTATTGCTTTCGTTGCAGGTAAAACTGGAAGGATAACAAAGAAGAAGCATGAACCTGAACCCGAGTCTAACTCAGACTCAGACTCAGAAGATGAAGAAGGAGATCAAACTAAGCTGGTCCGACTAGCCCGAAGCTACTACAAGGAGCAGAAGAACCGAACCAACAAACGGAAAATCAACCGAAGAAAGGACGAACCAGCTGAACCCGCGAATGATAAAAACAAGCCCAATGTAACCTGCTACGAGTGCAAGAAGAAGGACCACTACAAGACAGAATATCCAAACTTAAAGACAAGAAGAAAGAAAGCGCTCCAAGCAACGTGGGACGAATCTTCCTCAGAAGAAGAAGAAGCATCCCAATCAAACCTACTAGCTCTGACCGCCTCAGAAAAAGTCGAGACTGAGTCAGAATCAGAACAGGACGACGGCGAGCTGACCTTTACAGAAGACGGCGAAATTAAGGTAACTGGTTTCAATATATGTCAATTATGTGAACTAATTTCATTTCTTTCTCGAGATTTGGCAAAAGTCAAACTCCGAGTCGAATCCCTCCGACAGGAAGTAAAACTCCTGAAAGAGGGAGCTGACACTAAACCCTTAACCGAGAAGGTTCAGGAAGGAACTCCCACTCAAGTTGAAAAACTTGAAAAGGAGAACTCCTCCCTGAAAACTCAGGTTAAGGATCTTAGATCAGCTTTAGAACGATTTACATCTGGTTCCAAGGGTCTTGACATGATCCTTGGAAAACAGAAATCAGTTCTAAATCGATCCGGACTTGGCTATAGAACCAAATCCCGACAAAGATCTTACTTTGCTGTACTGAATCAGTCCAGAGGTAAAATTCAGGCATGGGTACCTAAACTATACCTGAACAAACCAACTGGATCAAATCAGTATTGGATCCCCAAGGACAAGATTCACATCTTGCCTAACCATCACCGTGGCTTTAGTCCAGGGGGAGCCAGACTGAAAACAATATTCATTATTATATAAGAATTTAATTCGTGATTGCAATTGCTTGATTGATTGTTTATTTAAAATTCCTGCAATTTACCATGCTTAGATTTAGGAATGGTTAGTATAAGGACCAAACACACTTAACTGAAGCTTGACAACATAGTATTGGGTGGAGGTGAGATGATAGTACGTTAGGGAAGCCAATTTGGTGGAACTAGCTGAAGCTACCGATCCAAGACCCAAACTAGTTAGACTAGAAATTTTTCAAAGAATAATTTTGAAAATGAAATTTCATTAAAAGACTTTGTCAAGGAAAGGGTGGATGATCCCATAAGGCTACGACCAAAGAAGGCCTAGTGCCTCGCCAAGACCTGGAAGCCAATTTTTGAAATTTAAATTCAAATTATTTTTTGTCAAATTCGAATCTAACATAAAATTTCAGTTATTTGTAGATTTAAACATCTTTTCAAAAATTTCAAAATTAATTAAGCTTTCAAAATTTAATTATTTTCAAAATTAATTAAGTTATCAAAATTTAATTGTTCTCAAAATTAATCAAAATTTTCAAAATAATCTTAACTATCAAAACCTGTCTCACGAAACCTATAAGGCTAACGTGATTGAAAACCCTAGATTTGGGTGAGACAGACTAGGCAGTGAAACTCAATTTAAGCTATTCCTGACTCTAATTGGATCCAAATCAAGAAAACTCTTTATGTGTAGGAACATAAAGATTTGGACCAATGGATGTTGGATAGCGGTTGCTCCAGACACATGACTGGAGATAAATTGAAGTTCACCAAGCTCAAGTTTAAAAACCTAGGCTCAGTGACATTTGGCAATAATGCTACACTCAAGGTAATTGGGTCAGGTAATATTGAACTTAAATCCGATTTCATTATTAAGAAAGTTCTATTGGTTGAAAACTTTAATTTTAACTTGCTTAGCATAAGTCAGTTATGTGATTCTGGTTATATAGTTACTTTCAACAATTCTAACTGCCTGATTAGAAATGTACAACACTCAAAAATTATGCTTAAGGGCACTAGGAAAAACAATGTATACACTATAAACCTTCCCCTTGTACCCAAATGTATGTTAACACAATTAGAACAATCAAACCTCTGGCATAGGAGATTAGGTCATACCAATCTGAGAACTATCTCAAAAATTACCCAACTTGGCTTAATCAAAGGTATCCCCAAAATTAAAAATAATGAAAACCAAATATGTGAATCATGTAATCAAGGTAAACAAACCAAATCCAATCACAAACTAACCCAATCTAATTTAACTCAAACTACACTTGAGCTCCTACACCTTGACCTATTTGATTCACATGGAGCCAAGTCACTAAGCGGGAACCGATACTGCTTAGTAATAGTTGATGATTACTCTAGGTTTACCTGGGTTAGGTTTCTAAAAACCAAAGATTAAACCCTAAACCTATTTAATGAATTCTGTAAACTAATTGAAAATCAAAACGACACTAAAATTAAAAGACTTAGGAGTGATCACGGGGGAGAGTTTGAAAATCAACGATTCAAGGAATTCTGTAAGGTAAATGGGTACTTACATAAATTTTCATGTCCTAGAACCCCTCAACAAAATGGGATAGTCGAGCGAAGGAATAGAACATTACAAGAAGCCGCTAGGGCTATGCTCAACGAATTTAATCTAGCAAACCAATTTTGGGCAGAAGTGATTAGTACAGCTTGTTATATCCAAAATAGGGTTTTGATTAACAAGCGACACAACAAAACCCCCTATGAACTGTACTACCATAGACTCCCAAACCTACACTACCTAAGGGTCTTTGGATGCAAAGTCCATATCCTAAACACCAAAGACTATTTAGGAAAATTTCAGTCCAAGTCAAACCCAGGTATCTTCCTAGGATACTCAACCACAAGTAGAGCCTATAGAGTTTACAACAAACAAACTAAGAAAATTGAAGAAACAACAAACTTAATTTTTGATGAAGAAATCAACTCAACATCCAATAATCCAGATTTAACTTCATCAAACTCTGACCAAGAAAATAATGAACAAACTATTGACCCTTAATTGAACCCTTAAACGAACTAACCATTGAACCAATTAATGAGTCAACTGAACCAAGTATCGAACCAACAAATGAACTAGCCCAAAGAGTCGAATCAAATAGTGAACCAAACCGACCAGCCGGACCTAAGGCTGAACCAAGCTCTAGAAGAACCAAGAAACCCAGACTCAGTCACCCAACCGATCAAATTGTGGGTGATCCAACTCTAGGAGTCAGGACTAGATCCTCCTATAGAAACCTTAGTCAAATAGCTATGATATCAAAAATAGAACCCAAAACTATAGATGAAGCCCTACCTGACCCTGATTGGATCATAGCTATGCAAGAAGAATTAGCCCAATTTGAGAGGAACCAAGTCTGGGAACTAGTGCCTAAACCTGAAGGCAAATCCATCATAGATACTAAGTGGGTCTTTAGGAATAAGCTAAATGATCAAGGAGAAATAGTCAGAAATAAAGCCCGCTTAGTAGCCAAGGGATTCAGCCAAGTAGAAGGATTAGATTACGATGAAACATACGCCCCAGTAGCCAGACTTGAGTCCATTAGAATGTTGTTAGCATTTGCATCCCATAAAGGATTTAAGCTATACCAAATGGATGTAAAGTCAGCCTTCCTAAATGGATTCATTAAAGAAGAAGTTTATGTAGGACAACCCCCTGGGTTTGAGGACTTAGACAAACCTGACCATGTTTACAAATTAACTAAAGCACTATATGGGTTAAAACAAGCACCTAGGACTTGGTATGAAAGATTATCAACTTACTTAACTTCTAAAGAATTTAAACAAGGACAAATTGACTCAACATTATTTGTTAAAACCCTAGGAAAAGATATATTTATTGCCCAAATTTACGTAGATGACATAATCTTTGGATCCACCAACACCAACTTCCTAAAAGAATTTGTCAAGATAATGGAAGATGAATTTGAAATGAGCTTAGTTGGTGAGCTTACCTTTTTCCTAGGACTATAAATCAAACAAACTAGGGATGGTAACTACGTTCATCAATTCAAATATGCTAAAGAGTTAATAAAGAAATTTAAAATGGATAACTCTAAAAGCATAAGTACCCCCATGGCCACTAATGTAAAAATAGATAGTGACCCTGATGGTAAACCAGTGGACCTTAAACTCTATAGGAGTATGATAGGAAGCCTACTGTACCTTACAGCCAGTAGACCTGATATTCTTTTTACTGTAGGGATGTGTGCTAGATACCAAACCTGTGCTAAGGAAACGCACTTAGCAGCCCTAAAAAGAATACTAAGATATGTAAAGGGCACCCTAAATGTAGGGATGTGGTATCCTAGGACCTCAACTTTTGATTTGACAGGATACTCAGATTTTGACTATGCTGGCTGTAAATTAGATAGAAAGAGCACAAGTGGAAGCTGCCAACTGTTAGGTCATAGTCTAGTTAGTTGGTGTAGCAGAAAACAACACTGTGTAGCTCTATCCACAACTGAAGCTGAGTATGTGGCCTTAGGAGAGTGTGTTGCTCAACTTTTATGGATGATGCACACACTTAAGGACTTCCAGCTCAACTACACCCAAACTCAAGTATTTATTGACAATATAAGTTCAATTAATTTAACTAAGAACCCAATCCAACATTCTAGAACCAAACATATAGAAGTCAAATATCATTTTGTAAGAGACCATGTAGCCAGGGGTGAAATAGTACTTAAGCATATTGACTCTAAATCCAACTTAGCTGATATATTCACATAACCCTTACCTGAATCTGAGTTCAGTTCACTAAGAAGGCAGTTAGGATTATGCTCTGTAGAATAGATTAACTTTACTTGATTTAAAAATTTGTTTCTAAAAATAGAATTTGAAAAACTGTTTTACTTAATTTCAAAATCAGTTTTCATTTTCGACTTAGTTTTATTTTTATTTCAAAACTACCCCCTTTCAAAACTAGGGCTTTTTCGAAAATGGACTTAGCCTAGGCCCTAACCCTAGAACTGCATGCACCTATAGACTTAGAAGCCAGCATCTCACAAGCACCTTAGGGTACTTTTGATTGATAACCTAGAAAGGGTTGAGATGCTTAGGTCTTTGCCTTAATTCAAGGTGCTTTAAGTCAGTGCATCTGCAGTAATTGGGGCACTAAATACAACTTACACAGCAATCAAGTTGAGTGTCAAGTTTAGAAAATCTAACTTGAACAGAAACACTTAACTTGGCTAACCCTAGCAAAAACTACTGTTTCTAATAGTTTGTAAGTAGCTAATTGGGTTAGACAGGTCCCTACAGAGAAAATTGACTGATTTAGTTTAAGTCTAATTATAAATTGGTTCAGTACAGCAAAATCTTACTTATTTCCTTTATGCAATCTTATTTATGATATATTTATCTGTTTTGATATATGGCAAAGGGGGAGAGATAGGAAAGGAGAAAGTAAAATTAATTCTCTTTATTCAAAAAATTTGCAAAAATTAATTTTCTTTATTCAAAAAGTTTTCAAAAATTTTCTTATCCGTTATTCAAAAAGGTTTCAAAAATCTTCTTATCCTTTATTCAAAAATTTTCAAAAAATACTTAAGCTTTTCAAAATTGACTAAAGTACTTAAGTTCTTAAAGCTTTCAAAATTTTTTACTTAAGCTTTCAAAATTTTGCTAAGTACTAAAGCCCTTCAAAATTTTCTTACTTAAAGCTTGTCAAAATTTTTTTAAACTTCTATAAGTACTTTAAGCTTAAAGTTTTGCAAAACTGTATAAGTACAATGTTACTAAGTACTTAGGTTTTTCAAATTTATTAAGTACTGAAAGTTTTCCAAATGTACTTTATTTATCAAGTACTTAAAGTTTTCCAAATGTACTAAAGTGTTTCAAAGCCTCCTAACTACTTAAGCTAACACTTTCAAAACTTTTGAGTACCTTAAAACTTAAAGCTTCAAACTTTTTAAGTACTCTAAAATAATGCTTCAAAAACTCTCCTATGTACTTTTAACTTAAGTTATTAAAAGATTTCTAAGTACCTAAAACTTAAGTTTTCAAAGTACAAGTAAAGTTTTTTTTAACCCCACAAATTTTTGAAAAATCTAGGGGGAGATTCCTTCCAGGGGGAGGGAACAAAATTTAACCTTTTCATTCTTGCTTAAACTTAACTTTTTGAACTAGGGTTGCCATAAATCAAAAAGGGGGAGATTGTTGGTGAAGAATGCACCCAAGTCAAACCTGGGTTTTGATAATGGCAACAGAGGTCAAAAGTTAAGTCTTACTTGTTTTTTTAACAAGTTACTCTAGTGTGCAGGGAAAGTTCTAGCGAAGGACTGCTAGGCACTGGCGAAGGAATGCCAGGGTAAAAAGCCCTAGCGAAGGATTGCTAGGCACTAGCGAAGGAATGCCAGGGTAAAAAGCCCTAGCGAAGGACTGCTAGGCACTGGCGAAGGAATGTCAGAGTCAAAAGACCTAGCGAAGGACTGCTAGGCGCCAGGCGAAGGACAACCTGGGACTAAAGCCCTAGCGAAGGAATGCTAGGCACTGGGCGAAGGACAACTCAGCATCCAAGACCTGGCAAAGGACCGTCAGGCAAAAGTCCAACCAAAGGAGCGGTTGGCATCAGGTACATTCTCCCGAGAGGAGTAGGTGAGGACGCGTTCCCCGTCGAGGGAACAGTAGGCGTCGGTTCCACCTAGGGCTCCATTTTGGAGACCAAAGTCAGAACTAAGACAGCTAAGGCTGTATAAACTAACCACTTAATGTTCTGTTGTGTTTTGGACTAACCCTGGATGCAGGACCGAAGGAACGAGTGTCTGCAGCTCAGAGAGCCTCAAAGGAGTGAGGCAACAGCTGACCAGGGTGCCCGAAGTGTCCCGGGCGCCCCCAAGGTGAACATGAAATACAAGTAAAAAGCAGCTTCAAACAGTACAACTCCCGGGCGCCCCCTGCGCTCCGGGCGCCCCCTGCACCAACTGTCGAAGCAGCTCTCTTCGAAGCCAGATAACACTTTGACCCGGTCAATCCGAGCGCCCCGAGCACTCCGGGCGCCCCGGTCAAAGCTGATCCCGAAGATAAAGGGATCAGACGCTGACCGAGACTTTGGCGGATCAAAGGCCACGTGGGGGGGCGCCCCCGACGTCCCGGGCGCCCCCAGGCCCTATATAAAGGGCCCTCGACCAAGGCTTCAAGACATCAATTCACTCAACGTCTCAAAGCTCTTCTGCTCTCGCGCCTTGCTCCGGAAACCTTCCAACTCGAGCTGACGACGTCCCGCTGCTTCGAAAAAGTCGATCTACTCCGGACGTCGGTAAAGAAGAGTTTTTTTTAATTATTATTTACTGCACTTATTTTGTAATCAAATTTTGTAAACTGTTTGCGTCGTATATAGAATTGCCCAAAGTAAACGGTCAACGACCGTGGGCCTTGGAGTAGGAGTGGACACAGGCTTCGAACCAAGTAAAATCGATTGTGTCTCTGTGTTGTGATTTTTAATTTCCGCTGCGTACTTGCTCTAAAATTTCCGAAAAACGATTTCCGATATTCACCCCCCCCCCCCCCTCTATCGGTTTTCTCGATCCAACAATGACTTCTTACAAGTTTTACTTATGATGATATTTGGCTCTTTGTTGCTTGAAAGCCAGGCCCTAATTTGTAAGGACTCAACGGAGCTGTGCCAACTATGTTCTTTGAACACAAAGGAAATTCCTCTTATACTGTTTCTTGCATTTTTTTGACACTATAGAAATGCATTCTTTGAGGCATTTCCATATTTATGATAGACTGCTTCAGTGGATCTGCACTTATGTTTTATTCCAGGCAGGTAGATTTCTTGGCTCAACTCAAAATCATGCAGTCATGGAAGAGACTGAGTTAGTCGAAAACAACTACTCTATGAAAGATGAGGGTCGGTTATCTTTGCTTGAGCAGATTTTTTTTTTTGCCTCTCCTTGTTAATTGTAGTAAGTATGTTGTTTATTCATGGTTACTGAAACAAGATTATCATTAACAATCTATTAAGCCCGAGCCTTCAAATATGGCTGGCTTGAGATTCATCAGTGGGATTATATGCAAGTCAAAAGAGCTAACATTTGAGAGGATGCTCTTCCGGGCCACCAGGGGTAATATGTTCTTCAATCAGGCACCTGCAGGGGAGCAGGTCATGGATCCAGTGTCTGGTGAAATGGCTAGAGTATCCTTCCCTCATTTGTTTGCTAACGCAAACCATATTTATTCTTGATACCATTTATTTTCTTAAGGATTTTAGAACATTTTAAAATTTCCTGACAAAGAAAACTAATGACCTTAAGCTCAATTTCCTTTTCCTCATGCATCTTTACCTGTGCTTTATGTTACATGTTGGGGGTTTTTAATAGCATTCAGTATATTTGTGCTCATATTATGTAGGTACACAAGACGGTATTTGTAGTTTTCTTCTCTGGAGAGCAGGCTAAGAGCAAAATACTGAAAATCTGTCAAGCTTTTGGGGCAAGTTGCTATCCTGTACCAGAAGAGAACAACAAACAGAAACAATAGCGCATGAGGTTTTCTGTTTCCTACTCAGTTCATCATGTGATGCCAATGTTTCTTAAGACTCTTTAACTGATCATTTAGACTTCAGTATGTGCACAAGAATTTTCACATTCAGTTATTACCTCGTTTCAGTGATTAAGATTTTATTCTGAAGTTAATTGGGAGTATTATATGAGCTAGCAGATGTTCTACAATTAGGAATTAATTTATGATTATCTTCTGCTTGTTCTCTCTACCATGACATATCAATACTCTCTGAAATGAATTTCCCCTTTTGTCCTTCTCCATGAAGAAACTGTAGGTTATACATTCTCTTTTAAGCCTTTTATCTTCTCATTCTCTTAAACTAACATTGTTGTGAAGATATTTTGAAGAGTCAAGTGTTAGATAATTTTTTAAAGTATTGATGCACTATGAAAGAATTTTAAAATAATGGAGAATAATGTATTATATTGTTATAAATACATTGGTTGATGTTTTAATTAAATTATTCATATCTGTATTCTGCCCTTCTCTCAAAAGCTTAGCTTTTCTAGTTGGCTGGCAGTCTTATAATAGATGTCAATCACACTTACTATCACATCCTTCTCAACAATAAATCTCAACTTTTTCTTCACTCTAAATTTGACAAAAATCATTTTGATGTAGTCTATCTGTTATCAAAAATTGTCAATGGAATGCAGAGATGGAGAAAAGCATGCCAACAAAATGTACAAACAAATTAATGCAAGTGCAGACGATACACAAAGTAAGTTGGTGGAATAATTATTTTGTTATCATTTTTTTCAATTAATTATGTTTTATTCTTTATGATTATATAATTTATGTGTGTTTGCAGTTCACACAAGCGGAGTACTCTCAACAAGAAATTGATGAAGTGCGCTCTGAGGTAGCCGAATGCACACAAGATTATATTTATGAATAGGTATGTACAAGTTCCTTTTATTATTATTATTTTTCTACTATTTCCAACAAATTTGGGCCAAATGTTTTATTTTATGCATGTCTATTACTTGGAACTGTATTAATCTAATTTGTTTAATATTCTGTTGTTGTGTTTATGTGTAGATAACCCTTTTCTGAGTTTTGATATCATTTATAGGCTTAAATTTTATTTTATATTTAATCAAGGCAGTAATCGTTACTAAAAATTCTTAGCATGGCATTAGAATAAAGAATCTTAAAGTTTAGAAAATGAAGAAAAATAACTATCGATAGATACGTAACAATAGTGTTATTGTCTTCTTACATGATAGCTAATATGATTGCTGTTAGCTATCAATGCATATCTGAATGCTGTCGATAAGGTATCACTTGCTGTAAGTGTTTTACAAAAGAACTCTTCTGGTTATTTGTTTTGTTTCAGACCAATTTCAGATGACAACATTGCATCTCTGTCGTACTATAATATAGTTGTATCATAATTATCTTCTAGAATCTTTTATTCTACTATTTTTAGTTGTGAATGCTCATTTTATATTTCTATTTGTTGTGACATTCATATCCAAAGGAAGGAATCAGCTTATGGTGTAAAGCTAAGGTGTGCGACTCTCTTCATCTGGTTGACTGCACTTGGATGAAGCTAGCTGCTGGGGATATTTTGATGATGTAATTATCTTAGTTTCTAGTACTTCTTGATGTATATTATATTTTGATGATGTTATCTCAATTTGGACTAATACTGGGGATATCTTGATGTATGATATTTACGGAGTATGATGTATAATATTTGATGATATTTTGATGTATATATGATAGTTTGAAATGTGTTTGCTGAATATTGTTTAATTATTAAAATAATTTAATTTTTAAATGATATTTGTTGTAAATTGTTGGCTGCCTCAACCAAAAGATAACGATTTTTATTTGTTGTCAAACTATTATTTAAATCACACACAAACAACGGTTTAATACTATTGTTAACATGTTGTCGATCACATAAAAGATAACGGTGAAAACCTATTGCTACACTGTTGTTATTGACTATAAACGACAACGGTTTGTAACTGTTGATGTAGACCACCCCTTTTAACAACATGATCTTTAACAACAGTGATTTTCGCCTATGACAACGGTGAACACCCATGGTTAATTAGCATTTTTCTACTAGTGCATGGTGCCGAAGATGCTCGACCAGGAGTAGCCTAAATCTCTACCGTCTCGTGGTGCTGAGGATGCCCTAGACGAGTAGACCTGACTGAAGTGCTGAGGATGCCCGGCCAGGAACAGGCGAAGAGCTTACCATCTCGTGGTGCCGAGGATGCCAGAGATGTGTAGACCTGGTCGTGGTGTCGAGGGCACCCGACCAAGAATAACCTAAATCTCTACCTTCTCGTGGTGCCAAGGATGCCCGAACAAATAGACCTGACCGAGGTGCCGAGGATGCCCGCCCAGGAACAGGAAAAGAGCTTACCATCTCGTGGTGCCGAGGATGCCCGAGATGTGTAGACCTGGTCATGGTGCCGAGGATGCCCGACCAGGAATAACCTAAATCTCTACCGTCTCGTGGTGCCGAGGATGCCCGAGATGAGTATACCTGGCCGAGGTGCTGAGGATGCCCGACCAGGAACAGACGAAGAGCATACCATCTCGTAGTGCCGAGGATGCCCGAGATGTGTAGGCCTGGTTGTGGTGCCAAGAATCCCGACCAGGAGTAGCCTAAATCTCTACCGTCTCGTGGTGTCGAGGATGCCTAAGACGAGTAGACCTGGCCGAGGTGCCGAGGATGCCCGACCAGGAACAGGCGAAGAGCTTACCATCTCGTTGTGCCGAGGATGACCGAGACGAGTAGAGCTGGCCGAGGTGCCAAGGATGCCCGACTAGAGACCAGTAAACTTGAGCCTAGCGCAGAGGAAGGGCTGTCGAGAATAACCTAGACCTATACCTTCTGGAGTTGCTGACGACATCAGAGATATATTAGCCAGGGCAAAGTGTTGAACAGGCCAAGTCCTGTACTCACCTGCGCAGACAATTAACAACACATTATGTCCTCGTCTCTCCCCTGATGTTAGATCTCGCGTGTATAAAACCTAACATAGAATTACTTACATGCTTTTTTGAAAATATCTATTTTTGACATTATTAACTTATCATTTTTTGCATTATTTTTTTTTCAAAATTTACTTGCATTTTTCAAAAACATCACGGGCTCTTATACTTGAATTTTTTCTTCCAAAATTTTTTCTTTTCCTTCTCCTGAACCATTTTTTTTATATATGACAAAGTGAGAGAGTAGGTAAAAGGTTAAAAGTTAAAAAGATAATTTTCAAAAAAAAAAAAATTTTTTTTCTAAGTATGCAAATGAATTTCACGTTTATTTTAAATTTTACTTAGTACTTTATTTTTTAAGTTTTCAAAACTTACTTAGGACTTTGTTTTTTTCAAAACTTTATTTTCTTAAAAGAAAAAAGGGAAAAGTTAAAAATTTTCTTTCAAAATTTTACTTAGAGTTTTTCAAAATTTTTTACTTAGAATTTTTCAAAGCTTATACTTAAAATTTTTCAAAGTTTACTTGTTATAAAAAAAAACTTTTAAGATTGAAAAGTGCACGTTTTATAAAAATTTCAAGGAAAGAATTTTATATTAGAGCTTCATACATTCTTTCAATTTTACAAGTTTTTTTTAAATTTGAACTCAAATTGCAAATGTTTCAAAACATAACATATGAAGAGGGAGATTACTTATCAAGGGGGAGATTTACATGTTCATCTTTTGCAAATATTTCTAACTTTGAAACTTTTACCTTAAAAAAATGTTGAACTCTATTTCTTTAAATGCTTTTGCTACTTGCTTAAATATCTGTTTTAACTTAACTTTTGAACTGGGTTGCATAAATTAAAAAAGAAGAGATTATTATTGCCGGAAGCACCAGATCGAACCTGATTTTGATAATGACAAAGGGTTCAATGTTAAGTATGATTTGTGATCTAACATGTTTGACTAAATGTGCATGAAAACCCTAGTTTGTTTAGGCACGATGTCTTGACCTGAAGGATTGATCACGAAGTCCTGATTGAGGATTGGGCACGAAGTCCTGGTAGAGGACTGGGCACGAAGTCTTGGTCGAGGGCTAGGCACCGAAGACCTGACCGAAGGTTGGGCACCGAAGACCTGATCCGAAAGATCGGGCAAAAGTCTTAGCCAAGCAAGGACAACGGACAGAAGTAGGGATGAGTCGAGATACGGACGTCTCAAGATCCAGAAGCTTCGGAGGCCGAGCAAAAGTTCAACCGGAGGTGCCGATTGGCAAAAGATAACTTCTCCAGAGTGGAGTAGGTGAGGAAGCATTCCCCGGAAGAGGGAACAGTAGACGTCGGTCCGACCTAAGATTTCATTTTGATATCCAAAGTCAGGATCGGACAGCTCCGGTTGTCAAACATGCATTTCATTTTATATATTTTACATGTTATTTGTATTTTGGACTAACCTTGTATTGCAGCTGAAGATATTGGACATCAGCAGCTTCCGGGGCGCCCAAGAGGTTAGGCGCCTGAGATGTCTCGGGTGCCCGAGTATACAGGCACCCTAGATGTCTCGGAGGCCCTAGTGCGAAAAACTTAGTTGAGCGAGGCTGAGTTGCCGGCTATTGATTGGACGAGCCAAGTCAGCACTTAGGTACCCCAAAGCACACAGGAGCCTCAGAAGGATAAAGTTTGGACTTTATCAGCAGATCACGACGCGACCAGATCGGTGACATAGGGGCGCCCCTATGGGCACTCGGGCGCCTGAGTGCTTGTATATAAGGGGTTTCGCACTCCAGCATTCTAGATTAATTTCCACACTCTCTGTGCTCAAGTTTGCTGCGCCGAAATAATCTGAGATCAATGACACGCTGCTCTGACCACGAAATCCTACTTTTCATTTTCAGTCAAGTGTTGTCGGTATAATTTACTATTTTTATTCTGTACTTAAAATTACATATCTGTAACACACTTTGCGAACTTATAGAATTGTCCAACAAAAATGGCCAAGAACGTGAGCCTTGGAGTAGGAGCCGTCACAGACTCTGAACCAAGTAAAAACAAAGCTGTTAGAATTGTTTTAACTTGAGTTCTTTTATTTCCGCTGCGTTTACTCACGACTTGAATCCGAAAATTTTGAATCGATATTCACCCCTCCCCCCTCTATCGATCTCATTGATCCCATAGATCCTCATGAGCGAGAGACACTAGGTGACATCCTTGATAGGCATCTAACATGCATATGTAACCACAACCTACTGTTGAGTTGACTATTTGATCTATCCGAGACAAGGGGCAGCAATTATTTAGGCATGCTTTATTTAAATCACAAAAATTAATACATCAGCAGGTCAGGTCGGCAATTGAATTTCTCTGATGTGTCGGCCTACAACATCTTAGCCACTTCTTCATGAATGATATAATCCTGCTCTGGTGCAAAATGTCTTCGTTTTTGTTTGACTAAGTGAAACATTGGATGTGTGTTTAAGTGGTGGGTCATCAGAGCTGGGGGCACTCCCTGGATTTCCTCAATCAACCAGGCAAATACATCATAATGGCCCTTTAAGCAATGTATAAGCTTCTGCTTCAGCCTGGAAGACAATTCATCTGCAATCTTGGTAGTTCCATCCTTTCGATAAGGGTGAATTTGAATCTCCTCTTGTTTGTCCGACCTTCTCTCTTCCTTCGCCTCCTCCAAAGTTCGAGGATCAACCAACTCTATTTGGAGTGGTTGATGCAGCCTTCCATTTTTGTGTGTATCGTCTCTGAATTCATCGACATAACATTGTCGAGCATCCAACTAGCTTCTTTTGACTTCCCCGACCTGGTCACCCATTGTAAACTTGATTTTCTGATGATAAATAGATACCACAGCTTGAAACAGACTCAATGCTGGCCGACCTAGAATCACATTGTATCATTGTATGAGGAAGCAATATAAACCATGAGAAATGAAGTTCTATTTATCCGCCTCAACTTCTAATCTCCTACGGACAAAGATAGATACATGTGCCCGTGGGGTTGTATTCAATGTCAAGTAAAATCAAACAACGGGGTTGCAATCAGTCGGAGCTCCTCTTCAACGATCTACATCTAATCCAGGGAAGCCTTGAAGATAATGTTCACTGAACTACTTATATCAACAAACACCCTTTTAATAACATAATTGGCTACCATTGCTTCTATTACCAGAGCATCTTCGTGTGGAGCTTCCACCCCTTCTAAGTCTTTTGGTACGATGGAAATAACAGGACTAGGTTGCCAAGCTCGACTAGTTCCCACCGAGTAGTTATCCAATAATCGCACGTGGGACTTTCGAGCTCGATTAAAATCTCCATCAATTGACCCCCCCCCCCCAGAAATCATCCCTACAATACCCCTCGGGGTACCTCAGGCGGGTGTCCATCCTTTGGCTTGGTCCCGAACAGGCGATGGCATCCTCCTGGGGGGGATCTCCTCCGCTCGGGTGATCTTTTTGAGGGAGAGCATGTCCGTCGTCGAGGCTCCCATTCTTCTGACCGACCGACTCGAGGTGATCGATTGCGTATCTTTGGAGAATATCTTCCTTTGCGTGCCCTACCGTCACCTTCCTTAGTTGGATGGAGAGAATAGCATTCTTCCATGGAATGCGTGTATGAATGATGATACGAGCAATACTTCCTGCTATTAGGCACTTCCCACTGAGCAAGTGACTCCGTGTTGACGATTTGAACCACAGTCGTTCGTTGATCAAAATTTTCATCCCGACAAAGATCGACCATCCTTTGCTCGAGCATGAGTCGGAGGAGCTTTCTGTTCTGGTATGGGAATAGGATGAGTCTGAGTCCCTCCTGATTCTTTACACCGGACATACTGGACTTCTTCCACATTCACGTGCCTAACCGATCAGTCAAGTAAGTCATCGAAATCGGTCGGGGGCTTCTTAACAAACGACCAGAAGAATTCACCTTCTACTAAACCTGGAGTGAATGCACTCATCAGGATCTCTGAGGTGGCGATAGACACATCTATGAGTATATGAATTTATGATAAACTTGTACCGTCAGAATTTTATTTTATTTTATATTTATAAATTTAAATTATCAAATTAGTACCGTCAAACAAAGATTAATGACATTTTTATTTTTTGCAAACGAAAAAGTGAAACAGTAGCACATAATATGTAAATAATGAACCGAAGTTATACAAAAATAAATAAAAAATATAGTCTTATTTCGATTGATTTGGAACTTAAGATCTTTTGATTTTTTGCACATTCCTTAATATTACAGCCCATATGTTGTTAATTTTCAAACTGGTCGTTATCAAATTGTTGACTTGCATACTCACAATTATTTTCAAACACAGGCAAGTCAATTAACTAGACTTATTGCTCTGTCATCGTATTTTGAAATTTAAGACGTTAAATTAAGACTTTTTGTTAGGACTTGTAACAAATCTAAAAGGCAATACAACATATTTAAAAAAAGATATTGGATTAGGTAATAGGCGAACTTGGGATGACCGGTCTGGGCAAATTGATGTAGTATTTTTTTTTTGAAAATATGATATTTTTGAAAATTATAATAGTTCTTTTTATCAGGATTCCCCCTAAATCTGACATAATCGTAAGAATCCTTATAAATTAAAAAAAATTGTGACTTTAGGATTTATCCAAATAGCAATTAAATCATATTTTTTAAAAATAATTTTTCAATATTTGAAAACATATTTTTGCATAAACATATAATTTTCACGAAATGATAACTCTCCTAAATCTAACATCTTCTGGTTACCCCTGTTAATCATAAGAAACTCTACCTAAGTATCTTAAGGGACTTTAGTGTTAACCTAGAGGGTTTGTGTCTAAGTGTATGTCAAATAACATTCAAAAAGATATATAAATTTTTGAAAGCAATTGATAAGTATACACAATCTTGCATGAAATTCAGTAAAATATTATTATATTTAAACCACTATTTTGAAAATAAATTTTTAAAAAATATTCTAAGGATTTTTGAGAACCTTTTGAAAATATTTATCAGTTAATTAATCCTTATCATCTCACCCATTATAAGTGACGCAGTACAAATAAACAGGTAATCTTATAGGTATTGTGAGATACTTGATTAATTTTTCTCAATTTATTTTTGTAGATTGTTTAACCTTGAGTTAAATTCAAGTTTAATAAATAGTAACTTAAAAGTAAATTTCAATAATTGGTTTCCAGATTTTGGCGAGGCACAGGGACCTTCTTGAGTATTGGAACAACAACCCTCTCCTTATACAAAGTCTTTTAAAGAAATAATACTTTTAATTTACTTTTTAAGAAATTCTGGTCTAACTAGTCTAGGATGTAGGAAGATAGCTTCAACTAGTTCCACATAGCTAAGTCGATCAAGTCGGGTACTCCTTACCCTTTCTGACTTCCAAGACCAAACTTCCCTAACATACTATCATCTCGTCCCACCCTGATACTATATTGGGTAAGTATCAAATAATCTTTTTTCTATCTAACCATTCTAACTTAAGCAGAAAATAAGCTAGCATGAATGACATGATAGATATATAGTGTTAGAATATGGAAATTTAGGGGGCTCAAATGCTAAAAAGCTTAAATTAGGGGCATGGTTCGAATTGAACAAACTTGGAGGGCCTTTTTGTAAAAAAACTAAAAACTAATAAAAACCCTAAAATTTCTCTCTTTAATCCTCTTCTCCCATTTCTTTTCCCTGACGTCGAATTCCGAGTGGTTCCCTCATCGCGCGCCTACTCCCTTCTCGCTTTCTTCTCTTCTCCGCCCGACCGATGCCAGTTGCAAACCACATGACGCTGGAGTGCCGCACCACCTTCTTCTTCTCCTTCTCTTCTTCTTTTGCAACTCCTCCCTCGCAGCGCACCCCCTCCCTGCGCGACAATTGTCGGCTAGAACCACACTGTCCTCCCCACTCACCATCCCTTCCTTCCTTGGTTGTTGTCGTCCCTTCGTCATGCGCACTGGCACTGCTGTGTGCCGAAGTGAAGCTTGGGGATCCTTGCCGATACTTCGCATTAGGTAAGGTCTTTGATTAGGGTTTGGTTTTTGTTTTGGAATGGGTTTTGTTTGGAGTATGTTTCTATTTAAATCTTGGACTTAAATTTTGTATCAATTCTGTTAAGGGAGAAGTTGGATTTGTTTGGTTTGGGAATTCAACTGCGGCTTGGTTAAAGAAGTTGCGGTCATTGTTTGTACATAGCTCTATTTTTAACTGGGACTTTTGTGTGTGAGTTGTTATTCTATTATTTTTTGATTTTGTAGCTTACGATTTAGGTGGAGCCTATTTTGGTTGTTGCTGTGAGTGCAATGGGTTGGAGGAGTTTAGTTGTTACATGACTATGAGTGTTCACTAGTGGATGTATCGTTGTAATTTGGAAATTTGTTCTAATAACCTAATTACAATAATTAGGTTAGGGAAAAAGAGATTCATTGTGGTTTACGAGTTAATTAAATAGAGGTTGTAATTATGATTTGTCCTAATTGTGTTTAGTAGTTTGTTTAGCTAATTTGTTAATTTTATAATTAGCTAAACTTTATCATTGATACAGGATCTTGATTTAGACTCGTTCGGTTGATCGTGAAAGGGTTCTATCTGACATGCACTTAATTTAAGGCGGATACTTCCCTTTTTGTATTCTGTATATTATTTACCTTAAATGCATGACTGTTTATGTCTGAGTAGGACTGCTTGACCTTGTCCTTTGTTGTTTTTAGTATTGTTCGTTGACGCTTTCTTTGCTTTATCTTCGAGTTAATCGTGTTTTATGTCCGTATAGTCTCACTATTGATTTTCTATTCTACAAAGTACCGCTTGCACGCAAGTACTTAGAAAATTATCATTAAACACAACTAGGGTTGGTTGACATTAGAGATACCCTACCCAGTAGTTTAGTTGCATGTTTGGTGACTTTGATTTTTATTTATCGTATGGTTGCATCGTTGGTATTCTTGGTTGATTGTGCATTTAGTATCATGTACCATGTTTGCACGGTTGCATGCTGACGAGTATTGACTTCCATATGGTTAAGTCATCGTCAGTCATTTAGTTGCATTGCCCACTCAACCACTCATTGTGGTAGTTGCTAAATTGCGAGTAACTATCCTGTTACATCACACTCGACCACTCATGTATATTGGATGTTGAAGTTGTAGGCAAGCAGTTGACACACTCACCGTTTTTTTCGAGGGATACTAGAGTTGGTAGTGGCTCCCCCTTTTCCTCGAGTTTTTAGAATAGTTGGCTCCCCATCATTCTGTCCATTCAATCACATATACTAGTGGTATTTGTTAGTGATATGAGAGAAGTGTCCTAAGGCAATCGCCTTATGATGTAAACATTTATATTAATAAATGATAATTCACTATTTGAGTATACATGTTTTGTGTATTTGATTGGGATCTTAAACTCATCTACTGAATGTCCGCAATACAACTCACAGCATAAGAGAATTTGTGATGGGATCACAACTAGTGATTATCTCTAAATGTGCAAATGTGAAGTATTGAAAATATCCCTAGTCGATGAATTGATAAAAATGGACACTATCAATTCTGTTGAGACTAGCATGGGTTATTCTCTAATCAGCTGATTCTCACTGGCTGGTGACATTGGGATGTCCGGAGATAAACATGGATGCTAGTTAAGGGAACTAGTTTATTGGAGTGACTAGCTGTAAGACTTCATATGGTAATCTATAGAGATTTGTAAATGAAGTTCTTACTGCAGCTTAAGTGCGATGGTCCTTTGACTTGCGGTGTTCAAGTCATCTTGGTCATGGAGACTTATACTTTAACATCTTAAGCAAGCATCTCCTAGGAGGTGTGGACCCAGGATGATTGGGTATAAGCCGAAGTGCCCGAAGATGTTTGAGCAGCCTACAAAGGATTCACCACTCCTTGCGAGGAGATGTATACCCAGGCCTATCGTTGGATTGTTACTCAAAGCCTCTGGCCAGAGCATATCATGTTTAGAGTGCGAGTCTCTTAAATACATGAGAGTAATTAGAAATCCAAAGGACGAGAAAGACACTACTTGGGCTAGGTGTGACGTAGTCAGCCTAGTGGGGACTGACACAAATAGACCGTGTCCTGAACCAAGTGGGTATAAGGTGGTGAAAGGAATGGGGCACGATTCATTAGAGCTGCTGAAGGGTTTCAGAATAATTTCTTCTGAGGTCAAACCGTTGATCTTTCGATTAATTGGGGATCATGATGTACTACTAGGTGCCACTCATGATCGTTCTATAATTGGTTAATTATAGACGGCCAACATAAATCGAAAGCCTATTTAGTCACACGCACTACGAGTAATCCGAGGGATTTAAAACGAGTTGAAAATTGGATTTTTCGATCAAGAGAAATAAGTCGAATCTGAGTTAATCAGAGGCGTAATGGAAGCTAAAAATGGCTAAGTCTTTTGAAGGCTTTTTGGGCGAATTAAATGAGTTTAATTCGCGTTGGTTCGGCTCGGTTTGGGCCGGCCAAAGAGGGTGCCAACCCTCCTTGGTTGGCCGGCCACATTAAAGGGAAGAAACCAATTTAATTGGTTTAATTAATAAAATAAATCTAATACGATTTGTTTTATAAATTATGGATAAATAAATTTGTGTAAAGAAATTTATATAAATAAATTTATATAAATTTATTCTTTTTATGGAAATTAAAATGATCCATGGAATGGTTTATTTTAATTTTATAAAATTAATTATGAATTGATTTTTCCATAATAAGAAAGTTTATAAATTTCTTATAAAATTTATTCCATAATAAAAGGAGAGATTAATTAGTTTTATTATAAAGTTAGTTATAATAAAACTTGGTTTAAACGGAATAATTCATAAGAGAATTTATAGGATAAATCTCTTATGATAACTAATTAGTTTTATTATAAAGTTAGTTATAATAAAACTTGGTTTAAACGGAATAATTCATAAGAGAATTTATAGGATAAATTTCTTATGATAACTAATTCCGTTAATTCCGTTAAGAGGAGACTTGGCAAGGGAGAAGCAACTATATAAGGAACCAAAGGGAAGCCTTTAATTCCTAGTTGAAATAGAGTTAACATCTCCCTCTCTCTCTTCTATTCTCTTCTCTCTTTCCCTTCTCCCCACCTAGGGCCGGCGCCCTCTTGGCCAATTAGGGTCGGCGCCCTCTTGAGGACCGAGGGCCGAAGCACCTCCCTCCCAAGGGTGAGTTGCCGTGAGCTTCAACAAGAAGGAGAAACCAAACCAAGAAGTAGAAGAAGCGGATCTCATCTCCTTCCCTCTCGGAATTCGATTCCGTTTCTTGGTGGTTAGTTTCCATACTTTTCTCTTGTTCTTCTTTGTTGTGCCTATAGAGAATCTAGTAGTTCTCGTCGGCATAAAACTCGTGGCTTTGCGAAGTCATCCCGAAGAGAACTCGGCGTGGACGCGAATAGAGGCGGAGCTTCCAAGGGACGCTACGGTTGGATCTCGTCCCTTACTTCGAGTTACGAGAGATACTTAGTAAATTTGTTTACTTTTCCGCAAAGTTTTAATTTATGATTATGTCAACACATCATAAGGTTGCATGCTAGATACGTGGTTAAAATAATTTAGGAAATTATTTTATGCTAATTCTTCCGCTGCACGTAAAAATTTTAAATTTTACGAACCCGTATCCTTGTCGACATGCACCCGGTCCCAACAGTGGTATCAGAGCCGGTTAGTGTTCGACATAATCATATAATTATTTTGTGGAAAACTTTGTCATGATCTCAATTTCGGAAAAAATTTTCAATTATGGAAACTTTCAAATTATAATAAATTTTAGATTTAGGAATTTCAAAGTTTGGAAATCCTCATGAAATTTCGCAAACGTTTGAAATTTTCTAGTTTCTGAAATTTTATAATAATTGTGAAAACTTCCCATCTTTGGAAACTTTCCAATTTTGGAAATTTTTCTATTTTAGAAATTTTCCAATTTTGGAAATATGTAAGTTTTCTTTGTACCAGAAACTTACAATTATTCTGAAATCCTATTTATGAAATCTCGCAATTTTGGGCACTTTCTTCTAAGAAATTCTAGACAAATTCATGGACAGTTAATTGACAATTAAATTTGAATTGGTTTTTAAATTGACAACAAAATTCTTTATTTTGGATTGAGCCTCGGGGAGCCGTCCAATTTAAAGTTAGTTGTTGTAATTTAATTTCCCAATTTTAATTGAAATTGTCATGTTTGATTTGGATTGAGCCTCGGGGAGCCGTCCAATTGGATTTACAACAAATTACTTTTCTTTGGCTATCTGAGCCTCGGGGAGCCACCCTTAGAAAACGATTTGTTGTAATTAATCAAATCCATGAATAAAATATGTTTTAAGAGGTGATGCTCTTACATATTGTTGTCTCCAAAATTAATTAGGAAAATGGTTTCCTATAGAGTTTTCTTAAATGAGATTTTCATGAAAATAATATGTAGTTGAATTAAGGGATTTGACTCTTAATTTAATAAGATTTGATTTAGAGAAATCAAAGTTTTGAACATATTATTTCCGAAATTAATTATGACAATTTAGGAAATTGTTTCCCAAAGCAATTCCTTTAATAAAGTGTGAAATTAGAATTAAGGAAATCCGGTTCCTAATTCAATTCATGAGACTTGATAAATTAAGTCACATACATACTTTATTAAGGAAATCGTTAGTCATGACATATGTCATGAATGTGCATTAAAAAGGAAAGGATGAGACCAAAACCCCTTACAAAATATTAAGGCCAACACCTTCCATTAATATGGTTAGAATCGGAGTTTTGTTTCTCGTTTGGGTTGATGGACACATCCATGCCCGACTTGAACCTTAACATGTTCAAACCATGGAATTAGTTTATGAATAATATAGTTGGAGTCAGAGGTCAATCCTTAGTTTTGGTTGTTGGACACATCCAAGCCTGACTAAACGGTTGAATGAGCTCCAACCATGTTAAAACTATTTCTTGATTAATGGGTCAGCCTTAAGCTTGGAGCATCGATTTGTTGTGCCACAGCCAAGGTCGATGTAAAGAGAGGTGCAGTTAGGTGATATGTATAATGTCGCATACTTGTTAATGAGTTAACAACCCAATGTTTTATGCAAACATTCAATTAGTTGATAGCATAATGTGATAGTTACATATATGTGATATGTAATTGGTATAATTACCTACCTTCATAGCTAAGAAAAACTTGATGGCCACAGCCATGGTGGTTCTTATCTATGGTTGGATATCAACCTATTTGGAGATGTTCCTACGATCTCCCGAATTGATAAAAAGGGTTATTCAATTTGAAAAATAAATAGGATTTTATTAATGTATGTTGATACATTCTTTAATCAATCTTCTCACATAAGTTTAATTTGTATTTCTAGGATAATCACTCGATCTTGTCTTATTTAAACTTGCGTTCCATTTTGGACACCAATAAACTGACTGGGCCAAACTTCATGGACTGGCTTCGAAACCTGAGGATAGTCCTCAAGGCAGAGAAGCTTGCTTATGTCCTTGAAGATCAACTTCCCAACCGTCCTCCTGAAAACACAACTCCAGACCAGTTTCCTGAGTTGCTCAACCTGCTGAAGACTGTAGAGCCTTCTGTGAAGCAGGATCAAAAGACGGTACTGTTAGTTGGTTCCTCGAAGAAAGGTTCTAAGAGGAAGGCCAATGAACAGAATAAGGGAAAGAAGAAAAAGGCCAAAAAGACTGAAAATACCCTAAAAGGCACTTGCCATCACTGTGACAAGGAGGGTCACTGGCAAAGAAACTGCAAGGTTTATCTTGAGTCCTTGAAAGAGAAGGCATCCGATGCCCCATCCTCTTCAAGTATCTTCGTTATTGAATGTCACTCTATTTCCTCAAACACCTGGGTACTTGATACTGGGTGTAGCTCTCATATATGTAATGACATACAGGGGCTAAGGAATAGAAGAAGACTCGTCAAAGGAGAAGCGAATTTACGAGTTGGAAATGGAGGAAAGGTTGCTGCTGTTGCCATCGGAACATATTTGCTAAAGCTCCCCACTGGACGTGTCTTAGAATTGGATAATTGTTATTTTGTTCCTTCGTTAATAAAGAACATTGTATCTATTTCATGTTTGAATGAAAAGGGTTATCATTTAACTTTTAGTAACAATTGTTGTTACATAACTTTAAATGGCGTTCTTTATGGGAATGAAACTTTGTGCAATGGTATCTACACGTTAGATTTATCCGGTGACGTTTTCAATATCGAAGTTAGCAACAAACGTGCTCGAATAGATAATCGAATAGACTCCTACACTTGGCATTGCCGTCTTGGCCATGTAAGTAAGAAACGCATGACCGAATTACACCGATGTGGAATTCTGGAATCATTTGAACCCGGTTCATTTGATACATGCGAATCGTGCTTAAAAGGCAAGATGACCGAATTACCCTTTTCCGGAAAAGGTAATCCGGTAGGAGAATTGCTTGGTCTAACACATACTGTTGTATGTGGACCAATGTCAACTCTTGCACAAGGAGGCTATAGATACTTCATCACCTTTATCGATGATCACTCACGATTCGGGTAGGTGTTCTTAATGAAACACAAATCTGAAGCCTTTGAGAAATTCAAAGAGTTCAGAAATGAAGTAGAGAAACAGCTTGGCAAAAGTATTAAGATACTTCGATCCGATCGGGGTGGTGAATACTTTAGTCAAGAGTTTCAAGATTATCTTAGGGACAATGGGATACTGTCCCAATGGACTCCGCCGTATACACCACAGCATAATGGTGTATCTGAGAGGCGCAACCGAACCTTGATGGACATGGTTAGGTCTATGATGAATCATGCAACTCTTCCAAAATCCTTTTAGGGCTATGCTCTTAAGACAGCTGTTAACTTGCTAAACAGAGTCCCGACCAAGGTAGTCTCTACTACTCCATATGAGACATGGAATAGTAAGAAACCCCACTTAACTCACCTTAAGATATGGGGTTGCCCCGCTTATGTGAAGCGGACTATATCAGACAAATTGGATGCTAAGTCTGATAAATGTCTATTTATTGGATACCCTAAGGAAACGAAGGGTTACCAAATCTTTCATCCCTTGGAACAAAAGGTGTTTGTTTCAAGGCATGCTGTATTTCTAGAAAAAGAATTTCTTTTACAAGAAAACAGTGGGAGTGGCATTGAACTTGATGAAGTTCAAGAAACTCCAATAGACATCACAGAGACACCTAGTCTAGACCCACAACCAATACCTCATAATGATGAGCTATCAGTTGAACCTAAAACAACACCACCTCTTCGTAGGTCTGATAGGGCACGCAATATTCCAGAGAGATAGGGATTTCTCATAAGTGAATCGAACGACGTGTTACTCATAAGCGATGACGAACCTATCAGTTATGAAGATGTTCTGGAAAAATTCAGAAAGGGACAAATGGCTCGAAGCCATGAAGTCGGAAGTGGATTCCATGTATGAAAATCAAGTATGAGACTTGGTTAACCCACCTGAAGGGATTAATCCCATAGGGTGCAAGTGGGTTTTCAAGAAGAAAACCGACATGGAAGGTAATTATGCTTAAATCCATTCGGATACTCTTAGCCATAGCAGCTCATTATGATTATGAGATATGGCAAATGGATGTGAAAACAGCTTTCCTTAAAGGATAACTGCTTGAGGATGTATACGTGATACAACCTGAAAGTTTCACATCGGTTGATAAAACCAAAGTATGCAAGCTTCGACGACCCATATATGGACTGAAGCAAGCATCTAGGAGCTGGAACATCCGTTTTGATGAGACAATCAAAGAGTTTGATTTCTCACAAAATCCTGACAAACCTTGTGTGTACAAGAAGGTTAGTGAGAGTGCAGTCGTATTCCTAGTATTATATGTCGACGACATATTACTTATAGGAAACGATATATCAGTTTTACAGACAGTTAAGATTTGGTTGTCCAAAACTTTCTCCATGAAAGACCTGGGAGAAGCAACCTATATCCTTGGGATTAGAATCTATAGAGATAGATCAAAACGGTTGCTTGGTCTTTCGCAGTCTACATATATAGACCGAGTGCAAAAAGGGTTTAGCATGTCGGAATCCAAGAAAGGTTACCTTCCCATCAGGTATGGGATCAACCTTTCAAAGTCTATGTGTCCGCACACAGAAGACGAGAGGATTTGCATGAATTAGATTCCCTATGCATCCGCGATAGGATCTATCATGTATGCTATGTTATGTACAAGGCCCGATGTATTGTATGCTTTGAGCATCACAAGCAGATACCAATCGGATCCAGGAATGGATCATTGGGCGGCTGTCAAGACAATCCTTAAGTACTTAAGAAGAACTAAGGATGTGTTCCTAATATATGGAGAAGGAGATATGATAATACGTGGGTATACAGATGCCAGTTTCCAGACAGATAAGGATGACCCCAAATCTCAGTCTGGATACGTATTTATTTTGAATGGAAGCGCAATAAGTTGGAACAGTTCCAAACAAGACACTGTAGCGGATTCTACCACGGAAGCAGTTTAGATCAAGAAGTTCGTCTCAGAACTTGATGTGGTTCCAACCATTGATGAAGCAGTGCCGGTTTACTGCGACAACAATGGAGCTATTGCACAAGCAAAGGAACCAAAGTCTCATCAGCGATCCAAACACGTTCTTCGCCGCTATCATCTGATCAGAGAGATTATAAGTAGGAATGACATACAAGTTGAGAAAATTCCCACTGAAAGGAATTTAGCGGATCCTTTAACTAAGGCCTTGCCTCAAAACAAGTTTGAGGGTCATGTTAGAGCCTGTGGTATTGGATACCGTTGCGATTGGCATTAGGCCAAGTGGGAGTTTGTTAGTGATATGAGAGAAGTGTCCTAAGGCAATCGCCTTATGATGTAAACATTTATATTAATAAATGATAATTCACGATTTGAGTATACATGTTTTGTGTATTTGATTGGGATCTTAAACTCATTTACTGAATGTCCGCAATACAACTCACAGCATAAGAGAATTTGTGATGGGATCACAACTAGTGATTATTTCTAAATGTGCAAATGTGAAGTATTGAAAATATCCCTAGTCGATGAATTGATAAAAACGGACACTATCAATTCTGTTGAGACTAGCATGGGTTATTCTCTAATCAGCTGATTCTCACTGGCTGGTGACATTGGGATATCCGGAGATAAACATGGATGCTAGTTAAGGGAACTAGTTCATTGGAGTGACTAGTTGTAAGACTTCATATGGTAATCTATAGAGATATGTCAATGAAGTTCTTACTGCAGCTTAAGTGCGATGGTCCTTTGACTTGCGGTGTTCAAGTCATCTTGGTCATGGAGACTTATACTTTAACATCTTAAGCAAGCATCTCCTACGAGGTGTGGACCCAGGATATTGGGTATAAGCCGAAGTGCCCGAAGATGTTTGAGCAGCCTACAAAGGATTCACCACTCCTTGCGAGGAGATGTATACCCAGGCCTATCGTCGGATTGTTACTCAAAGCCTCTGGCCAGAGCATATCATGTTTAGAGTGCGAGTCTCTTAAATACATGAGAGTAATTAGAAATCTAAAGGACGAGAAAGACACTACTTGGGCTAGGTGTGACGTAGTCAGCCTAGTGGGGACTGACACAAATAGACCGTGTCCTGAACCAAGTGGGTATAAGGTGGTGAAGGGAATGGGGCACGATTCATTAGAGCTGCTGAAGGGTTTCAGAATAATTTCTTCTGAGGTCAAACCGTTGATCTTTCGATTAATTGGGGATCATGATGTACTACTAGGTGTCACTCATGATCGTTCTATAATTGATTAATTATAGACGGCCAACATAAATCGAAAGCCTATTTAGTCACACGCACTACGAGTAATCCGAGGGATTTAAAACGAGTTGAAAATTGGATTTTCCGATCAAGAGAAATAAGTCGAATCTGAGTTAATCAGAGGCGCAATGGAAGCTAAAAATGGCTAAGTCTTTTGAAGGCTTTTTGGGCGAATTAAATGAGTTTAATTCGCGTTGGTTCGGCTCGGTTTGGGCCGGCCAAAGAGGGTGCCAACCCTCCTTGGTTGGCCGGCCACATTAAAGGGAAGAAACCAATTTAATTGGTTTAATTAATAAAATAAATCTAATGCGATTTGTTTTATAAATTATGGATAAATAAATTTGTGTAAAGAAATTTATATAAATAAATTTATATAAATTTATTCTTTTTATGGAAATTAAAATGATCCATGGAATGGTTTATTTTAATTTTATAAAATCAATTATGAATTGATTTTTCCATAATAAGAAAGTTTATAAATTTCTTATAAAATTTATTCCATAATAAAAGGAGAGATTAATTAGTTTTATTATAAAATTAGTTATAATAAAACTTGGTAATTCATAAGAGAATTTATAGGATAAATTTCTTATGATAACTAATTAGTTTTATTATAAAGTTAGTTATAATAAAACTTGGTTTAAACGGAATAATTCATAAGAGAATTTATAGGATAAATCTCTTATGATAACTAATTAGTTTTATTATAAAGTTAGTTATAATAAAACTTGGTTTAAACGGAATAATTCATAAGAGAATTTATAGGATAAATTTCTTATGATAACTAATTCCGTTAAGAGGAGACTTGGCAAGGGAGAAGCAACTATATAAGGAACCAAAGGGAAGCCTTTAATTCCTAGTTGAAATAGAGTTAACCTCTCCCTCTCTCTCTTTTATTCTCTTCTCTCTTTCCCTTCTCCCCACCTAGGGCCGGCGCCCTCTTGGCTAATTAGGGCCGGTGCCCTCTTGAGGACCTAGGGCCGAAGTACCTCCCTCCCAAGGGTGAGTTGCCGTGAGCTTCAACAAGAAGGAGAAACCAAACCAAGAAGTAGAAGAAGCGGATCTCATCTCCTTCCCTCTCGGAATTCGATTCCGTTTCTTGGTGGTTAGTTTCCATACTTTTCTCTTGTTCTTCTTTGTTGTGCCTATAGAGAATCTAGTAGTTCTCGTCGGCACAAAACTCGTGGCTTTGCGAAGTCATCCCGAAGAGAACTCGGCGTGGACGCGAATAGAGGCGGAGCTTCCAAGGGACACTACGGTTGGATCTCGTCCCTTACTTCGAGTTACGAGAGGTACTTAGTAAATTTGTTTACTTTTCCGCAAAGTTTTAATTTATGATTATGTCAACACATCATAAGGTTGCATGCTAGATACGTGGTTAAAATAATTTAGGAAATTATTTTATGCTAATTCTTCCGCTGCACGTAAAAATTTTAAATTTTACGAACTCATATCCTTGTCGACATGCACCCGGTCCCAACAGTATTCATTAGAGTGCGTACAGTTGTGACAACCCTACCCACTCGGCCATATAGATGTGATGTTATGGTGGCTTGACTGACGTCAGTGGTGACACATATCATTGTATCATATACATTTATTGCATTATCCATTTTCTTGTGTTTGCTGCATTTATATGAGCTATGACTGCTGCATTTGGTTTACATGCATGTATGTTTTGATGTTATGTTATCACTCAATTTTTCATACTTGCTTAGTTCTTCTTCTGTTTCCTAGAAACTGTACACTGTTGTTTCTTTTGCTTGTTATATCTTTTTGTTATGTCATGCGTTTATCTATACATATACCTACAGAGTCTGCCCAGAATCACCACCCCCCACCATCTACTTTTATTTCAAGTAGCAGATAGATGCATTACTTGGAACCAGGAGAGAATCTAGTTGTCAGTCCCATCATGTCGACTCGTTTTTAGGGTTTGTTTCAGTGTCTGGTTTGAAATTCCTAGACTAGTATTTATTTTATTTATCTGATATCGTCTTAGCAGTTTTATGCTTATATCTTATTGGTCTGGTATATTCGTTTTGGACTTACATTTGAGTTTTCTTTTGTATTTGAACTCTCTGCTATTTTTATTTTCTTAACGGTATTAACTGTCTTCTATGTTCATGTTTATCTTTCTTATTAATATAAAATGCGTGGTTGTGGAGTTTTTATTTTATATTTGTGATGGCTAAGCCATCGTATGTGTTGTGAGTTATGTATAAATGTCCCAACTTGTCCGCTGTACAAGGGAGATGTTGCCCGATTTTCGAGAAAGCATGAGCCTCTGGGGTGTGTGACAATTTTTGGTATCAAAGCCAAGTTTTGCGTTGTGATTTGGTGTCTGTGAGTTTACAGAGTTATTTTACGAGGTCTATATGTATTTTACGAATTTTTATATTTTTTCAGAGTGATTTTCTTGACATGGTTGTGTTTTGGGACTTGGCAGCGTCTGTGAAGGGTCGTTTCACATTGTTTCATGGAGAACCAGATTCGTATGCTGCTCGTGACTGGTTGGAGATATTGGAGGGCACCTTCAACTATATGACTCTCACAGACATAGAGAAGATGGAGTTGGCTATATATCACCTTCGAGATCAGACCGTCACTTGGTGGAACATACAGAAGACTATTATTGGTGGATAGCCAATTACTTGGGTTTCTTTTCGTGAAGCTTTTAAGGGGAAATATTATCCTGCTGTGTTTCGTATGGCCCGATGGTAGGAGTTTCTTGGTCTTCACCAGGGAGATGGGTCAGTTTTGGAATATGAGGCAGAATTCAATCGCCTGGCAGAGTTTTATCTTCAGTTGGTGGCTACCGAAGATGAGCGGACGACACAGTTCACGTAGGGCCTCGCTGGATATATTCAGTTACGTATATTTGGATGGGCTCCGACTTCTTATCGAAAGGTTTTGGACCAGGCTCTATACATAGAGATGACCTAGTATCGGTTATTTGGTGACAAGAAGAAAGGAAAAGCAGCCAGCTTGGGATTCAGCAGTGACTCAGAAATAGCAGACCATCGGACAGAAGTGTAGTAGTAGGAGTCAGGGCACGGAGGAGATTTCTCGGCCTCAGCCTTGACTCCAGAAATCTGGACGATTTACAGCAAGACCGTCCCAGGGTTCCCAACAGACCCTAAAGTCTGCTACCAGTAGGGCACATTATTTTCAGTGTGGATCTACAGACCACAGCAGACCAGATTGTCCTCTAGAGCACCCCATCTACTATTATTGTAAGCTTCCGGGTCATGAGAGTCGAGATTGTCGCTTGAAGGCTCAACATAAATCTGTCACAGTTTCTCCCCATGGAGGTCGGTCAGGACATCCGAGGCAATAGAGAGGCGGTCGATAGACTTAGACGTCATCTTGACAACAACAGACAGGACGTCAACAGGCAGTTCCTCCACCAGTTCAGATTCATTGTATGCCTGGACATGAGTACCCCTCACCAGCGGCGTCTTAGTATTCGGTGATGGGGTCGTACTATCAGCAGCCATACCCAGCGTACCAGCTTGCAGTTTATCTGCCTCAACAGTCACCTAGAGTTTCAGGTTATCAACCTCAACAGTCGGTTGGGCCTTCTGTATATCAACCCCAGCAGACTACCGGACCTTCAGCATCTCAGCCGCAGCAGATTTTGCCGTTGCCACCTCCAGTTCTAAAGACAGGACGAGTTTATGCAGTCACCAGAGAGGAGGCACAGCGGACCGATGGATTGGTCTTCCGTGGTATGATTTCAGTTTATACATTTCCTGCTGAATTGCTTGTTGATACCGGTAATTCCAGTTCTTTCATATCACGGTTATTTATGGGAAAGATTAGAAAGTTGGCTACCCTTAGATCACAACGTCTGTCAGTGTCTCTGCCATCCGGTGAGGTATTGGATATCACGCAGGAAGTCAAGGGATGTCCATTGGATCTCAGCGATTATACTCTCACTGGAGATCTGTCAGTTCTCGAGATGGTAGTGTTTGATATTATTCTAGGCATGGACTCTTTAGCGTCTTATCATGCCACAGTCGATTGCCAAGCGAGGGTGGTCACGTTTCGACCTCCAAACCAACCCTCGTGGGAATTCATTGGCACTAGAGATGATGGGATTTCGATTATCTCTGCGCTTCAGGCTCAGAAGCTTTTGTCGCACGGATGTCAGAGTTTTCTATTGTCACTGATCAGCACAGATGACAGCAGTAGCCCTCAGCTCTCGGATGTTCCAGTGGTTCGAGAATTTCCAGATGTATTTCCATAGGAGCTTCCTGGTTTGCCTCCTAGAAGGCAAGTCCAGTTCATGATTGAGCTGATTCCGGGGACAGCACCGACATCAAAGGCTATGTATCGTATGATGCCTAAGGAGTTGGACGAGCTAAGGATCAACTTCAGGAGTTGCTTGACGGGGATTTATCCGTCCTAGCGTATCTCCATGGGGTTCGCCAATTCTAATTGTAAAGAAGAACGATGGTTCTATGAGATTATGCATCGATTATAGACAGTTGAATTCAGTGACCATCAAGAACAAATATCCCCTGCCTCATATTGAAGACTTGTTTGATCAGTTAAAGGATACATCAGTGTATTCTAAGATTAATTTGTGGTCAGGATATCACCAGCTGAGGATCAGAGATTCAGATATCCAGAAGATAGCTTTACGCACCTGGTACGGACATTACGAGTTTTTGGTAATGCCATTTGGGCTTACCAATGCTCCTGCAGTATTCATGGATTTGATCAATCGGATCTTCATGGTGTATTTGGATCAGTTTATTATCATTTTCATCGATGACATCCTAATTTACTCCCGTTCTGAGGAGGAACATGTGTGCCATCTTCGCATCATCCTGGAGACGTTCCGACAAGAGCAGTTGTATGCGAAGTTCATCAAATGTGTTTTCTGGTTAACTTCTGTGGGTTTTCTCGGACACGTTCTTTCCAGTAGATGTATCTCCGTAGACCCCCTGAAGATCGAGGTTATCACTAGTTGGGAGCAGCTGAAGTCAATTTAGGAGATGCACAGTTTTCTCGGATTGGCTGGTTATTATTGACGATTTGTTGAGGGGTTTTCCAGCATTGCTTCACCGTTGACACGTCTGATCAGAAAGAGCATGAAATTTGTATAGACAGATGCTTGTGAGACCAATTTTCAGGAGCTTAAGCGGCGATCGGTGTCTACGCTTATTTTAGTGTTACCTTCGGGAGAGGACGGTTTCTTACTCTACACTGACGCATCACATCAGGGTTTGGGCGCAGTTTTGATACAGCATGGACGGGTAGTCTCTTATGCTTCTCGTCAATTGAAGGAGCATGAGAAGAACTATCCAGTTCATGACTTAGAGCTTGCAGCAATTATTTTTACCTTGAAGATATGGAGACATCATCTGTACGGCGTCACATTTGAAATTTTCACGGATCACAATAGCCTCAAGTATCTATTCACTCAAAAGGAGCTGAATCTTTGTTAGAAGAGATGAAAGGAATTCTTGAAGGATTATGACTGCACTATTAGCTACCATCCAGGTGTTGATTCAGTCTGGCCCGGTTGTTGTTTTGGTGTTTGACAATGATTTAAGTTTGGTTGAATGAAATTCGGGTTAAGTCCAGGTGGATCTGGGAGATCGCACGCTGGCATGGAAAAAGTCCTAACTTGGAGGGTTAGGTGAAAAGTCCTAGTCTGGAGGGCTAGGTTGATGGAAATCCCGGTGAGTGAAGTCGGGTCCTGGTGAGTGGAGCCAGGTGGTGGAAATCTCGGTGAGTGAAGCTGGGTCCTGGTGAGTGAAGCCAGGTGGTGGAAATCCTGGTGAGTGAAGCCAGTTGTGGAAATCCCGGTGAGTGAAGCGGGGTCCTGGTGAGTGAAGCCAGGTGATGGAAATCCCGGTGAGTGAAGCCGGGTCCTGGTGAGTGAAGCCAGGTGATAGAAATCCCGGTGAGTGAAGCCGGGTCCTGGTGAATGAAGCCAGGTGATTGAAATCTTAGTGAGTGAAGCTAGGTTGAAATCCTGGTGAGTGAAGCCGGGTCCCAGTGAGTGAAGCCGGGTGACCGAAACCCTGGTGAGTAAAGTCAGGTCCTAGCTTGGAGGGCTAGGTTGAAGTCCTAGTGAGTGAAGCTAGGCATGGCACGAGTCAGAGAAGGGTTGGAGGCTTGTTCTCGTGACTTAGAGTGCATTTGGGCTTGCCTGGATCGGTCTGGTGACCGATCAGGGAAGATGGCACGGTGCCCCTTCGTGGATCGGTCTGGTGACCGATCCAGCGATGACTGATCGGTCTGGTGACCGATCAGGGAGTATGCGTTTCACCCACTGACTGAGCAAACAGTGAGGTTGAGTTCCCTTACTGAACTGCTCCTGATCGGTCTGATGACCGATCAGGATCACTGTGCAGATCATTCTGGAGAACGATCCAGCTTCGCGGGTTCCTCACTAAGATCGATCAGGACGGTGCCTGATCGGTCTGGTCATGATCTGATCGGTCTGGTGACCGATCAGGAGACCCTCTGATCGGTCAGGTGACCGATTAGGAGGTTTGGACTGCGAAACTCAGAAATCGCCTAAATTAGAGGTGGATCGGTCCGGTGATCGATCCACAACCTGGGATCGGTCTGGTGATCGGTCCAGGAGAATCTCAAAGAAATCGCGATTTCTGATTGAGCGTAGGGGATCGATTAGGACGGAGCCTGATCGGTCTGGACCCAGCCTGATCGGTCTGGTGACCGATCAGGAGGCTCTCTGATCAGTCCGGTGACCGATCACTTTAATTCAAATTGCACTGTCAGACGCTCTGATCGCGCCTGACCATATCCGATTCTCTGATACACTGCTGATATGTTTTGATATGCATTGCTAAGCTTCTGTTGGAGTGTGCAGGCTTTACAGGGATGGATTCAAACACTCAAGGAGGGTCAAAGGGAGGCTTTCCGTTGAGCAGGTTTGACAGTTTTCCATCGCAGGTCACAACGGGCGCTGCTGGCAATGGCTGGAAGCTGACCTGGTGCTGGGGCTCGACTGAGGAGAGTTCAGTGAGTCCAGAGGAGGTCAGGGGGAGCTGGCTTGTTGCAGGTGAGTAACTGGGAGCTGAGTGGAGCGTCTATGGGCTGGCGATGGCAGCAGGTTAAGTTGTGGCGGGGAAGAAGAGAAGGAGGTTCTTCTGTTCTCGAAACAACTGGAGAGTGCTGGGCAGCAACACTTGATCTATCATTAGCAATCACTCTGAGTCTTGAAGCTTCTGCAAACTTGATCATCCTTTGAAGCTTAAGAGACTTGAGCACTAAAGAAGGACTCGTGGCAAGGCGATCAACAAGCAAACAAGGAAGAGCTGAGTGAAGGCTCTTGCCGAGGTTGTGCTGGGTTGTTGTTTGTGCTTGTAAGCGTTTCTCTTCATCTGCTTGTGCTCTGTAAGTCTCTGATTGTCTCTGTGCTTTTCATTCTACATCATCTTGTTGAGACATTTTGTGGAGAGGTCACTCCACCGAGAAGGAGGTTGCTTTCTATCCAGATTTCCGGGGCTTGATCTGCCGACGATCAAGGGATCGCCCACCTTACGGGCACGCCAAGGAGTAGGGGCAAGTTATCCCCGAACCTTGTATATCTTCTTGTTAGCGGTTGTAGTTTATTCTTCATTTCTGCATCTTGCATTTCTGTTTAGTTTTTGCTTCCGCTGTGCTACTAACAACTCAAGTGCAGAAATCTACAATAAGTGTAAGAAATTGTGTCTGGCTATATTCACCCCCCTCTCTAGCCATCCGGGTTCCAACACCAGGGAAAGCTAATGTGGTTGCAGATGCACTGAGTAGAAAATCTCGAAGTGTTCTGGAATGTCACCGGGTTATGGTCACAGACTTAGTTCAGAGCTTCTCAGAGTTAAGACTGGAGGAGCAGGGTCAAACAGAGAAAGGGTTATTGGTGACTGTGGTTGCTTAGTCTTCGATCTGGACAAGGATCCGAGAAGCTCAGGCCAGTGATCAACATCTGCAGTTCCTAAGCAGCTGGATAGCCTCAGAGCAGCAGACTGACTTTACACAAGATGACAAGGGTATTCTATATTTTCGAGGGAGATTGTGTGTACCCAAGTCACATCCGATTTTGGAGGAGTTTCTTTAGGAGGCTCATCGATCTCGGTTCATGATACATCCTGGCGGAACCAATATGTATCGAGATTTGAGACATTCCTACTGGTGGAACGGTATGAAGAAAGACATCGTGGATTTTGTAGCTAGATGTCTAATGTGCCAGCAGGTGAAGGTCAAGCATCAGAGACCTGCTGGATTACTCCAGAAGATCCCTGTTCCTGAGTGGAAATGAGAGCACATCACTATGAATTTTGTTGTGGGGTTACCGAGGGCTCGGAGAAGACACGACGCGATTTGGGTGATCGTTGATCAATTAACCAAATCTGCTCATTTCTTGGGGATTNAGTTAATTGTGCTAATGTTATCACATAACACTTGCACACCCCTTGTAACTCAATCCATAATCCTCTACGGTGTGAATCATCCACAACAATTGTGATATACTCTCTCCCATGGCGATATATTCTGCCTCGGTAGTGGAAAGAGCAACACAATATTGCTTCCGACTCGACCAACTTACTAAGGACGATCCTAAGAATGGCAGCCCCCACTAGTGCTTTTCCGGTCCAACTTACATCTAGCGTAGTCGGAATCCGTATAGCCCATCAAATCAAAAGATTCGGTACGGGGATACCAAAGACTACACCAATTGTGCCCTTGAGATATCTCAAATTTGCTTAACAGCAATTAGGTGAGATTCCTTGGCACAAACTTGATACCTAGCGCACATACCTACAGCAAATAGTATATCTGGTCGACTAGCTGTGACGTATAGCAAACTACCTATCATGCTTCGATATTGAGTTAGATCAACGGGTTTACCACTCTCATCATTATCTAATCTTGTGTTTGTAGCCATGGGAGTGGTTACATCTTTCGAATCACTCATATTAAATTTTCGAAGCATTTCATGTGTATACTTTGATTGGTGCACATGGATACCATCGCGAGTTTGTTTGATTTCAAGTCCGAGGAAGAAAGTCAACTCTCCCACTAGACTCATTTCAAACTCACTCTCCATGTGTCCGATAAATTCACGTAAATAGCCCTTGTTGTTTGAGCCACAAATTATGTCATCGACATATACTTGGGCTACAAATATATTGTCACCATCTCTTCGTAGAAATAGTGTAGGGTCTATTTGACCTCTAACGAACCCCTTTCCAATCAAGAATGTCGACAACCGCTCATACCAAGCCCGGGGTGCTTGTTTAAGGCCATAGAGTGCCTTTTTGAGCTTGAACACGTGGTTCGGATATTCGGTACTCTCAAACCCCGGAGGTTGTTCGACATAGACCTCCTCCCTAATCAAACCATTTAGGAAGGCCGATTTGACGTCCATTTGAAATAATTTGAAGCCACGGTGTGCTGCAAATGCAAGCATCAATCGGATGGACTCTAATCGTGCCACGGGAGCATAAGTCTCATCATAATCAAGACCTTCAACTTGACTGTAGCCCTTGGCTACCAAGCGTGCCTTGTTTCTAATGATTTCTCCCTTGTGGTTTAATTTGTTTTTGAAGACCCATTTGGTTCCAATAATGGTGGTCTTCTTAGGCCTAGGGACTAAGTCCCAAACCTGACTCCTCTCAAATTGACCTAGTTCATCTTGCATCGCGATAATCCAATCGGGATCATTTAATGCTTCATCAATTTTTCTAGGTTCAATTTCGGAAATTAGAGCAACTTCATTAGCCTCATTCCGGAAGAATGATCTAGTCCTAACCCCTTGATGGATGTCTCCAACAATTTGGTCTTGGGGATGACTAGAGGCTAGTCTCGTTTGCCTTGGTGTTGGTGGTGCTTCTTGAACAGGTTCACTAGACACAAATTCAGCCTCAGGATTCGGCTGATCAATGAGTTGTCTAGGCTCACCGTCATCAGACTCATTACCATCAACAACACTTGGAGTTTCTTTCAAACTTAGTCTCCTAAGTTCAAGTTGAGCTCCTCCTACATTTTCTGATTGGTCAATTGATTTCGGAATTTCCTCAAAAATGACATCAGAAGACTCTTCAACTAGTCTAGTTCTCTTGTTGTAGACTCGGTAGGCTTTACTAACGAGGGAGTACCCGACTAGTATCCCTTTATCAGCTTTTGCCGTGAACTTTCCAAGGTGATCCTTGGTGTTTAGGATGAACACCTTACAACCAAACACCCTAAGGTGTTTAACCGTAGGTGGTTTCCCAAACCAAAGTTCATGGGGAATCTTTCCTAAAAACCTATGGATGAGAACTCGATTTTACACATAGCAAGCTGTATTTACAGCTTCAGCCCATAAGTAACTCGGGAGTGAGTACTTATTAAGCATGCTTCGTGCAGCCTCTTGAAGTGCACGATTCTTCCTCTCTACAACACCATTTTGTTGTGGTGTTCTAGGAGTAGAGAACTCATGTCTATAACCCTTATCTTGACAAAATTCTAGAAACCTTTGGTTTTGAAATTCACCTCCATGATCACTTCTTATTGTCATAATTGTTGATGATTTTTCATTTTCAATTCTTCTACAAAAAGAAATAAAAATATCTAAGGTTTGGTCCTTATGTTTTAAAAAGAAAGTCCATGTATATCTAGTGAAATCATCAATGATAACAAAACAATATCTACTTCCATTCAATGATATGATAGTACTACAATCAAATAGATCCATGTGAAGTAAGTCTAATGCATTGGAAGTACTTACAGCGCTTTTACCTTTATGTGCAGATTTTGTTTGCTTACCCATTTGGCACGCATCACATAATTTATCTTTTCCATACTTGATGCTCGGTAAGCCTCGAACTAGTCCCTTGTTGGCCAACTTCCGGATGTTCTTCATGTTCACATGTGCTAGTCTCCGGTGCCAAAGAGTGGACTCTTCTTCTTTTGACATGAAACACTTAGCAAAAGCATTAGTAGCACTTTTAAATAAAACTTGATAAATATTGTCTACTCTTGCTCCTACTAGTACTGTGTCCAAGGTGTCATTTTGTCTAACTAGACATTGACTTGGTTGGAAGTCAATTGTGTAACCCGTGTCACACAATTGACTGACACTTAGGAGATTAAACTTCATCCCCTTGACTAGAAGGACATTTGAGATTCTAAGTCATTCGGATATTTGAATGTCTCCTATTCCTATGACCTTAAGGCTACCATTGTTACCAAATGATACATTACCTCTACTCTTCTTGTGAAATGTGTGGTAAACAATGATCTATCCCCGGTCATGTGTTTGGAGCATCCACTATCAACGAACCAAGTTGATAGATGCTCCCCCTCAATCATAACCTACACAATTCGAAAAATAGAGGTCTTAGGTACCCAAACCTTGGGACCTAAAGCATCAACTAAGCATAACTTTGGCACCCATGCCTTGACAACTTTCTTTTGGATTTTGGATGTCCTAGATTGTCTCATGTCCGTCCTAGACATGAGAGATACAAATGAGAGTTCCTTAGGGCGGTAACCAATACCGGCCCTATTGTAAACCGCTCTTTGGGCATTTAAAATCATATCTAGGGTCTTAGAGCTATTTGAGAATTTCCCAAGAATATTCTTGAGCTTCTCAACTTCACTCTTCAATGATTGATTTTCCTCCACTAACTCATTATCATGCAAATCACTGATTTCCTCAACCTTAGAGGATTTCAAGCTTACAATCTCATGTTTCAAAGATTTAATTTCATCTTCTAGTAATTCAACATGCAAGTTATCAATGTTATCATCCCTAGAAGCTTTCAATTGATCAATTTCTAATTGCAATGCTTTAACTTTGTTTTTGGATTTCTTAAGCATACTAGTTAAACATGCAATTGCTCTATAACATTTTTCAAGCTCAGGAGAAGTTACCTCTTCATCATCCGAAGATGATGAAGCCGCATTTGAGGAGCTTGAAGATTCTTCACTGCTCTCCTCTCCAAGAGCCATGAGTGCCACTTGCCTTGTGCTCTTCTCCTCCTTCTCATCATTGGATGAACTAGAGGATGACTCATCCCAAGAAGCCTTCAAAGCTTTCTTCTTCTTCTTGGATTTCTCTTCTTTTTTTTTGGGTTTCTCCTCCTTCTTAAGCTTCGGACATTCATTCTTGAAATGCCCTTTCCTACCACACTCAAAGCAAGATGCATTATTCTTATCAAGCTTGAATTCACTAGTGTTACCTCTCCTTTTGAAACGTCGATCTCTTCGTATCATCCTCCGCACGAAGTTCGCCATTTCGGATGAAGAGGAGCCACTGTCATCTTCCTCCGAGTTTGACTCGGATTCGGAAGAGGATGAAGATGATGAAAGATCCTTCTCCTTCTTCTTCTCCTTCTTCTTCTTGTTGATCCGGTCCCCTGCAACTAAGGCAATCCCCTTCTCCTTGGGGCCTTTGTTAGCCATCTCATGCAATTCCATCTCACAAAATAAATCATCTAGCTTTACAATAGATAAATCCTTGGATACTTTGTAGGCATCCACCATGGATGACCACAAAGCATTCCTTGGAAATGCTTTCAAGACATACCTCACAAGATCGCGATTCTCGACCTTTTCATCAATTGAATGAAGTCCATTAAGGACTTCCTTGAACCGGCTATGGAGCTCACTTACCGACTCATTCTCCTTCATGGAGAGATTTTGAAGTTGATTGAGGAACAAGTCCCTCTTTGCAATCCTCGAGTCTCGGGTGCCTTCATGGAGCTCTATGAGTTTGTTCCACAAGTCTTTTGCACTTGTGAAGGGACCAACCTTGATGAGTTGGTCTTTGTTCATGCCACATTGTAGAGTGACAACCGCCTTCGCGTCGGCTTCACTCTTCCTTGTTTGTTCGGCAGTCCACCGCGAAGATTCGAGTTCCTTGCCTTCATCATCCTTAGGAGGGATGAATCCCTCCTTCACCGCGAACCACGTATGGATATCCATCTTCAAATAGTATTCCATTTTTGATCTCCAATATTGGAAGTCGGCGCCATCAAAGAATGGAGGTCGGGTGGTGGAGAAGTCTTCTCTCAAAGCCATCTAGTTGAAAACTCTCGGTTGTTAAGCCGTGTATAGAGAACCTTGCTCTGATACCACTTGTTGGGTACAAGATGGCTAGAGAGGGGGGGGGGGGGTGAATATAGCCAATCACTTCTTCTTTGAAGAGTTATCAAATTTCTGCACTTGAAGTTATTAATAGCACAGCGGAATCAAAAACTTGCAGAAACTACAAATCAAAACCTAACTAGCAAGATTAGCAAAATCGCTAACAAGGAGATTTTACAAGGTTCGTGGATAACTTACCCCTACTCCTTGGCGTGCCCTTAAGGTGGGCGATCCCTTGATTGTCGGCAGATCAAGCCCCGGTGATCATCGGATATGAAGCAACCTCCTTCTCGGTGGAGAAACCTCTCCACAGTGTGTTTCAAACAATGATATAGAATGAGCACAAAGAAACAACAACAAGAAGGATCTTACTCAACCACTTAGCAAGGACAAAACACAGCAAGCTTCCCTGAGCTCCACCCAGTGGCGATCTCACGCAGACCCCTTCTCCGTGTCTTCCCACTGTCGGACTCCAAGCCTCTTGTTTTCTCCTTCAAGCGCTCAAGTATGATGATTGCTCCTCAATAGCTTGCTCAGAATGATTGAAGAACTCTAGAACAGCAAGCTTGTAACGCAGGAACTCAGAAGCACAAAAACTGAAGAACTGATGAACTCAACTTCTCTCGTTCCTTTTTGTTTCTCCGCCAAGCGACAGATGATCTCATCTCCAGCAGCCTACAGCTGCCTCACTGCCAACGCGCCAGCTACACTGAACCCTAACTGAACTTCCTGAGCTCCCTCAGCCAAGCCTCAGTCAGCAGCTTCAGTCCTGCATCCAGCCGTTGCAACCTGTGTGGAGAAAGGGACAAACCTGCTCCAAGGAAAGCTCTCTTTGACTTCTCCTTGAGTGTTTGAATCCTCCCCTGTCACCTGAAACTCAATCAGAGTATTAGAGCAGCAAATCAAACAGCATATCAAATATCAGAGAAAAGTGGCAGCGAATCGGTTGTGTTCAGACGCGATCAGAGCGTCTGACAGTGCAGTTTGAATTAAAGTGATCGGTCACCTGACCGATCAGAGAGCCTCCTGATCGGTCACCAGACCGATCAGGTTGGTTCCAGACCGATCAGGCTCCGTCCTGATCGATCCCCAACGCTCAATCAGAAATCGCGATTTCTTTGAGATTCTCCTGGACCGATCACCAGACCGATCCCAGGTCATGGATCATTCACCGGACCAATCCAGCCTTATATTGAGGCGATTTCTGAGTTTCGCAGGCTAACCCTCCTGATCGGTCATCTGACCGATCAGGGTGTCACCTGATCGGTCAGCAGTCCGATCAGGTCATCACCTGATCGATCAGGAACCATCCTGATCGATCTTAGTGAGGAGCCCGCGAAGCTGGATCGTTCATCAGAACGATCTGCACAGTGATCCTGATCGGTCAGTAGACCGATCAGGAGCTTGTTCAGCAAGTGAACTCAACCTCACTGCTTGCTCCCTGATCGGTCACCAGACCGATCAGGAGCCAGTCAATGGGTGAAACGCATACTCCCTAATCGGTCACCAGATCGATCAGGAGCAGCACAGTAGGTTCCCAACCTCATTGTGTGCTCCCTGATCGGTCACCTGACCGATCCTCGAAGGAGCAACGTGCCAGAATCCCTGATCGGTCACCAGACCGATCCAGGGACTTAAACTCAGCCCTCCAAGCTATGTTTCCATCCACCTTAGCCCTCCAAGCTAAGGATTTTCCATCTAACTCTTCAAGTTGGAAATTTACACCTAACCCTCCAAGTTAGGACTTTTCACCTAGCCCTCCAAGCTAGGACTTTTCACCCAACCCTTCCGAGTTAGAACTTCATCCAACCTAGCCCTCCAAGCTAGGCACCTGACCCTCCAAGCCAGGACTTTTTCACCTAATTCTTCAGGATGGGAATTTGCACCTAACCCTCCAAGTTAGGACTTTTCACCTAGCCCTCCAAGCTAGGACTTTTCACCCAACCTTTCCAAATTAGGACTTTTCCAACACCTAGCCCTCCATGCTAGGATTTTTCACACCTAACCCTCCAGGTTAGGATTTTCCAACACCTAGCCCTCCAGGCTAGGATTTTTCAAATCATGCCTAATCCTCGATCAGGACTTAATCATAATCATCATCATCATCATCAACCTAAACTAAAATCGTTGTCAATACCAAAACAACAATCAGGGCCAGACTGCATCAACACTCCCATGTGCCCATGAACAGCATAACGGTTGGTCGTCTACGGATAATGACGCGACTCAACCAGTGACGTGGAGGGCGCCCCTATAGCCACTCTGGTGCCCGAGTTCAAGTATAAAAGGGGTTTCTCCCCCTTACTTCCAAACATCAACTCAAGCTCTTAAAATCTCAATGATAATGCTTCCGTGCTCGAGTTCTCTGCGCCTATGAAGTTTAAGATTGATGACACGCTTTTTTTGCAATGTAATTTTTTCTTTAAGTATCGTTGGTATAATTTTCATTTTTTTGTACTTAATCATCATTATTGTACTTCATTTACGACTTATAGTATTGCTCAATGAAAACTATCAAGGTTCGTGGGCTTTGGAGTAGGAGCCATCATAGACTCCAAACCAAGTAAAAAATAAGGTGTTAGCCTTGTTTGACTTGTTTACTTCCGCTGCATTTAATCTGATTTATCTGAAAAATCGTTAACGTTATTCACCCCTCCCCCCTCTATCGATTACATCGATCCCACACGAGGTATGGATGTCTCGAGATCCAGGAGTCTCGGAGGCCGAGCAAAAGTCTAACCGGAGGTGCCGGTTGGCAAAAGGTAACTTCTCTAGAGTGGAGTAGATAAGGACATGTTCCCCGAAAGAGGGAACAGTATGCGTCGACTCAACCTAGGATTTCATTTGAAATCCAAAGTCAGAACCAAACAACTTTAGCTGTCATTTATGCATGCATTTACTTTATTATATTTTATTCTTAGACTAACCTTGGTTGCAGGCTAATGGAATCAGCTGTTGCGATCAGGGGCACTTGAGATGGCTTAGGCGCCCGAGAACCCAGGCACCTGAGAGGACTCAGGTGCCCAGAGGGGTTTCTCTCAGCCGTTGGCGAAGATGAGTTGGCGGTCGCTGGTTGGACATGCCACGTCAGCTCCTAGGCTCCTCATTGCTTTCAGGCGTCCAGTGCTCCCAGGTGCCCAAGAATAGGATAAAGTTTGGTTGAGTTTGCGGATAACGACATGGTCAAAGCGGTGATGTGGAGGGCGCCCATATAGCCTATCAAGCGCCCGAGTTCAAGTATAAAAGGGATTTCACCCCGTTGCTTCGAAACATCAGTTCAAGATCTCGAAACCTCAACGATAAAGCTTTGTACTCAAGTTCTCTACTCCCACGAAGTTCAAGATCGACGACACGCCGCTTCTGCAACAAAATTCTTTCTTTAAGTGTCGTTGGTATAATTTCATCTTTCTGTACTTAATCAGTATTCTTGTAGTTCATTTATGACTTATAATATTGCCCAACGAAAACAGTCAAGGACCATGGGTCTTGGAGTAGGAGTCTCCACAGACTCCGAACCAAGTAAAAAAATAAGGTGTTAACTGTTGATGCAGTCTAACCCTGATTGTTGTTTTAGTGAAGTCATCGATTTAAGTTTTGATTTAAGTCTGGTTAAACGCATGGGGATTAAGTCCTAGTCGCGGACTGGGCACGAAGTCCTAACTTGGAGGGTTGGGTGAAAAGTCCTACCTTGGAGGGCTAGGTGAAAAGTCTTAACTTGGAGGGTTAGGTGAAAAGTCCCAACTTGGAGGGTTAGGTGAAAAGTCCTAGCTTGGAGGGCTAGGAGAAAAGTCCTAACTTGGAGGGCTAGGAGAAAAGTCCTAACTTGGAGGGCTAGGTGAAAAGTCCTAACTTGGAAGGTTAGGTGAAAAGTCCCAACTTGGAGGGCTAGGTGAAAAGTCCTAGCTTGGAGGGCTAGGTGAAAAGTCCTAGCTTGGAGGGCTAGGTGAAAAGTCCTAACTTGGAGGGTTGGGTGAAAAGTCCTAGCTTGGAGGGCTAGGTGATGAAATCCTAGTGAGTGAAGCCATGTCCTAGCTTGGGAAGCTAGGTTGAAGTCCCAGTGAGTGAGACTGGGAACGGAGTCTTGGTCCGAGGGACTAAGAACAAGTCAGAGAAGGGCTGGAGGCTTGTTCTCGTGACTTAGAATGGATTTGACCTTGCCTGGATCGGTCTGGTGACCGATCAGGGCACAGCTTGATTGGTCTGGGGACCGATCTGGAGTGTGCAACAGACTGCTGGATAGGTCTATGGACCGATCTGGAGTGTGCAGCAGACTACTGGATAGGTCTGTGGACCGATCTGGAGTGTGCAGCAGAATGCCAGAACGGTCTGGTGACCGATCAGGGAGAGAACAGAAACCTTGGTTGGATTCTGTTTAGCCCCAGATCGGTCTGGTGACCGATCCAGAATGCCAGAACGGTCCGGTGACCGATCCACGACCTAGGATTAGATGTCCGCGATTACGGTTTTCTCACAGTGGACCGATCAGGCTTGAGCCTGATTGGTCAGTGCCTATCCTAATCGGTCTAGTGACCGATCAGGCCTCACTCTGATTGGTCCGGTGACCGATCAGTAGCTGTAACTTTAATTCGAAATCACTATCAGACTCTATGATCGCTTTTGTTTTCTCTGCCGATTCTCTGATACACTGTTGATATGTTTTGATATGCGTTGCTAAGCGTCTGTTGGAGTGTGTAGGTGATACAAAAGGATTCAAATACTCAAGGAGGGTCAATGGAGGACTTTCCATGGAGCAGGTTTGGATCTATTGTGTTTTCAGGTCTCAATGGCGTCTGGCGCAACTGGCAACTAACGAAGGCGCGGCTGGCAACTGACGGAGGCTCAGCTGGAGGAGTGTCCAATGGATTGAGTGCTCAGAGAGGTCAGTGGGTCAAGGTGTGAGTCAGTGGTGCTGATGGAGCTGGCGACGTTGAGCAGGAGCTTAAGAGACGAAGCTGGAAGCAGAGGAGCCGAGGTGAACGAGACAGAAACATGGGAAGTTTGGCTGGGCTGTGTTCGAGCTCTCTGCTGCTTTGTGCTTAAGCGTTCTACTACATCCTTGTGAGATTTGAGCGAGCATTCCTTCTTGTGTGATCTCATGTACTCAAGTTCCATCATCCGTGAGATCTGTGGAGAGGTTTCTCCACCGAGAAGGAGGCTCTATCTTATCCGGGTTCACTGGGGCTTGATCTGCCGACGATCAAGGGATCGCCCACCTTACGAGCACGCCAAGGAGTAGGGGCAAGTTATCCCCGAACCTTGTACATCGCTGTGTCGTTTGGTTTGCTGTCTTTGTTTTGATTTCTGTTCTTCAATTTTGTTTCTGTATTCTATGTGTTTCCGCTGCCTAATCTCTGAGTGCAGAAATCTGTTAAGATCAAAGGATTTGTGTGTCTGGCTATATCCCCCCCTCTATAGCTATCCAAGGTTCAACAAGTGGTATCAGAGCTTGGGGCTCTGTACAAGCGGCTTAACATCCGAGAGTTATCAACAAGATGGCTAGAAGAAAAAGAATGAGCACAAACTGACCTTCATTCTTCGACGGCACGGGTTTTCCATATTGGAGGTCAAGGATGGAGTTCTATCTCAAGACCAACATCAGTTTGTGGTTTGCCGTGAAGAAGGGCTTCATCCTTCCAAGAGATGGTGAAGGAAAAGAGCTAGACTTCTCCATGTGGTCAGCTGAGCAAATCAAAAAGGGAGAAGCGGATGCTAAGGCTGTGGTCACCTTGCAATGTGGGATGACTAAGGACCAACTCATCAAAGTTGGTCCCTTTACAAGTGCAAAGGACCTATGGAACAAAATCTTTGAGCTTCATGAGGGAACTCAAGACACCCGGAGAGCCAAGAAGGATTTGCTTCACAGCCAACTCCAAAACCTTACCATGGGAGAAAATGAAAAGGTAAGTGAACTCCATGGATGGTTTAAAGAAGTGTTGAATGGTCTCAACTCCATAATTGAAAAGGTAGAAAATAGAGACCTAGTGAGGTATGTACTCAAAGCCTTCCCTAGGAATACTTTGTGGTCATCCATGGTGGATGCCTACAAGGTTTCCAAGGATCTATCTTTTGTAAAATTAGAAGATTTGTTTTGTGAGATGGAACTACATGAGATTTCTAACACAAGCCCAAAGGAGAAAGGGGTTGCTTTTGTGGCAGGAAACAAAAGGAAGAAGGATAAGGAGGAGAAAAGCCACTGTCATGTGGCTCTCGTGGCCTTAGAAGGATCAAATGAAGGGAGTGATAACGAATCGACAAGCACCTCAACCGCGCCTTCGTCATCTTCGGAAGATGAAGAGGTAATCTCTTCGGAGTTAGACAAATGCTATAGAACAATAGCGTGCTTGACAAAAATGTTTAAGAAATCTAAGGCCAAAGTCAAAACATTAAGGTTGGAAGTAAAAGAATTGAAATCCTCTAAGGTTGAGGACATTGATGATTTACATGATAAATCCCTTAAGGATGAAAATAAGAACTTGGAGAGCAAAGTTGAAAACCTCAAGAATGTTCTTGAGAAGTTTTCAACAAGCTCTAAAACATTGATATGATACTCAACTCACAAAGGGCGATGTACAACAAGGTTGGTTTGGGTTACCAACCTAAAAAACCTAGTGTCATACCTTTAATGTCAAGAACCCATTTTAGATCATCAAATGATTCTAAGGTTCAAAAAGTCAAAAAGAAATTGACTAAGGCATGGGTGCCAAAGTCATTCATTGTAGATCCTTAGGTCCCAAAATTTGGGTACCTAAAACCTCAATATTTAGAATTGTATAAGCATAAATTAAGGGGGAGCATCTATCAACATAGGTTGTTGATAAGTAGTGCTCCAAACCCAAGGCTATGGTTACACTAGTTTCAAAATGAGTCAACAAACCTTGGAAATTATTTTTATACATTGCATGAAGGGTTCAGATTCACACATAATTTGCTCTTGTCATGAATTGCTTAGATTAATTGGTTTTCTTGTAGCAATTTATGTTTTACTGCAATTTGTGTTTTATGAAATTTCACTTGAGTAGTAAGGAAATTTTCATGCAATGAATGATAGTATATTCATGCTTCAAATAAACCAACTAGTTTTGAAAAGGAAAAATATATTGCATGAATGATTTAGATTGAATCTGACAATGGATTGCTATAGTTCACGGTAAATCTAGAAGTTAGCCAAAATATCAAAATCACAATTTTTTTTTGGAATAACTGATGATATATCTTAGGCTTAAGTTCTTCCTTAATGTGTTGGAGGTGAACATGATCAAGTATGCCATGATTTACTCTATGTGCTATTAACATTAGTCTATGACATGAAAATTTTGGTTAAGAACAGTATGCTCACATAGTTATGATGTTTCAAAATTCAGCACTCAAGTTCCATGATTTGCTATAAAGTTTGATTATCAAGGTAGATTGGATTATCAAAATTGTTTGGAATAAACATGATCATAATTGGAATATTTTGATACACACATGATCATACCTTGATACTCATGTTGTATAGGTATGTTTGGAAAATCGATTATATTTTGATATTATCTTGATACAAACATGCTGGACAGAGTTGGGGATTATGAAATTGATAAATATTTTGAACAAACTTGATCATCCATTGACTTTGATACAAATTTAATATTGACTTGATACAAATCTGTTTTAAAGTACCCAACTTAGATTTTGGGAACCTGATCATGCTTTGATACAAACATGTTTTGATATTCAACTTCATGCTTAGAAAATACTGATCATGCTCTGACACAAATCATGTTGATCATTTTGGGAAATGGATTTTAGTTAAAAGAAACCCTTTAGGATCAATGGGATTGAATCTAATTGAATTAGTGTTTCTGAAATCTCGTTTCTAAAACTGTACAATGAAACAAATTTGATTTCAGAGTTTCTGAAACTCAGTTTTTGAAATCTGGTTCAGAAAACCTCTCTGTCTCAAACCAGATCAGTCCACGGACCGATTAGGACTAACCCTGATCGGTCCACCGACCGATCCAGGAAAGTCTGATCGGTCTGGTGACCGGTTAGATCAATACTGATTCTCAGATCATTCCAAATTGTATCAAACCACTCCTCAAACCAATCCCCCTTCATCAATTTTGATGAAGTATCAATAAAACTGAGTAGTAGGATGATGGTCAAGATACTTGGAACAAAACCTAATACTGATATGATACAAACCTATGTTGGAATGTTCAAATTCATAAGAAAGGGTTTGTTGAGTCATGACTCTTGGTCTTAATGTCGTGTTTCAGAAATTTTTCTGAAATGGCGAATATTAATGGAGTCTACACCTTTGTTTTGGAATGCAAATTGTTAATACAGTCTGATCACGAATGTATCAAAGTTTCAGAAATGTGTCTGAAATCTGATCGCTCCCCAGACTAATCAGACATTTTTCCTGTATCAAGTAATCAACGAATCTGATCGGTCACGGAGACCAATCAGAATTATATGTCGGATACAGCTACATTCCTTACTTGTCATATAAAACATATACATGTTTGACCATGATATACTTCTGTATATGTTTTCATATTAAATTCACACTTTTTGGCGTATGATGCATATACATTGTTGCCATGATACATTTATGGTATATGCCCTTCATATGCAATTCAAAAATTATCCTTTGATTATTTTGGGTTTGGGGAGAGACCCGTGTTTGAGGGGGAGGTATGTTCAAACTTAATAATCATACCCTTTTCGATGTTTGACAAAGGGGAGAAAATGGTTGATTAAGTTTAGGGTTATTGTAGGGGGAGGATTTTGATTCCCTTACGATAATTGAACTGTCTTCAATTGATCATCAATGCCTAAACTTAAATCTGGGTGTCAAACAACAAAAAGGGGGAGATTGTTAATGCAGTCTAACCCTGATTGTTGTTTTGGTGTTGACACCGATTTAAGTTTTGATTTAAGTCTGGTTAAACGCATGGAGATTAAGTCCAAGTCGCGGACTGGGCACGAAGTCCTAACTTGGAGGGTTAGGTGAAAAGTCCTAGCTTGGAGGGCTAGGTGAAAAGTCCTAACTTGGAGGGTTAGGTGAAAAGTCCTAGCTTGGAGGGCTAGGTGAAAAGTCCTTTAGGTGAAAAGTCCTAGCTTGGAGGGCTAGGTGAAAAGTCCTAGCTTGGAGGGCTAGGTGAAAAGTCCTAACTTGGAGGGTTTGGTGAAAAGTCCTAGCTTGGAATGTTAAGTGAAAAGTCCCAACTTGGAGGGTTAGGTGAAAAGTCCCAACTTGGAGGGTTAGGTGAAAAGTCCTAGCTTGGAGGGCTAGGTGAAAAGTCCTAGCTTGGAGGGTTAAGTGAAAAGTCCTAGCTTGGAAGACTAGGTGAAAAGTCTTAACTTGAAGGGTTGGGTGAAAAGTCCTAGCTTGGAGGGCTAGGTGATGAAATCCTGGTGAGTGAAGCTAGGTCCTAGCTTGGGAAGCTAGGTTGAAGTCCCAGTGAGTGAGACTAGGCACGGTGTCTTGGTCCGGGGGACTAAGAACGAGTCAGAGAAGGGCTGGAGGCTTGTTCTCATGACTTAGAATGGATTTGACCTTGCCTAGATCGGTCTGGTGACCGATCAGGGAAGTTGGCACGAAGTTCACTCCTGGATCGGTCTGGTGACCGATCAGGGCACAGCCTGATTGGTCTGGGGACCGATCTGGAGTGTGCAGCAGACTACTGGATAGGTCTGTGGACCGATCTGGAGTGTGCAGCAGACTGCTGGATAGGTCTGTGGACCGATCTGGAGTGTGCAGCAGAATGCCAGAACGGTCTGGTGACCGATCAGGGAGAGAACAGAAACCTTGGTTGGATTCTGTTTAGCCCCAGATCGGTCTGGTGACCGATCCAGAATGCCAGAACGGTTCGGTGACCGATCCACGACCTAGGATCAGATGTCCGCGATTATGGTTTTCTCACAGTGGACCGATCAGGCTTGAGCCTGATCGGTCAGTGCCTATCCTGATCGGTTTGGTGACCGATCAGGCCTCACTCTGATCGGTCTGGTGACCGATCAGTAGCTGTAACTTTAATTCGAAATCACTGTCAGACGCTCTGATCGCGTCTGTTTTCTCTGCCGATTCTCTGATACACTGCTGATATGTTTTGATATGCATTGCTAAGCGTCTGTTGGAGTGTACAGGTGATACAAGAGGATTCAAATACTCAAGGAGGGTCAATGGAGGACTTTTCATGGAGCAGGTTTGGATCTATTGTGTTTTCAGGTCTCAACGGCGTCTGGCGCAACTGGCAACTAATGAAGACGCGGCTGGCAACTGACGGAGGCTCAGCTGGAGGAGTGTCCAGTGGGCTGAGTGCTCAGAGAGGTCAGTGGGTCATGGTGTGAGTCAGTGGTGCTGATGGAGCTGGCGACGTTGAGCAGGAGTTTAAGAGACGAAGCTGGAAGCAGAGGAGCCGAGATGAACGAGACAAAAACTTGGGAAGTTTGGCTGGGCTGTGTTCGAGCTCTCTGTTGATTTGTGCTTAAGCGTTCTACTACATCCTTGTGAGATTTGAGTGAGCATTCCTTCTTGTGTGATCTCCTGTACTCAAGTTCCATCATCCGTGAGATCTGTGGAGAGGTTTCTCCACCGAGAAGGAGGCTCTATCTTATCCGGGTTCACCGGGGCTTGATCTGCCGACGATCAAGGGATCGCCCACCTTACGGGCACGCCAAGGAGTAGGGGCAAGTTATCCCCGAACCTTGTACATCGCTGTGTCGTTTGGTTTGCTGTCTTTGTTTTGATTTTTGTTCTTCAATTCTGTTTCTGCATTCTGTGTGTTTCCGCTGCCTAATCTCTGAGTGCAGAAATCTATTAAGATCAAAGGATTTATGTGTCTGGCTATATTCCCCCCCTCTATTGCATCCAAGGTCCAACATTAACCATGTTTGACTTGTTTATTTCCGCTGCGTTAAATCTGATTTTATCTAAAAAATAGTTATTAATAATCACCACCCCTCTCTATCGATCACATTGATCCCACATAAAGGAGGGTTGTGTTAGATTGCTAGCTAGTGTAAAACCATGACAAATGCTCAATGAATGAATCTATTAAACTATTGTACTAATGCTAAGTTGTTCCTCAGAAGGAACGTGTTGCAAGGTCTAACCCTAACGTCTCAACAAGGATCACTACATCTCCAGAACTCAAGTGTAGTATTAAATATGCAAGAGTTCGCGTTGCAGAATCTAGTTGTAATGTATTGGTGAGGGCCATTATATCCCCATGAGAATTTGAGTGTAGTGTTAAATAGTCAAGAGTTCTCATACCATAGGTGCGCTGCTATGATAAAATCCCCTCCAACAATATCTTAAGATGAGGTGAAGAATTGCACTCTATATCTATTCGGACATGGCACTTTCCCACTCCTAATGCCATACAGGGTTGCCTTTATCTCTTCCAATCCTACTCGCCTGATCAAATCCTCTAATTGGACGTTAGTTAGTCTCCTTCTAGGGAGATCCCCGCTGTCCATAGGGCTACATGTCTGTTTGCCTAATAATCCATGAAAGAAGTCAACGAACTCATTTGCAACTTCCTTTTAGTGAGTGTAATAATGGTGCTCCTCTTATTGCTCCTTTTTACCACATCATGGAAGAACTTAGAAAACTTGTCCGAACTCCTTAAGTATACATTCTTAGCCCTTTATTGGTAACATTTCGATAGAAGGATGGCTTGCTTCCGAACACAACTATAGTTCCCGAGGATGGGTCCTCTTGCTAAAATGTCTCTTTGGTCCTCCTCCAAATCTGCATTGGCTCTTTTTACTTTCTTCGAGATGTGGCCAAATTGATTTTTATTCAACTCCCTCAACAGACCCTTCAACTGTCTCAACTTCAACTTCAGGATGTATTGTGCATTTCCAACCACCTAGGTTGCCCATGAAACCTCCACCAATCTCTTGTAATTCTCATGTAACGACTACATATTATGAAACTTGAAAGCCTAGTTCGGAGGTCGGTCTTTTGCTAGCATGTAAACAATAGCACATGAGTGATCCAATAGATATCCGGGGGCTGTGAACTCCGCATAAGCATCAAAATCTGCCATTAACAAAAAAGAGTTGACCAAAATCCTATTCAATTTGCAAGAGATTTCACCATTGAACAAAAGTGCGCTGACATCTAATGGACCGAAGATCAACCAAGCCGCATGTATGGGCAAACCATTGAAAATCCACTATAATAAATATGACTTTCCGCAATGCGCAATTATGTTATCCGTAGCATGCATTACACGCTACACTACTGTAAGATGTTCAAAGTCATAAAACATTAACAACATGCAACGCGCGCTACAGTTAAGAGAATTCACAACACACAACACACACTATGATTAATATTATTTGTAGTGCGTTGCTATTAAGACTATTCACAGCACACGTTGCGATTAAGAGCAATCAATAACATTCGCAGTGCGCACCGCGTGTTTCGATTACGATCATTCAAATACCACACACACAAATTATATACCACATATATATACCACTTGCAATTATAATACCACATACGGATATCATATATAAACAATTATAATATCACATTCAACCATTCATATCACTTGAGTAAAACAATCCAAACAAGTAATAAAAAATCACTTACACCCTGTTTGGAAAGGGATGGAATTGAATTCCTACAGGAATTAAAATTCAATTCCAGTATTTAGAACACATTTTTAGCCAAGAATTGATAAGGAATTGGAATTCAATTCTCTTCAAATCCTTCAAAACAAATCAGAAGAAATTGCTTTGACAAATGAAAATTACTAAAGAGCTCTTATTTCTCACTCAGCGTCATTTTGGATGAAGGACAAAATGGTAAAAATATAAAAATTGAATTCAATTCTGATATATTCCAAATCAAGGAATTCAATTCAATTCTATTATTTACTAACTCATTCCGAACATGAAAATTGAATCCAATTCTTAATGGAATTCAATTCAATTCCTTTGCTTAAAAAGTTTCCAAACAATGCGTTAATAACACAATTTCTTTTCTTAAAAATATTATATGACTTTAAAATAAGTAGAATATATATCAGTTATACAAAACTATAAACTTAGATAACCAAGCGAATGTACTTTTTATTGCATTCTCGAGAAAAAGTATTTTATCATTTGTCGAATTAGGTCCACCTTCTCCACAACAACTCTATCAATCAAACTTTCCAACAAGATTTACCAAGTAGAATGTAATGTACTTTTGCTTTTGGATGTGTATGCAATTCAACTTCTGCAACAACTCTATCAACGTACCAATAAAGTAGCTTACACTTAGTATTATCATCAATATCTCTTTCACACACATCCTTCACTTTTGTCTGTATAATAATATAAATTTATTAATTCTGTCATGCATATTTTTATAACAAATTTGTAATTTAGAAAATATTCAATTTCAAATTAATTACTTTAGCTATCATTTGAGTTTGGTTAACATTATAACATTACCAAAGGTGGTAAACGAGGACTGATACCTCCCTCACGCTGCAATTGAGCAGTGGTATATGCTATTCGTAATCCCCTGTCTGTAAAGGAAACATGAACACAAAAGTCACAGAAGATCTAAATTTCCAGAATCACGATAACTAGAAAAGATCCTAAAATTAAAGAATAATGATTGGGAGAATGAAAATGCGAGAGTGAAAATCATAGTGAATGACGTGGCACCTTACATGCACGATCTCCGACGGGTTTACCGTGCCCCCAAGGTATAGTTTGATTTGGGGCGACGACCGAAGGTCGCCGATGGTGTCCAAGCGATAATCGGACGTGTGCATGTAAAGTGTCACGTCATGCGACGTCATGCCATATCATTCACTATGATTTTCACTCTCTCATTTTCACTCTCCCTATCATTCGATTTTATTACTTTAAGTTTCCCCACCAAGGATACAAGCAAGAGATAAACCATGAGCTACGGTGACTAATTACTATCTCAAATATCCGTAATTCAATCCTTAATTATGATATATTTTGTAGAATTTTTTTTTCAAATATGGTGCGAGTCCTAGGATGTTGGGCTTCTAGACTGCCCACTGCGAGCGCTTCCCGATTTACCTTGGTGATCGTTGAAAAATTTTTATGGAACCAGATCGATCATCTCAGATTTGTCTGCTATCTAGTCCAAAATTTTTTAAGAGATAGACCATGAGGTTTCAAAGCCAATATGGAATGCATAATTAAGGAGAAAATGTCAGCATTTAGTAACTATTTTTAGTTGTAAATACCATAAAAGTACTAAGGACCTACTTCGAATCATGGCTCATATAGTTAGAATGCATAAACAAACTAATCACATCTGAACATCGGCATTATACAAGATATGCCTTTGATTGAGTTATTATATTTTACCTACCAAATATTTTTGACAAATAATAGAAAGGGAAAACTAGTAACAATTTACAACTTACTTGTATACAAGAAAAAATATTTTTAATAACATTTAAAAGTGTCATCATTATTACTTATACTGTTTCTAAACCGCCCACTGCGAGTGCTTCCCGATTTACCCTGGCGGCCGGTGGGAAATTTCCATGTGGCCGGGCCAGTCGCCCGAGGTTGGTTGGAAAAACCTCGTTAATCATTATTACTTATACTGACATTTTTGATATAGTGATATTAAATTAAAATGTCCTCTATAGTGATGTCATCTAAAGCCTTATGACAATTCTTAATGTCACTATAGAAAAAAAAATAATCACCACACTAATATCATGAATAATTGTTATAGTGACAAAAATATAGTATCACTATAAGATTTATAATGATATATATATATATATATATATATATATATATATATATATATATATATATATATATATATATATATATATATATATATATTATAGTAATGATGACAAATTTATATGCCCTTTAAAAATATTTATCAAGACAATTATAGGTGTCTTGAATTTTATTTATAGTCATAATAAAAAATATCACTAATGATAGTTTATAAAGTTAATTTAAAATGTCTCATTATGTAATTTATAGTGGCACGTATAAATGTTTGATATATTAGTTTATAAGAACATTTAAAATTATCATTAATAGTTATTTATTATTACTTTTTGAAATATCTTCATATGAGTTTTACAATGATATTTTTATCTACATGATTTGGTGTTATATTGTGACAAAAAAATCATATATTAATAAATATCTCACCCATTTTTAATATTTTCATGATATAATATTTACGCATATAACTAATTAGCATAAACACAAATAAAAATTTTAAATTGAAATTAAAGTGCTAATCAATAATTGTCAATTTTTTGCAATACAAGATTGTCAATTTGTCACCTCAAAAAATATCTATACACTAATCACAATCACAAATGTACCCAATATATTTAGTTTAAGAACTAGCAAAAAATTAAGTTTCTTAAAGCAAGACATAACCAAACTTCCAAACTTGCTGCATCTTCAACCATTACATCTTAAACAAAATCCAATATTCTTGTCACCTAAAAAAAACATATATTAGTTTGTGTAAATAAAATAAAATTAAAGAAGTATATAATAAAGAAAAAATTGTATATAATCTAGATCTAGATTTTTTTCACAAGCCAAGTTAACTCTTTTGTATAATAGAGGCGAGCTCATAATCTTATTATACTAGACATATATTCTATTTAATTTAATGAGTCTGCACACATCAGGATGAGCACGTTTAGATTCAAGAGAAAAAGATAAACATAGAAATTTGGGGAAAAAAGAAAGACAACACACATCAATAAAATTAAAAATCTAATCTCATGCACCTAGTAGAAGTCTTCTTCATTAACTGTTAATTGCAAATATAATTGATATTCGTTTTATAAGACACTAACATAATGACATATATAATAATAGTAGTTAATTAAAAAATTGCATATCATATCAGATGACATGGCGAAGCTATCATTCCTCCAAGTGCATCCTCAAATCTTTGTAAAAGATCATATAGCCTAATCAAACTCTCTTCCCGTTCTAGGACAACTAGATCATATGGCCAAGCTATCAATTTTTGTTGCACTTGAGCGAAAGATCTTCTTCCAGTTGTGTTATTTGCATTATCATTTACACAACTCAAGGTCCATGTAGGCATCATGAAAACCATGTTTCAATTAATATGCCGTAAACCACAAAAAGAAGGAAATAACTATTTGCTTATGTATGCTAAGTGGAAATAAGAACAAAAATTATCACAATTTCAATTAATATGGAAATATGCCAAATTTATAACTGCATTAGAATAGTTCGTGAGCTTCAAGTGTAGAGATGAACAGAATGAACATAGAAAATTTACCAAAGTTAGTAACCAAGTCTTGATCCATATGACAGCTTGACGTTTCAGATCTTGGGGAACTGGATGCAGGAATTCTGTTTTTTGAGCCACTGTGTATAACAAGCTTAGTACTTCTTGTTGTCTCCGCCTCAATTGTACTTTTAGCAGAACATTCCTTAAAATGAAGACCTTGTGATTTGCTGCTCTTTATTTTGAGTTTATGTAAGGAGGAGGATGAAATTATATCTGAACCATCATGTATGAAGGAATTTATCTCACTGACATTCTGATTTCTTAGACTTCTCTCTAGTGATGTCAACTCAGTTTGTCCTTCAAGTTTAGAATCTTAGCCAGGAACGTAAGACTATTAAACCAAGCATGATAAAAGTTAAGTCTAGCAAACAGCAGATAATACCGGGTAACAACATGCAATGCATTGATATTGTAGATTTTGATCTGTTTTGAACTCCTGATACTTTTCATCACTGCATAACAAGAAAAAAGGAAATGCTAAAACATGAGTTATCATTATCTAAGAAAAGAAAGGTCCTCCAACATGAGACATGGTAGTATGCACTGGACATTGCACAAGTTTATGATAAAATAAATTGCAAATCAGAAAAGTTGCCAAAAGCCTGGAACTCGATCACAATGATTGAATCATTCATTGCTCCATCTAGCTTTTTTTTTTCTTTTCAAAATAGCAGCAACAAAAAAGACTACCTCTTATTATATGTTTCACAGGACTAATTCCAAGTACATCATGGTCCAATAAAAGAACTAAAGACCCATAAACCATAGGTACCAAGATCCAATTTAAAAACCAGAGTCATTATGGATACGAATGCACTTTTAGTAAGGAGAAAAGGGCCAAATTTATCAAAAACTAAGTTTATGGAAGGATTCACAATTAAGTGCTGCTCATGAAAAAACCAAGATTGACAATACAAGATAAATACTAAGTTATCTGAATTAAACATCTTGCAATTACTGATGAATATTCCAGTTATCTGAATTTAACTGTTAAATGGTTGATGTCGATTTTGTTTATATTGATTACCTAGTATGATAGATTATATAGTAGACTAGATGCAAATCATTTTTTGACATTACTAAATTTTTATAATCAAACATGTTGATCAGAAATGTGCTTGCATACAACATACATACGTATGATATAGTGCATACAACAACATGTTAATTTGGTTGATGATACACCACTAAAGTTACATAGAAGCAAACCTGATGCTATCGCATAGGCAGTGGACCCATCTTTCACAGACATCACAGCAAACCATCGGTATAGTTTCAGAATCCCTGTAGACCTATACAATTAGTTACACCATTAAAATTGAGATGACAAGAAATATATGTAAAAGTTAACACAAAACTTCAAATATTATTGCAGGTGATCTCCTAACACTAATCCCTCAGTATTCGACATTCTTGAGTAAACACATGTTTTTAAAACTAGATCCTGAAATAAAAAAGGTGAAATATCAATTTTAATCTAGATTCTTCATTAACAATCAATCTGATTTGGTACCACTACAAAACCTGCCAATAAATGAAAATTTTACTTAATATATAGGCGACAATCTCAAGGTGCATATGGTTATTGTGAAATCAAAATGAAATACAAGTACAATTTCAGAACAATGTGTCATCTAACAAAGATGAAACTTCTATGACATATATGAGCTTCTAGTGGAGGTTTAACTACATATTAGATAGACTAAATTTAAATTTACAAGTGCATAATTTAGGACTAGCATACTCCAAAAGAACGAAGATAGACATTTAAAGATAACAACATTTAGGTATGCTTTAGGGAAAAAATCGAAGTAAAAAGTCAGAGATATAAGTATTAAGCATGGAAAACGATGCCCATTTAGGTATGGTTTGGACAAAAAAAATCAAAGAAAAAAGTCAGAGATACAAGTATTAAGCATGGAAAATGATGCTCATTTAGGTATGCTTTAGTCAAAAAAAAAATCAAAGAAAAAAGTAAAACGATGCCCATTTCAAACGATCACCATATGTAGTGATCCGGTCGGGTGGGGACTCGGTCGGGTAAAGTAGGAAGCCCGGTCGGGTGGGGACTCAGTCGAGTAAGGACAGTCGGGCGTACATGGTGTTAACCTAGCCTGATAAATACACTGGGGGATACACGGATCCAGTCCGAGCGGTGATATCCGATCGGATGATCCTGGTCAGTAGAACCCGACCTAGAAGGTCCAGCTGGGCGGACGAAACCACGTGACCCCCCTAAAAAATCGGATACCAAGGGTGTAGTTGACTGTCGGGCGAACGGTTCCGATCGGGCATGCCCGACCGGACGGCTCGATCGCCCCTGCTAATGAGATCACACCCCGCTCTAAGTGATTCACAAGTCTGTGGTCGACCGACCGGTCAAGCATACCCGACCGGTCGGTCGGACGGGTAGATATCAGGAACGACCAAATCCACCCAGGCGACTAGCCCACCCAAGAGTCGTTGATAGCCGAGAGGTCGAGCCCCTCCGTGTGACCACTTTCGGTCGGTCGACCAGATCCTGATGGATTCACAGCTACATAATAGGATCAGCCCGAGTGGCTGCACTGTCTGAGTCGTTTAATTATGATCAAACTCTCTCAAATACAACAAGATCTTCCAAATCTTCTCATTATGAGGAAAAGACACTTGCAATAATCATATCTTTCCAGAGCATCAGACATTAATGAGAATGGAAGTGACAGCCTAAACAGACCTTTGGGCGGTTCTGCCAGACCTTCGGGGAGACTAAGGCTGCCAGGGGATTAAGTCAGAAGATTGACTTTTAATGAGATAAGACAACCCCGACAAGACAGGGACCTCCCCCTCCCCTATATAAACCCCCCTTGGTACTTCAGAAAGGGGATTTAGCTGTTGGAACAATTCCTCTTCATCTTCTGCTTCCTGTGTCCCCCTTTGGGTCCTATTCTAACTCAGCTCTGTCCTACCTGCTGGCTTTTGATCCCGACCTGAACACCACTGTAACTCTTCCATCTGATCGAGTCATCTGAGTAAGAGCCCTCTCCACTTGTCGACAGGATCATGTAGGTATGCTTTAGTCAAAAAAAAAATGGAAGAAAAAAGTAAAGCGATGCCCATTTCAAACGATCACCACATGCTTCATGTTTCTTAGATCGTTAAAGAAGAAAATGAAAGGTAACAAGGAAAGACCTTTAAAGTTGTTGAGGAATCGTGTAGTAGAAGCAATATTGAGGAGGAATCGTGGTGGAGGAGCGGCGATGGCGAGAGCAGGTGACGGATGAGAAAAGGAGTGCGAAGCGGGGCGATGGTGCGTGCGTCGGCAGAAATCGGCTTCCGCTCGCGACNTGAGGTGTCTTGTTTGTGTGCGGCGAAGAGGAAGAAGAAGAAGAAGAACGAGAAGAAAGAAAAGATGGCAACGAAGTTTAAGGTGTGTTAGGGTTCGGCGTTGTCGCTCGCAGCGAAGAGGAAGGAGAAGAAGAACGAGAAGAAGGAAAAGATCGTTGAGGTGTGTTAGGGTTCGGCGACTGCGGCGAATGCAGAGAATGAACTAAGGGGAGGTCGCGCGGCGACTGAAGAGAACAACTAAAGCAGGCGTTTTCGTTTTCGCGCTCGAGCTCGCTGTTGTGTATTACCACGTAAGCAACACCAATAGACAACGGTTATTTAAAAACTGTTGTCGTAACCAACCCAATAGACAACGGGTTTTAAAAAACCGTTGTCTTTGACATACATAAGACAACGGTTTGTTAACAACCGTTGTCTTTTTCCGCAAAATTTTTTTCAACATCAACAGTTTTGGAAAAAACCGTTGTTAAATAAAAAAAAGACAACGGTTTTTCAAAAAACCGTTGTCTATTGGGTGTTGTTGAATCCAAAAATTCTTATAGTGTATGGAACATAGGCTGGGAGCCGAGCGAGGTGTAGTTCAGCAGGTAGCCCGGGGATGCCTCCCTGCCAGATGGGCGCCCTATTGTTCCTTCCACAACAGTCATACCCACGACCTTCAAGATTGTTGGCAAGCTGGTCGAGGTCGAGCCCGTTCCGGCTGAGCATCCCCCAGAGGAGCTCACCAGGGAGGTAGCAGAGGTCGAGGAAGAGCACAACCGAACCAACAAGACCCCAATGTCCAAGCAACTACTCCTGCAGCAAGACAGTTATTCCCGACCGACAGCTCCCCTAGGTAGGGGAATACGAATGAAGAGCAAGCTAACCAACAGAATGCTGTACATGGGTTCATCAATGTGATTACTGGTGGCCCTACCTACGGAGACTCTAACCGAGCTCGAAAGTCCCAAGTCAGGCATTTGGAGATCCATCAGGTGGGCAGCAGTTCGGCCCAAGCCCAGAGATCGCAGATTAGTTTTGGCCCTCAAGACTTGCAGGGCGTGGAAGTGCCCCATGATGATGCGCTGGTCATCACAGCCGTCATAGCAAATTACCAGGTCCACAGGACCATTGTAGATACCGAGAGCTCAGTTAACATTTTGTATCTGAAAGCTTTTGAGCAGCTGCAGATTGAGGCCGCCGAGTTACAGCCTGTGGCCACGCCTCTATTCGGGTTCATAGGGAATGAAGTCCAGCCTATAGGACAAATCAAGTTGGCCATCTCACTGGAGGAAGAACCTTTGAGGAGGACCCGGAGGTCGACTTTTTTGATAGTGGATGCGCCCTCTGCCTATAATGTTATCTTGGGCAGGCCGACACTCAATGAATTCAGAGCGGTGGCATCTACCTTCTACTTGAAAGTAAAGTTTTCAGTGGGTGATCAAGTGGGAGAAGTTAGAGGAGATCAGAAAGTGGCGCATCGCTGTTACGTTGATGATGTGCGGATAGAGGTGAGGAAGGCATTCCGAGCCCCGCCAGCTAGTTGCAATATGGTGCAGCCCTCTCCCTGGGCTGAGTTGATAGAGGAGAAGGAAGAGATCCAACTCTTACCAGACCGAGAAGAGACGAAAGTGAGAATAGCCCCGGGGTTACAACCCAACCTCAAACAACAGTTGATAAAGTGCTTAACTGAGAATCAGGATGTGTTCGCCTGGTCCCAGCGGGATTTGAAAGAGGTCAGGCCGGCGGTCATAGAACACAAGATGCATGTCTATCCTGATGTCAGGCCGGTGAAGCAAAGGAAGAGAGACTTCAGCCCTAACCAGAACAAGATCATTCAAGCAGAAGTGGAAAGGCTATTGGAGGTAGGACATATTCGAGAGGTGCAATTCCCGGTCTGGCTGGCGAATGTGGTACTGGTGTCTAAGCCAGAGAACAAGTGGAGGGTATGTATTGACTTCAAAGATCTTAATAAGGTCTGTCCCAAGGACTATTATCCACTCCCCAGGATTGATCAGATGGTAGACTCCATCACGGGGAGCGAACTCATTTACATGTTAGATGCCTATCAAGGGTATCACCAAGTGTCGTTATCTCCCGAGGATCAAGAGAAAGTTAGCTTCATCACAACCGAGGGCACTAACTGCTACACAGTCATGCCCTTTGGACTCAAGAATGCCGGGGCTATATACCAGAGGCTGATGAACAAAGTATTCAAGGAGCAGCTCGGGAAGAATATTGAAGTATATATTGATGATATCCTCATCAAATCCCTCAAGGTTGCAGACCTGGTGGCTGACGTGAAAGAAATATATTGTACTCTCAGAAGGTATGACCTTAAACTCAACCCATCCAAATGCTTATTTGGAGCCAAGAGTGGAAAGTTCCTCGGCTACATACTGACTGAACGAGGAATAGAAGCTAATCCAGGCATGGTAAAAGCTCTGTTAGACATGCCTCCACCCAGGAACTTGAAGGAAGTCCAACGTTTGACTAGGAGAATCACAACCCTCTCTCGATTCATCTCTCAGTCGGCTGATCGAAGTTTGCCCTTCTTCAAGATTTTGCGCAAAGCTACTAAGTTCCAGTGGGATGCTGAGTGTGATCAAGCTTTTGAAGAACTGAAGTCCTACTTGGTCAGCTTGCCCGTCCTAGCTAAACACGAGGATGGAGAGTCATTGTATGTATATTTGTCGGCTACCGAGGGAGTTGTGAGTGCTGTACTTGTAAAACAGAAGGAGACTGAGCAACAACCTATCTACTTCTTTGGGCATTTACTCAAGGAAGCCGAGTGTAGGTATAATACACTCGAGAAATTGGCCTATGTGGTTGTGTTGATGGCTCGACGCCTGCGCCCTTACTTCTTATCTCATCCCATCCGAGTACTGACTAACAGCACACTCGGGAAGGTTCTGGTTAACCCTGAAGCCTCAGGTCAGATGATTAAGTGGACTACAGAGCTGAGTGAGTATGATATCCAGTACTTGCCCCGGATTGCCATCAAGGCTCAAGCATTGGCTGATTTCCTCAACGAACTCCATATAGAAGAAGAAGAAGAGACCTGGAAAGTATATGTGGACGGATCAACCACTCGGGCAGGGAGTGACGTCGGAGTCTTGTTAGTTTCTCCTAAGGGAGATCAACTTCACTTGGCCGTGCGTCTGGAGTACCGGGCCACTAACAACCAAGCAGAGTATGAGGCTCTCCTAGCCGGTTTACAAGCCGCTAAACATGTGGGAGCCGCTTGGGTCATACTATACTCAGACTCTCAGCTAGTGACTCGGCAGTTAGCGGGGCAATTCAAGGTGAATGATGAGAAGTTGCAAACTTATGTGGATGCTTGTAAGCAATTGCAGACTGAGTTCTAGAAAATTCAGGTATTACAGATCCCCCGAGGAGACATTCTCAAAGATGATGAGTTAGCTAAGCTGGCTAGTGCTATCACTCCATGGGTCTTCATTTGACCTTCACCTCAGATCATGCTCGTGGCTCAGATTGAAAGAGAAGTAGAGATAGAGGTACAAGGAGATTGGAGGGCTCCATTCATAGCCTACTTATGAGAAGGGATTCTCCCTGCTCACCTCGAGCAAGCTCGGCTATTGAAGATAAGGGTGGCTCGGTTCACTCTGGTAGGAGACACACTGTACAAGAGGGCCTTTTCTCGGCCACTGCTCAGATGCCTAGGGGAAGAAGATGTGAATTACGTGTTGAGAGAAGTACACTTGGGGTCTTGCAGAAATCATTCAGGAGGTCGGTCCATGGCCCGGAAGGTCTTGCTTGCTGGTTATTTCTGGCCGACATTCAAGAAGGATGCCGAGCAGCTAGCCCTCTCTTGCTTTTCCTGTCAGAAACATCAGAATTTATCCCACCGGCCAGTCGAGATGTTGGGGCGTCCACTGTGTCATGCCCCTTTGATCAGTGGGGCATGGATATAGTGAGGTTGTTCCCCCTTGCGGTCGCTCAGAAGAAGTTTTTGTTGGTGGCGGTGGACTATTTCTCCAAATGGCTCGAAGCAGAAGCTCTGACTCGGATCACTGAACAAGCAGTAATTAAATTTTTATGGCAAAACATTTTCTGTTGGTATGACATACCACATAAGTTGGTTTCAGATAATGGTCGACAGTTCCAGGGTCGGAGGATAAGAGAGTGGTGTGAAGGCTTCGGGATTAAGCAGGCATTCACCTTAGTGGCCTATCCCCAAAGCAATGGCCAAGCAAAGGAAGCCAATAGAGAGATCATGAAGGGGCTCAGGACTAAGTTGGACCATATGGGTGGTACTAGGGTGGATGAGCTGCCTGGTGTTCTTTAGGCTCTCCGGACCACCGCCAAGGAGGGTTCAGGCTGTACCCCTTTCCAATTAGTATATGACAGTGAAACTGTGGTTCCAATGGAAGTCGGATGTGAGTCTGATAGAAGACGCCTATATGGGGAGGACAATGCAGAGAAGAGGCGCTTGGAGCTAGATCTAATTGAAGAGATTCAAAGTAGAGCAGTAGTTCGCATGACTGCTTACAGACAAAGGATGCAACATAGGTATAACCAGAGAGTTATACCCAGATGCTTTCAAGTAGGTGATCGGGTATGGAAGAGAGTCAAGCCGGTGGGCGAAGTGGGCAAGCTAGAACCCCAATGGGGTGGACCCTTCCTAGTGATCGAGAAGTTGGGATCGGGAGCCTACTATCTGCAGGATGCTCAAGAAAAGAAGCTTGGAAGACCTTGGAGTGCTACACACTTAAGATTGTATCGTGAGGAGAGTCAAGATGAGTGACCTTGTAATTGTATTTCCTGAATATGATAGTGAAACACAAGGTATCTAAAATAGGAAGATCCAAGTCCTCGCTAAGGCGAGTTATAAGTGGGCATGCTCCCACGCACCCACCGGACTCGGCACCGATTGAGCGTGGAGTTCCACGTTCGGTTGGGCCCGGGCGGGCGTGGCGCTCCATGTCCGGTCAGGGTAAGCCAGATGGTGTCCAGACTTTTGCTTAGGCGAGTTATAAGTGGGCATGCTCCCAAGCACCCACCGGACTCGACGCTGATCGGGTGTGGCGTTCCACGTTCGGTCGGGCCTGGGCGGGCGTGGCGCTCTATGTTCGGCTAGGGTTAGCCAGTCGGTGTCCAGACTATTGCGCAGGCAAGTTATAAGTGGGCATGCTCCCACGCACTCACCGAGCTCGGCGTCGATTGGGCGTGGCGTTCCACATTCAGTCGGGCCCGGGCGGGCATGACGCTCCATGTCCGGCCAGGGTTAGCTAGTCGGTGTCCAGACTCTTGCGCAGGCAAGTTATAAGTGGGCATGCTCCCACGCACCCACCGAGCTCGGTGCTGGTCGGGCGTGGCGCTCTACGCTCGGTCAGGCCCGGTCGAGTGTGGTGTTCCATGCTCGGCCAGGGTTAGCCAGTCGGTGTTTAGAATCTTGCTTAGGCAAGTTATAAGTGGGCATGCTCCCACGCACCCATCGGACTTGGCACCGATTGGGCGTGGCATTCCACGTTCGGTAGGGCCCGGGCGGGCGTAGCGCTCCACGTCCGGTCAGGGTAAGCCAGACGATGTCCAAAATCTTGCTCAGGCAAGTTATAGGTGGGCATGCTCCAACGCACCCATCGAGCTCGGCGCCGATCAGGCGTGGCGTTCCACGTTCGGTTGGGCCCGGTCGGGCGTGGCGCTCCACGCTCGGTCAGGGTTAGTCAGTCGGTGTCCAGAATATTGTATGCTCCCATAATAGCCCCAGGCCGGACGTGGCGTTCCACATTCAATCGGACTGGCCAGGCAACGAATAACTTTTCGCTCAGGCAACTGATTAATTTGGTATGACTAAGCAGTCAAGTACAAATAAGCAAGATGATTCTGTTTAAATGTTGAAAAAGCCTCGAAATGGCTAAGTATGCGAGGGTATGGCCTCAAAAGGGTGTAATCCTTGAGGAAGACACATGTTTTCCTAGGACCCCGAGGCAAGATTGTGGAAGTCAGTTAATTGAAAAGAGGCAAAAGCTGCAGTGCCAAGTCCGGGTGTCGACCCGACCGAGCGACCATGCCGAGTTCGGGTGCCGACCCGACCAAGCGACCATACCGAGTCAGGGGGCCGACCCGACCGAGCGACCATGCCGAGTCAGGGTGCCGACCTGATTGAGCAATAATACCGACTCAAGATCTCGACCCGGCCGGGTAACAACGCTCAGTCAGGAGGTTGGCTGGTCCAAATGAAAGCACCAAGCCAGGGCTTGCACTTAGTAAAATTGTCGGGTTAGAATACTGACCTATCCCAGTGAAGCTCCTAGGTCAGAATATCGATAGGCGTTCCTGAGTTAATTTCCTAGGGATATCTGGGCCTAAGGCATGAGGGCGATTAGGCGTTAGCCTCAGGTAAAGGGTCTAACCTGCCTCGAAAGACCAATCTCGAGTGAGTGACCCCAGAATCCCGGGCGAATAACACTTAGCGAATACTTTGCACATCATAAACAACCAGTAAAACGACGAGGCAAGAATACGATACGATGAAGGGGTTGAAAGATAAAAAGATAAAAAGCTACACAAGTAAAGCAAGGCTCAGGGCCATTACAAAACGAGGCCTTAAGGGCCGAGTCAGACGAAAGAGTGCCATTACAAAATTTTAAGGCCTAAAAGGCCGAGTCATAGAGGAAGGGAAAAGGATTAAATGATAACTTAAGTAAAAGGTGGGAAGGCATCCTCTGGAATCATGGCTCTGATCTGGGTGGGCTTCACGACGTTGAGGGGCAGGTCCGTTGGGATGTGGCCGACGTCTTTTAGTTGTTGCAGGGTGCCCCTCATTGCCGTATAGGATCATGCCGCCGGCGTGCTCCGCCACTTGCTGAAGGAAGGGTTGAGACCGAATATAAGCCAGACGGGACTCTTCGATCCGGGCTAGCTCGCTTGCTTTGTAATCTTCTAGCTCCTTCTTCAGACGAGCAATCTCAGCATCCCGCTCTGAGATCGTAGCATCCTGAGCCGCAGTAGGGCCTCCTTGTTCACCAGTTGGGTCTCCAGAGCTTGGAAGGCTTCTTTCTGAGCCTCTAGCTCTGTTTCCTTATTTGTTAGACCGAGCTGGGTCTGATTATGAGCTGCGACTGACTCCTTCAGTTTTTGCTGAAGACCCTTGGCTTCAGTTGTTTTCTTGTCTATGTCAGAACGGGCTTGGGTCTGGCGAGTAATGGTGGTTTTCTTCTCGGCCTCTGCAGCGGCCAGCCGAGTGGACAATCAGTCTATCTCCTGGGCGGCGTTAGCCATCGGTTGATGCTCTTCTTCTGATCGAGCATCTGCTTCTGATAACTGCAGCCTCAGAGCGGTTATTTCTGAGCGTAGACACTCTAAACCCTCATCACCCGGAGGGGATCGTGTAGTGGGCCAACTTCGTCTCTAGCTCCTTTACTTTCATTTTTACCGCTCGGCGCCCCTGAATGTTGGTGACCAAGGACTGGGCGACCGATTGGCTCGCAACCCAATGCTGCACAGTGATATAAATATCGTAAGCATAAATAGGAGTAGCAAAGGGAAAGGGAGATATACTTGGGTTGCCTCCATGAAAAAGCTGTCCGCCAAGCTCATTGGATTCTTCTCATGTGTCATGGTCCGACCCTGATCCCAGCTGGAAACCAACCGACCATGAAGGCTGAGTGGTTGAGGTTGAACGATCTGGGTCAGGGTGGTCGCGGAAGGGAGCTGAACATCCACCATCGCTCGGGGGGGGGGGGGGGGGGGGAGGGGGTGAATGCATTGACAGAAGGGCTTCCACAGCATCGACACCGACAACATCTGTCACGGGGGCCGAAAGGGATGGCGCGGTGCTCGAAGTCGAGGCACCCGAGCGAGGCGCTGCTGAGGTAGACGCCAAAACCCCTGGTGGAGTTCGGTTGGAGTAGAGTCCCGGGTTCTTGATCGAGGAGGGACTGAGCCAGAGGTCAAGGCCCGGGTGCCGGATGAAGCACGGTCAGGGCGAGGGGTTGACACAGCCTGACTTCCTGAGGCTAACCCTTGGGTCGAAGATGTACCCAAGGAAATAGTTACTCGGCAACGCTTCCTTTCCAGGCTCTCGGAACCCGGCTGCTTCACCTCCTCATCTTCCGCCTATCCTACCGGCTCTTCATCTACTACTTGGGGGACCACATCCGAGCCCCCGACAGTAAGGTCGGTTTCGGAGTCGTCTCCCCCTACCTCGGGCTGCTCAGGAGTCGGAACAGCGTTTATCAGAGGCACCGCCCGATTGTCCAGTAGGTTGCCGCCAGAGCGTTCAATGCTTCTTCTTCCAAGCTTAACAAGTCGGTGACAAGGGCCCCATACATGGCTTCAGCTGCGACATAGAAAGAGTTTTAGTTAGCATTAATAAGTTTAGGAACCAAATAAGAACTTACCAAAGGTGTCGGGCAGCTCTACCGGAATCTGGCTCAGCTAGAAGAGATATAACATGGCTTCACTCAGCAGTTTGCCTGCATGGAATCGAGTCCCCCCGATCTTAGAGAAGGCTAGTTGATAGCCTGGCTCCGAGCGGTGGTTCTTGGGCATCGGGGACTGGGTAGGCAGGTCTTCTACCCACTCGGTGGGCCAGGTCGGGGGGCGGGGTAGATTGAATGTAAAAGAAGTGAGATTTCCAACCTTTGTTGGAAGAAGGGACTTTCTCTAGGAAGGCAGACTTGATTCGGGCTTGAAAATAGAAATTCCCTGGTTCTTGTGTTTTGAGATAATAAAAGCAATGGATGACCCGAGGGTCAAGGGGAACCTCGAAGGTCGTGAAAATGATCATTGTGCCGCATAGAATCCTAATAGAGTTGGGTGCTAGCTGAGACAGGGACACTTGAAAATACCGGCATACCTCATGGAAGAATGGGTGAAGGGGAAAGTGCAGCCCGACCAATAGCTGATCTGAAAAAATGGTGAAATAGCCTATGGGAGGTTGATGGGGTTGGTCTCAATGAGCGGGAAGGGCCAGGAGATGGTTCTTGGGAATTTGGTAGTCGATGCGTAGGGTCTCTAGGTGACCCAAGGTTAGGGTCGAATGGGTAGTCAGGTACCATGCCTCGGCCGGGGAGGATGACTCAGCCATCAAGTCAAGGTCGGGAAATAAGAGGAAAAGACTTAGGAGAGGAAAAGAATACCTAGGGATTAGGATCTCCGGAAACGCTGATACCCGGAGCTCACAGGGGTCGGGCGGCGGAGGTCGGACAAGAGAAGAGGTAAAAGCGAGAGATGAAGTGGAGAAGGGTGAAATGATAGGGGAAACCTATTTATACTACGGCGAAGGCAAAGAGGGTCGTTGGATGCGGATAGGGAAAAAGGCGGGATCTGATCCTGGTCGTTAATCCCCCGCCATTTCCCGAGGCCTCGAAGCTTCCCTCTGCCGCCACACGAGCCATACTGATGACGCATCAGTGCCAGAGGCTCCCAGTCGGGGGATGACACGTGGCATCACATTAATAACTGATTTGACAGAGGATTCGACATTTAAGGCTAGAGATCTTAAGCGCGAAATGAAGGTCGGGGATACGAAGAGGGATTCAGCCGACCGGGCGAGGAGCCTAGTCAGTCGGACTGTACACCTCCTTCGACTAGACTTGAAGGGGAGGCTTGTGATCCGAGCGAGTAGTTTTCAAAGGGGGTCAAGGGACCAGTCGGATCCGGCCTGGGCCAGAGGAGGTTGGGCTAGGTTGACCTCGGTCCAATGAGCCGGATATGAATCTGGGCAGGACGAATAGAAGTCGACACAGGTAGGGTCCTGGGTCGGCCTCGGTCACTCAGGGTCAGGCACCCGAGGTCGGCTACTCGGGGTTGGTCACCCGAGGTCGGCCACTCGGGGTCGGTCACCCGAGGTCGACCACTTGAGGTCGGTCCTCTGAGGTCTGTCACTCGGGGTCAGGCACCCGAGGCCGGCTACTCGGGGTTGGTCACTCGAGGTCGGCCACTCGGGGTCGATCACCTCGAGGTCGACCCCTCAAGGTCTGTCCTCCGAGGTCTGTCACTCGGGGTCGGTCCTCCGAGGTCGGCAACTCAGGGTCGGTACTCCGAGGTCGGTCACTCGGGTCGGGTGTCTCCAGCCGAACACCCTGAGACCACCCCATGAACGGAAGTGGCTCAGGACCTAGGCTTGTCCGACCGACCCAGACTGTAAGTTAATGTGAGCTGACCAGATGAACATGAGCAATTAAAGAGCCACCTCCGCAGTAATAATGCGCCAATCTTCTGACATAATTATTACTTGACAGAGCCGCTAAATATTAATGAGGATCAGAGGAGACAATTTAGACAGGTTGTCAGGCGGTTGTGGTAGTTTCACAGCGCAACTAAAGCTGCCATTGGCCCAGTCTGCCAGCTGACCCATCCTTAATGAGACATGACAACTCTGACATGACAGAGAGCTTCTCCCCCCTATATAAACTCCCCTTGGGGCTCCAAAGAGGGGGCTGCTGCCATTTTGCAACTTCAGCTCCACCTTGTGTTCCCCCAATTTGGTCCGACCCGAGTGCTTGAGATTCGATCCGTAGTTGAGCCTGACCCGACCCCCGCGCTATAGCAGACCGGGTCATCTTGGTCAGACCGAGTCAGCCGAGCGAGAACCGATCTTCACTTGTCGACAGGATCATGTGTATTGGTATCATGCACCACACCTGCACCGTTGCATACTGACGATTGTTGGGCTTCTATATGGTTAAGTCGTCGTCAGTCATTTAGTTGCTTTACCACTTAACCACTTGTTATGATAGTTGTTAGAGTGGGAGCAACCGTCCTGTTACACCACACTCGACTACTCATGTACAATGGATGTTGGAGTTGTAAGCAAACAGTTGACCCCCACACTGTTATTTTCGAGGGATATCAGAGTTGTTGATAGCTCCCCCTATATATCGGGGTTTTGGAGTAGTTGGCTCCCCAGCATCCTGTCCACTCAACTATATATATCTGTTATATTCGTTGGAGTGCGTACAGTTGTCATAGCCCTATCCACTTGGTCACACACATGTGATGTGTTGGCGGCTTGACTGACATTAGGGGTGACACATGTCATTGTATCATATGCATCAATTGCATTTATGCATTTTCTTGTGTTTATTGCATTTATATGAGCTATGGTTGCTGTATTTGGTTGACATGCATGTTTGTTGATACTATATTATCTTGTTTGTTTTTACGTTGTGTTATACATGCTTTGGTGTCCTCTATTTCTTAGAGCCTGTACATCGTTGCTATCTACTGTTACATATATTTTTATGATGTCATGCTATTGTTTATTCATATACCCGCAATGTCCGTCCGGACTCACCACCCCTACTTCGTATTTTTGTTTCAGGTAGCAGATAGATGTACTACTTGGAGCTAGGAGAGGATCCAGGTGCCAGTCCTACAGTATTGAGTCGGTTTGGAGATTTTGTACTCTCCGTTTTTATCTACTAGTCTAGTGTTTATTTTTGTTTATCTGGTATCGTCTTAGCAGATTTTTATTTATAACTTGTTGGTCGTTTCTTTTGGTATTTGGATTCTTTGCTATTTTAAATTTGCTTAAAGTTATTAACTGTGTGGTTGTGGATTTACTTACTGTTGTGATGCCAGCCGTGTGTGGTTTAGCTATATTTATGTGAAGTGTATATATATTTGTCCTAACTTGTCCGCTGTACAGGGGAGATGCTGTCTGATTTTTGAATAAGTATGAACTTCTAGGGACGTGACCGTTTTATGATTAGACGTTTTAATAATAAATTAGGCATCTTTAATTGTGAACTGTGACTGTGTCGCAGAATTACGTTCTCAATCTCAAATATCCTCAACGAGAGGATATTTTTTCAAATATCATCAATCTCAAGTATTCCTCATTGAGGGGATATTTGAGAGGGCATTTGAAATCGGGCAAACAATTATATCTCATGATTTTTCTCTCTCTCTCTTTGTATTTAAAAATAAAATAAAATAGATTTTAAAAAAAATTGATGTGCGTGGGTGAGACAATGTGAGAGGGGATTTTTTAAATAAAATATTATTAGTAATTTAATTTAATTTAATAATAATTAAAAGATGTAAAAAAATATTGAGTATAAAATATTTATGAAAATATTTGACTGGTGTGATATTTAATTTGGGATATTTGAGAAGAATATTTATGAGTGATATATTTGATAGGTGGATCTCATAAATATTTAATTTGTAAGATATTTGATTATGAAATTTAAGATATTTGATTGATGATATCGACATGTAAATCATAAATATTCGAGAGAAATATTTAATCTTATTTGGATTTTTAAAAATGTAAAAGGTAATACCGTAGTAGATTGCAGGTGCAAGCAGCGCAAATCATGAAATTTCCACTGTAGCTCTTTTCTTTTCATTTCCTGGAAATTGTAGCGGAAGCATTCTTCATTCTTGATCAGGACTAGGCTTTTGGAATCTTTAAGAAAGAAATTTTAGTCCAGAAATAAATTATAACCCCATATTTATAGGATTTTATTTATTTATTGACTTTTGTAGGAGATACTTATCCGGAACAGCTCACTCATGTAATATCAACATGAAGCTTGTTCCAGGTGGGTTTCTTCGATTTTGTTAACTGTTCAGCGAACCAATACATAGGAATCTGGCATGACAATCTCCCACTTGGAGAAGGGAATGTGGTATGGATCGCAAATAGGGCCAAATGTTGCGAACCCCTACAGAATCCTTGAACCTGATTTCCAATGGAAATCTAATCTTTTTTGACGAAGAAACAATTGTTTGGTGGACGGGAACATCCACACAATTCAATTGTGTGATCGGGGTGTACGTTCACAGATCTGGCTCCAAATGAAGAGCACAAAAATCAATTGCTTTTGCTTTGAGTAAGAAACAAATTTGGGGCGCTTGTGCAAAGGCATGCAAGTTAGATCAATATGACAAATTTTATATAGTGACTTAGTTAGAGAAGAGTAGCAACTCTCCGAGAAAATGATACATGAAGTAGGTCTATTTTTGTAAGCGTAGATCATGAGAGATTTTGAACTTATCGTCCTGTAGTTGAGTGACTGATTTCTTTAGTAGTAACACCACCTTCACTACTCGCTGACGTTATTGTAGGTTGCTTGAGTGGCATCAAAAGTTGATCGTCACTTGCCAACATCATCACTACCTCTGTCAATGTTGGTCTGTCTTCACAATTATCTTGTATACACAAAAGACCCAATCGGATGCAACGAAGGATTTCTGCAGTAGGATATGAATGATCTAGTGTATCGTCAAGAATTTCTAAAGATCTGCCTTCCTTCCAAAGTTTATATGCCTGCAAATGAGAAAGGATCAATTTTGAATTCTAAACAACATCTTGAGGAGATAAAAGCATGTGTACAAGTATGGAAGTTCTACTTACATGTCCTAAAAGGTTTAAACTAGCATCTGTGTTACTGAATATTTTGTTCCTCTTGCCGCTTAAGATTTCTAATACTATCACACCAAAGCTAAATACATCAGATTTAAATGAAAAAACTCCTTCAGTTAAGTATTCTGGTGCCATATAACCACTGCATTTGAGAAATAAAACATTAATTAGTACTCTATATCTATGTGATGAAAACAAGGGTTTTTCTATTTGAAGAACTTACAATGTCCCAACTGGTCTTGTAGTTACATTTTCCAAAACTCCATCACCTTCAAATATCCTTGCGATGCCAAAATCTGAAATCTTTGGAGTCATATCCTTGTCGAGGAGGATATTGCTCAACTTAAGATCTCTATGAATGACTCTCAATATAGAATCTTGATGCAGATAAAGTAGCCCTCGAGCAATCCCATTTATAATTGCAAGACGCTTTTGCCAATTTAGCAATGGGCTCTTTTTTTTGTCTGACTCATGTTGTGAACAAATTATTCATAAAAATTGCAACAACTATTTTTATGAAGAAAATTAATGGATGCAAATATACTAACCAAAGATGAAGTTATCTAAGCTCTTGTTTTCCATATATTCTAAGATGATGAGTCGTTCATCTCCCTCAATGCATGAGCCTAGAAGACGAACAAGATTTCTATGTTGTAGCTTGGCTATTAGTGATAGCTCATTCTGGAACTCATTTGGGCCTTGTGAAGAGTATCTTGATAGTTTCTTGACTGCAATCTTTTGTCCATCTTGCAACTCTCCCTGACAAAATCTTAAGTTTATTTCAGACTTGTAGTTTGCAAGAATGAGTATTTTCTTTTCTGATAATTGAAATTCTACCTTGTACACAACACCAAAGCCACCTTCCCCAAGTTTGTTTTCATTCGAGAAGTCATTTGTTGCAGCTTTTATTGTACATAAATCATAGGAAGGTAGCACCCCTAGTTCGAGGATCGAAACTGGAACAAAGATCACACAATCAATTATCAGAAACCTCTCAAACAAAGCAATAAGGAGCAAAGTCTGAACTCACCTACTTCTCTATACTCACAGTAACCAGAATGCTCAGCGTCAATCTTGTTTGACATCGGTTCTGATACATCATCATCAGCCATCGAATTAGAATGTTCAGGAAGCTCTGCAAGAGACCTGTGAGAAAGAACACCATGGTTAATATAATCGACATTATTTCCAACCACATGAAGCATAGTGATGAATTCCATTACCGTTCTCCGCATTTGGAAATTTCAAACTGTTTCCCTTGGACTCGATATGATTCAGATTTCCTTGTTTCAGAGCTATGTTTCTCCTCCACGAGACTACAAGTATACAACAAAGTAGCAGAAATCCAAGCATCACTGGTATCGTTATCTCCCACACATGCTTGTTACTCTTTGATGTTGATGATTCTGAAGAAACAAAAAATTTTAAAATTATGAACTAAACCCAATCATCCCTTATTCATTCACGAACAATTAGAGACTCACCTGCAAGCCGAATGTACAGATCATTTGCTCCATCGGTATAATATCTTAGATCCAATAGGTCACCCTGCCATGTCACACACCCATTTGGCTCATCCAGCACAGTGAACGCCACGCAGGAGCAATTACCCAAACACAAGCGCTTGCATGCATCCAGACTCATCATGCCGTACGCTGTGGCATTCTCCGCGTCTGGCACCTTAACGTTCTGCACCTTCCAAACCTGGTCCGACAAGCAATTTAGGGGCTTCTCCCTCACGCACCCGTTACTAGCCGGCGTAAAACCTTGCAGACAGCTGCAGGAGAAAGCATAGTAACCCCAAGAGCAAACGCTGCCACGCCCACAGAGATTGTAATGATCGCATTCATCCGCCGGAAATGACCAAAAGAGTCTCCATTCTCCGTTGTCCCAACTCCACCGCTCGATGTTTCCATCAGTGTTCACCACTGACCGTGATAGCACCGACCGGTCCATGTATTCAGTCGTGAAATAGATCTCATTTTCGTTGGATACGAATGTGAAGTTTACTCTCCTTGCCAAGGTGCTGTTCTTCATCTCAGGAAGGCCAACGAATCCATGTCCGCTCCATGGTCCGCTTCGATAAATTTTGGTGGTTCCGTTCCATGCTATGAAATCTGCAACCCCATGAGTCCCCATCTTGTTGATGTAGTTGCCCAGAGAAGGGTCTTCGTCGCTCCTCCATGACACGAGCTGCCATGAAGTGTTTCTTCGGAGGTCAAATCCATGCTTCATGCCAGGGAGAAGTGTATCACTTGGGTGGTCAAAGCTCTGCCATAGAGTCCTGCTAAAGTTTTCAGTCGTCAATATAAGGTTACCAGAGTCTAAAAGTTGCAACTGCACAGAATTAGATTCTGTGGATGTTCCCGTCGACCAAACAAGTGTTTCTCCCTGCCATATGATTAAATTTCCGTCAGAGGACAGGTTCAGTGAAGAGGAGGCTCTGTTCAGAGACCTGTTTCTATTGGCAACCCATACTACTATGCTTTGTCCTGCAGATGGGCGATTGTAGTACCAAATTCCTAAATATTCATTCTCTGAATCTTTATCAGGACTGAAAAAGCCAAGCTGGAATATGCTTCCTGCTGATATCAAGGTCTGGCCATTGATAAGTGAGCTGTTCGGGGTCATTGTGTCTCCTGCACAAAAGGTTAGGCTCTGGTTCAGTTCCTCTTACGTTGAGAATTGGACCAAAAAATAAGTAAATATGTAAAATACAGAAAATAAAAAGGGATACAATGTTAAAAATTTGAAAAATTAGGGGCGTTGTTGGGATTAACAGAACTTGGAGGGTCTTTTTGCAAAAAACCAAAACAAATAAAACCCCTAAAACTCCTCCAATAATTTATTTCTTTTTCTCTTCTCCCGTTTCCGCTCCGACGCCGCCAAACCACCGCACGAGCGATTCCCTGCGCCGCACCGAACACCGCTCTCTCTTCTTCTCCTTCGCTTGTTCAGGCGCCAACCTGTTCGCGCCGCCGCATTCGCGTGAGCCAGCTGACGCCCCGCAAGTCTTCCTTCAGCCCTGATCAAGTCCAAGGTCGGCGATCCTCCTTCCCACCGCAACCCTCTTCCTTGTGCGGTCTCCTCAGAATTTGCACATCACCGGTAAACATTGTCTGTTCGATTTGGGTAGTTGGTCTTGAGTTTAGATTTGGGTAGTCCCTGTTGCTTGTGTCGACCCTGTCCCCTAGCCGATATGTGGGAGACCGGCGATGACTATGTCATCAGGTGAGGATCTGTACCTTAGGGTTTTCAATTGGATAAACCTTTGATAGAAAATTCATCTTGATTAATGTTGTAGATATTATACAACCTTGAGTAATTTAGCTTATTTTGTTAGTATTTCAATTATTGCGTGACTATCTATTTGAGGGTTTATGTTGAGAAAGAAACATGATGTTGTGAGTAACATCTAAATGTTTAGATTTGTTTTAAATTTCTACCATGGGCTAGGTTGTGGTAGGCTTGATAATCCATTCGTTTTGAAATTGGATTCATAATAGTTCTAACCATTATATTGTGTTAATTGGTTAATCATGATTAATTAAATGATGATAGTTGTTAGTCTCACTGGGGTTAAGAAGGAACCAGTTATTATTTGTGAGTTAATTAAATATGTATTATAGTTAGGATTTATCCTAATCATGCTTAGTATTTTAAGTAGCTAAATTTAGTCCGTGACACAGGACCTTGACTTTGGACTCACATCGTCGATTGTGGGAGGTTCTTTCCTCTTACGGACTTCTGTAATTAAGGCGGGTATTTCTTCTTTGAATTCTTGTAGATTATTTATCTTAAACGCATGACTTTTTATATCTGAGTAGGTCTGCTTGACCATGTTCTTTGTTGTTGTTTATTTTAATATCGATCGTTGATACTCTCTTCATTTGATCTTCGAGTTAATCGTATTTTATATCCATACAGTCTCATCGTTGGTTTTCTACTTTGTAAGTACCGCTTGTGTGCGAGTACTTGAAAATGTTCATTAAACACAACTAGGTTTGTTGGTATTAGAGATACCATACCTAGTAGATATAGTAGTTTAGTTGCATATTTGTTGGTTTCTGGTACTTGTTGCTTATATCATTGCATCGTTGTTATTCGATTGTTTGTGTATTTTGTATCATGCACCATATCTGCACCGTTGCATACTGAGGACTGTTGGGCTTTCATATGGTTAAGCTGTCGTCAATCATTTAGTTGCTTCGCCACTCAACCACTCATAGTGGTAGTTGCTAGAGTGCAAGCAATTGTCCTGTTACGCCACACTCGATCACTTATGTACAGTGGATATTGAAGTTGTAGGAAAACAATTGACACTCTCACCATTGTTTCTGAGGGATATCAGAATTGTTAGTGGCTCCCCCTTTATCTTGGGGTTTTGGAGTAGGTGGCTCCCCAGCATCTTGTCCACTCAACTACATATTCTAGTGGTATTCGTTGGAGTGCGTACAGTTGTCACAACTCTACCCACTCGACCACACAGATATGATGTGTTGGCGGCTTGACTGGCGTCAGGGGTGGCACATGTCATTGCATCATATGCATTTATTGAATTATGCATTTTCTTGTGCTTGCTGCATTTATATGAGCTATGATTGCTGTATTTGGTTGGCATGCATGTATGCTTTTTGATATTATGTTATCACTCAGTTTTTATACATGTTTAGTTGTTCCTCTGTTTCCTAGAGACTGTACGCCGTTGTATCTGTTGCTTCATATGTGTTTTGATATCATGTATTTGTCTACTCATATACCCACAGAATCTGCCTGGACTCACCACCCCTACCACTTATTTTTGTTTCAGGTAGCAGGTAGATGCGTTACTTGTGGTCAGGAGAGGATCCAGTTGCCAGTTCCATGTGTTGAGTAGTATTAAAATTTGTTTCCGTATTTAGTTTATTATCGCAGTTACTTTATTTCTACGTTTACGTTATTTTTGCATTTATTTCATGGGCGTGTATTTGTTTTATTTGTACAATATTGTCGTAGTAGAGGTGTGTTCATTTTTGGACTCATACTGGAGTTTTCTTTTGTATACGGACTTTCTGCTGGTTTTATTCGGTTAAACGACAATAACGGTCTGGAATGTTTATGTTTATTTTATCTTTATCATTTTTATTGATATAAACTGTATGGTTGTGCCTTTATTTTCTAGTTATGATGGCTGAGTCATCCTTTATGTTGAGATGTGATGAATAAATGGTCCAACTTGTCCGCCGTACAGGGGAGATGCTACCCGATTTTCGAGCAAGCATGAGCCTCTGGGGGTGTGACAAAATAAATTATTTATATTATACCCATAATAAAGACACTACAACACTTTTATGGATCACTCGTAATTTTAAAACAAGGAAGATAAAGAACAACTCGTACTTTATACTTGCAATTTAATACATTATTTGATGAATAAAAACTAAATGCAGGGAAAAATATTTATAGTACTCACCATGTAATCTATACCGTCCAATAATAAAATAAATCCTAACCATAAACGCATCTAATTTCTATCTATTGAATGAGAGAAATACTCTCAGCCATGAGTTTTTATTTCTATCTATTAACATGTTAGACACTAAAAATTTGGAGGGTTTAAGTGCTTAAAAATCGAAACTTAGGGTTATAGTTAGAATTAACCAAACTAAAGGGGTCTTTTTGCAAGATATCATAGAATTAATAAAAAAACCCCTAAATTCCTATCAAAATTCATTTCCTCTTCCCTTCGCTGCCCACGCCGAGTAGTTCCTATTCCGCCTTTCATCGCCGAGCCCTAAAGCTTGCCATGGCCAAGTTCATCTCTTCTTCCCCCTTTCTTCTTCGCTCCTCTCCACGCGATCCTCTCTCCTTGTCGCCGATCGAAGGTTAGTAGATCGAGGCGCCGCCTTCACGTTAGTGTCAGGTGAGTTGGGGAAGACCACACCACCTGCCAAGGGTTTGCTGGCCAGAATTAATCCCATAGGTTTGTAGTTTCTGTTGGATCTTGTAGAAGGAGATTGGGTTTGGCTTGAAGCAAATCGAATGATTGTTCTATTCGGATTTTGTTTTCACAGTCATGAGTTTTAGTTCTTGAAATTTGCCTAGAATTATGGATGAATTTGGAGTCAATGAGAAGAATTGATGTTGTGAATTTGATTGTAGGCATTGATGTGCATCGACTGGTTGTGATTTGATTCACTGCCTCGCATTCTTGCCCTATTTTATTGCTATCGAGAATTTCAATTTTTAGAGTTTGCTGGGATTTTAGATTAGGAGTGATTACATGTTGTTTTGGCTTATTGTATACAACCATGTGAAAATTAGGTGAGTTCGGATTAATAGCACGTGTGATACTAATCTTTGTTTTGGTTGGTACCGTGAGTTCTTCTTCTCCTTTCAATTTTTTTTATTTATTATCACTGATCTTTGAATTTTCTATTTGGATTGTATGCTAGTTTTAAATTGAGATCTTGATGACAATGCAAATTGTTATGGATTGAGGTTGCCATTAATTTTGAAGCTGTTGTAGCTAGTTTGGCAATTAGGTTTGAGATGATTACTTAGTAATGGTGTTAGAAGTTAATCATTTAGTTTGTATTTAGCAAGTGAAGGAGATAATTAGGTTTTATTCTAATATGTTTTATGTAGTTTGCTATTTTTAGTAAATTTGTTTATAACTTAATCCTTAATACAAGATTTTGATTTTGGACTCGCATAATTGATCGTGGATGATTCTCTTTGTTATGGACTTCTTTATTTAAGACGGGTACTTCTCCTTTGTTTCATGTAGATTATTGAACTTAAATGCATGACTATGTTATTTCCGAGTACTTAGAAATGATCATTAAACATAATTAAGGTTTGGTTGAAATTAGAGATACCCTACTCAATAGTTTAGTTGCATGTTTGATGATTTTGGTATCTATTGTTTGTATCGTTGCATTGTGGTTACTTGGTTGATTGTACATTTAGTATCATGCACTATATTTGCATAGTTGCATACTGATGAGTATTGACTTCCATATGGTTAAGCTGTTGGCAGTCATTTAGTTACTCTGCTCGCTCAACCACTCATCGTGGTAGTTGCTAGAGTGCGAGTAACTGTCCTATTATGCCACACTCGACCACTCATGAATAATGAATGTTGGAGTTGTAGGCAAGCAGTTTACATCCTCACCGTTGTTTTCGAAGGATACTAGAGCTGTTAGTGTCTTCCCCTTTTTTCTGAGATTTTGGAGTAGTTGGCTCCCCATCATCCTATCTACTCAACTACTTATAGTAGTGATAATTGTTGGAGTGCGTACAGTTATCACAGCCCTACCCACTCGGTCTCACAGATGTAATGTGATGGCGGCTTGATTGGCGTCAGGGATGACATATGTCATTGCATCATATGCACTTATTGCATTTTATATTTTTTGTGTTTGATGTATTTATATGAGCTATGATTGATGCACTTGTTTGACATACATGTATGCTTTATGATTGCATTATCATTCTGTTTCACACAGGCCTAGATATCATTTTGTTTTTTTGGAAACAGTATACCGTTCTTTCTTTCTTCTTATAATACCTTTTATTATGTCATGCATTTATCTGCTCTTATATCCGTAGAGTACGCCCGGAGTCACCACCCCCACCATCAAATTTTATTTCAAGTAGTAGATAGGTACATTACCTGGAGCCAGGAGAGGATCCAGTTGTCAGTCCCATGGTGTCGAGTAGTTTTAGAGTTTTTCAGTATTTATTTTATTTTCGCAGTTACTTTATTTCTACACTTTCTTTAGTTCCGTATTTATTTCATAGACTAGTGTTTTATTTTCTCAGTAGACTTATGTATAGTCTGATGTGATAGTGTTTGGATTTAAATTTGAGTTTTATTTTGGTTATGAACTCTCTTTTATTTTTATCTTTCTTAACAATATTAATTGTGTGGTTGTAGAGCTTATTTCACTATTGGGATGCCAGCTGTGTGAGGATGAGCTATATTTTGTGGAGAGTTATGTATAAATGTCCCAAATTGTCCGCTATACAGGGGAGATGTTACCCGATTTTCGAGCAAGCATGGGCCTCTGGGGGTGTGACATAACAGGTTGTCATTCCTATCCATTAGATGAGAAAAATACTCCTATCCATAAGTTTTTATCCTTATCCATTGATGGGTTAGGGTTGATCCTCAACACTCTCCCTCAATACCAGTCCTTTGTACTATGCTGTGTTGATCACAAAACCATTTGAATTTGCTAGTGCTTTATTTTATAAACCCACTTGCTAGAAATGGGTTTCATATCTCTTGATTTTGGTATGAGATCCCAAGTTTGATTTTACTGCAGCGTATCAATCTCTTCTTTTATAGTTGTCACTCACTCAAAACTTTGTGATGCTTCTTCAAACGTCTCAAGCTCTATTATTTCTTCAACTATGACTGTATTTGCATATTTTGGATTTGGCCTCCGTGTTCTTATTTACCTTCGGAGTTGATATTGAGGAATTAATTCATCCATTTCACTTGGCCTCTCTTCTTCATTTGGTTGTTGATATATGTCGGTTTGCTAAGGACTCTTGAGTGACTCTTGCTCAACATCATTGTCATTTGGATCTCCTGATTCATCTAAACTTGATTGAAGTTAAACTATATGCTCCCTCATCTTTTGTTGTAATTTGTCTTCAAGGTCTTTAGATTTTGGCAGCACCTCCTTCTCGGAGGTCCATTAAGAAGATGCTTCATCGAACACTATATCTCGTGAAGTATAACATCTTTCACTCGTTGGGTCGCAACATTTCTACCCCTTTCTTTGGCTATTGTATCCCACAACGATACTTCTAATAACTTTCTTATCGAACTTACTTCTTAAATTATCAGGAACAAATACATAACATACACAACCAAATACTTGAAAGTAGCTAACTGTAGGTTTTATGTTTCATAATTTCTCAAAGAGTGAAACGAATTCTAACCTTGGTTGATGAAATTTGTTAATGATGAAAGTTGCAGTCCTAATTGCTTCAACCCAAAATCGTCTAGGTAAAGTATTGTCATGCAACATACTCCGACAAATTTCTATAAGATGTCGGGTTTTTCTTTGTGTTATACCATTCTGTTGTAATGTGTTGACACATGTTTTGATGGTATATTCGACTTTCTTTTAAGTATTGAGAGAACTTGCCCCCATGGCCTGGATCGGATGGTAAGGCGCCTGCTGCTTGAAACGGAGGTCTCAGGGTCGAGGGTCGCTAGTTGCACACGGGGATAAAATCCTGGTCTGCTGGTATTAAATTCCCTCGACCCCAGGCGCCTCACCACACCAGTGATAACCGTGATTTACCTCCTCCGTGTTGGTCCTGGGGCGGGCTCGCGGGGGCGCTGGGGGCGAGCGTTTTGCCTTTTTTGAAAAAGTATTGAGAGAACTCTCTTGAGCTATATTCTCCCCCGTTGTCTGTGCACAAACAACATATCTTCTTTCCCAATTCTTCTTCTATTGACTGCTTAAACTCTTTAAATATTGAGAATATATCAGATTTTTCCTTATAAATAAAATCCATATATACCTTGAGAAGTCATCAATGAATGTCACCATGTACTGCATGCCACCAATTAAAGGTTGCTTAACGGGCCCGAATATATCAAAGTGAACTAAATCTAATGATTTTTTTTTACTTTAAAGCTTGACTTCCGATATGGTAATTGGTGTGCTTTACTATACTAACATCTCGTACATACTATATATGTTCGTATGCTAGGTTGAGGAAGCTCCTTAAGCATCGATTTCTTCATCATCATGTTTAACTTGGAATATAGTTAACATGACCTAACCGCATATGTCATATATCCGTTGTTTCACTTTTTCTTGTCTTGTTTATCTATGCAGACTTTGTTGATATCACGTAGAGTGACTTTAATAGTTGTCCCTCCATTGTTGGTGTTTCTGATATTTTAAGGTTTCGATATACCTTTATATTTTGAGGACCAAATAGAACCTAGTGACCTAATGATATTAATTAAGCCATATATAGCAAATTCTTATTCATTCCTGGGACATGATAGACATATTCAAGTGATACCTGGTTAGAAGTACATCGAGGCATAATTACAGTCTTACCAATGTGAGTTATTGGTAATCTTGAGTTGCCGGTTGTAACCACCATACGAGCTCCCTTGTATTCAGATAAGTTTTGTAACTTTTTTTTTGTCACTCGTCATGTGAGCAGCCAGAATCTACAATTCAGTCATTTTTGTAGTCAATCTGTTCTGACATTGTTATGAAAGCTAATTCTTTTTTCCTTCATAGCAATCAAAGCTTCGACATCCTAATCATCTTCGCTATTCTCCTTAGAACTGAAAGTAACTGTATTATTTTGAACAAACTTTTTCTTAGATCAATAATCTTTTGTCATGTGGCTTACCTTCCCACACTTGTAACACTCGCCAACATTCATTTTATGATCATTATAATTCTTTGGGGCTTCCCCTGAATGAGAGCCTCCATTTCCTTGATAACTTTTTACTTTGTCGTCATCTTTTTTAGATCCACCACCAGTGTGTTGCTTGAAGCTACCCTTACTTTTGTTGGTGTACGCTTCCTCCTCACCTTTCAGTGAGACTCCTCCCATATGCTTAGCCATAGTTTCTTGACTTGCAAATAAATTTATAAATTCAAGAAGCAATGGACGTGTTGGCCATTCTTGTATAGCAGTAACAAACCCTCGATATTCTATCCTCAAACCATGAATAATTATTCTCTTTATCCTCGTTTCCCCAATAGAAGCTATTGGATCTAATTCTAAAATTTCGTGACACATCAACTTCACCTTGTGAAAGTATTGCGCAATCATCTTGTCATGTTGTGCTATTGACAATAGCTTATTCTCCAGAAGTTGCAGTCTTGCATCATTCTTCTTTTAAAAAAAGTGTATAAAGCTATCCCACATTTCCTTTGGTATTTTGACATCTCGGATGCGCTCCAACATTTCTTCTTCAATTATGATCTTTAAAGCAAACATTATTTTATTTGCCTTAATCTTCCATTTTCGTAAGATGTCATTGACATCTTCTATCAGTTGCATAGCTTCACTACCACTGACAACCTCCCAAAGATCTTGACCTTGTAGGTAAGACTCCATAGATGTTGTCTATGTGTTATAGTTTTTGTTGTTGAACTTCTTGATTCCTCCTACTATTTGAAGGTCGTCCATCGTGTCGAAAAGACTTTGATTATACCAAACAAGTTTGATTGATAATCTTGTAAAGTATAAAACTCCCCATAATTCAGGATAGTTCCGCTATGAATAATCCCTAATCGTTCTATTCTAATACCAATTGTTGAGAATTGGACCAAAAAATAAATAAATAAATTACTTATATTATACCTACAATAAAGACACTATAATACTTTTATGGATCACTCACAATTTTAAGACAAGGAAGATAAAGAACAACTCACACTTTGTACTTACAATTTGATATTTTATTTGATGAATGAAAACTAAATGCAGAGGAAAGTATTTATAGTACTCACCATGCAATCTATACCGTCCAATAGTAAAAATAAATCCTAGCCATAAAAGCATCTAATTCCTATTAATTGAATGAGAGAAATATTCTCATTCCTATCCATTATATGAGAAAAATATTCCTATCCATAAGTTCTTATTCTTATCCATTGATGCCCCTGGGGCTATGGTGCAGCGAAAGTGCGACTAGTTATCTCCCAAGTACCCGCGGTTTAAGCCCCAGTTATGGCGTATTTTGTGGGAAATTTTCTTCTAAATGAGGTGCGCAACCGTGGGATGTTGGACTTCTGGTCCGTCTGCGGCGAGTACTCTCCGATTTACCTTAGTGTCTAATAGAAAACTTCCGTGGGGCTTAGCCAGTTACTCCAGGTTCGATTGTTATCTGATTAATCATTTTTTTAATTCTTATCCATTGATGGGTTGGGTCGATCCTCAACCTCTTATTTTGTGGTGAGTTTTTACATAGCTGCATTTTCTTCAGGAAAGAGTATGAGAAGTTGTTATTTTCTTTAATTCAGAAACTAGCAGACTTATTTCAGCAAAGAAAAAAATTACAAACAAATACATGAAGATGGCAAGCAAGAAAGATCCTATCATCTTTTATAGTTTCATGATGTACTAAGATTTCTTTGATACATACCAGATGAAGACTGACCAAGAACAACCAAAGCTGTTGCTGCTATTATTTCCAGCAACTGAAGAAGAAAGAGCTTCATCTCGGCCATGGAAGTTCAATGATTTGCGTTGCTTGCACCTTCACTCTAGTACTGCGTTTGTCTTACAAAGTTGCTCGAGTTCTATAAAGAAGTCTCTAATCCACAAACTTGTCTCTGGTCTACGGAATTAATGTGGAAATAGAATACTTCTTAAAGTCGTCGATAGCATTTTTTTCACATGTTGTTGACTTTTTTTCTAAATAAAAAAAGTGTCACTGTTAATGAAAACAATGTAAATATAATTTAAAAAAATATATAGAAAAAAGAAAAACTAAGAGTGTTAATACCGAAATTTACGAGTTGAAAAGGTGAATTTCAAAAATTAAAGGCTTAGTTGGAAATTTTCAAACTTGGAGGGCCTTTTTGTAAAAAGCAAAAAACATTATAAACCCTAAATTTCCTCACCCGATTCAGTTTTCCCCGATCAACTTTGCCCCGACGCTGACCCCATCTCACGCGTGAGCAATTCCTCCTCTGCGCTGCACTTTCCTCCTTCATCTTCTCCTTGTTGCCCTAGCGACGCCGCAGCCGCCTCGGTGCCAAAAACCCTCGCCACAACCCCTCGCTTGTTGCGGTTCCCTTCTCTTCGCACACGCGCAATCGGCGCCAGCCCTCGACCAGCCGGCGAGTCTTCATCAAGGAGGGACGTGGGAGCAAGGGCAAGCTTGGTGGAGGGTTTGTTTTTATTGTGTTTCCTCTTCCTCCCACAGTAGTTCGCTAGATTGGAGCAATGAGAATCGAAGGCGCAAGTCTTAGGTAAGGATTTGTTTTAATAGGTTTTCTCTGGATTAGTAGATGTTAGGGTTTGAAGTATGGTTGGTGATGTGCTTTGATATTGATTATGTCATGTGATTCGATCATCGAAAATGGTTTTGGTGTTATAGCTTGAGTCTGGTTATTGACGTTTATGGTTAGGGATTTGGATCTTGGTTTTCGATCTACGTTTTGAATTCGGATCATGAAGTTTGGTATTAGATCTTTGATCCCAAATGCTTGTGCCATGAGCTAGGAGATTTTGGGTTGTTCCTGTAACCTGTTGTAGTTGATTTAGGGGTTTGTTTTTTTGTTATTGCGAATTCTTTCTTGGTTAGCCGTAGGCTATCACTGTTCTTTTGGTTAGTGGTCTAAGTTCTTTTGCTTTGCTTACACAAGTTATTTAATGCTATGAGAATACAGGCTGTCAGTTTTCTCTAGACCCGACCACGGTTCGGAACCGTCGGTTCACGGTTCACCACGGTTCGGCACGGTTCAAGATTATTATATTAAAAAAATTAAAAATTAAAAATTAAATTAAAAAAATAAATTTTATTAAAAAAGGGCTTGCACTTATATAAGTTGCCTACGTATCCCCTTAGGGTATAGGGGAATCAAAACTCACGTAGTTCTTTTACATTTTTACCCTTTTACATTTTTACATTTCTCACTCACTTGCATTTTCTCCCGTTCCCGTTGTATTTGTTCCTTCGGTATCAAATTCTTCGACTTCGTCTTTTGAAAGTTGCATTCCTTGGATTCGCTTCTCGGCTCTGGTCCAATCATCAAGTAATGCTTGAGCTTCCAATGAGTCGGGAGACATGGTTGATCGCCGTTCATCTAATATGTTGCCGCCGGCACTGAACGTCTGCTCCACAGCAACAGTCGACACTGGAGAAGCTAAAATTTCTTTTGCGATCACGGAAAGAACGGGAAAGCTTTGAGCCTTCTGTGACCACCACTTCAAGATGTCGAAGTCTTCGCTATCTGCTTCATTAAAATCAAAAGAAGTCGTAAAATAATTCTCAAGTTCCTGTGTAGAACTTGAGGATCCTCGTGGACGTTTCGTCCGTTCTTTTAATAAAAGTTGGGCTTTTGTAAGTTTTAAATTAGTAGTAGAAGGTTGTTGTGTTTCAGAAATATTAGTTTGTGTTCCATATTTAACATAATATTGATTATAAAGATCATATAAATAATTTTTAATATTATATACAATATTAGCTGGATCCGGAGAGGAAGAATCCTTAATAGGAATTAATGCGTCATAATATAAAGTTAACATTTCTTGTAAAACTTCTAATTTAAATCTAGGATCTAAAGCAAATGCAATTAAATAAATTTCAGGAATTAAATAAAAATATTTTTCCCATTTAGTTTTCATAGCTATTATACATAAAGTTAAAGCTTCATCATTTACATGTTCATTTAATATTAATACTATACTACAAAAATTTACTAAAATTAAATGAGCAGTAGAATAATAAACACTAGAAAGTTGTTCAGTTGCATCGTTAAAAACTTTTAAAATTTCACAAATACTACTACAAATATTCCATTGTTGTGAAAATAAATATATATTAGTATTACTATTTTGTGCAAAAAATAAACATAATAAATCTTTATATTGAAAAGAATCTTGTAATAATTGATATGTTGAATTCCAACGTGTTGGAACATCACGTGAAAATTTTTTTGGTCGCATTCCATTAGCTTTACAAAATCTACCCCATTGTTTCATCATAGATGGATGAGACCATAAGTATGAAATTGCGATTCTAATTGGTTGAATATAATTTTGTAAAAGTTTTAATCCATCTTGAACACATAAATTTAAAATATGGCATACACAACGAATATGAAAAAATAAACCACCAATGACAGGTTGACAAATAAATTTTAATTCATCTATTGAAGCGGTATTAGAACTAGCATTGTCTAATGATATTGAAAATATTTGATGAGTCAATCCATATTCTTCTAAAACTATGTGTAATAATTGTGTTATATTATGAGCAGTGTGTGATTCATCAAAAAAACTCTATAAGCTAATAATCTTTTTTGAAGGATCCAAGAGTTATCAATCCAATGACATGTTATACCCATATAAGAATGAGTTTGCCAATGATCACTCCAAATATCGGAACATAAAGAAACTTTATTATTTAATTTACTAAATTCTTCAATTAAATTCTTTTTTCTTTATTTTACTAATCTTTTAATTGTACGAGTTAGTGTAGTCCTAGGTACACGTTTAGTAGCAGGATTAAGAGATTCTTTACAAAAATCTTCAAATGTGCATTTAGATCCAAAACTAAAAGAAAGATGTTCTACGGAAACAAATTTAGCTAATGATTGTCTTAATTTATTATATGAATATAAAAATAAACCAAATCAGTACTACTACCGCTAGAAAATCTAGATAATTATGTTTGAGAGCGGTCAAGCCCATATTCCGTCGGGTGCTTCGTTTCTACATGTCGTTTCAACGACCCATAGTCGCCGCCGGCTTGGAATTTGTAGGAAGCATTACAATGCTTGCATTTTGCACGCATTTCTGCCGACGGAAGTGTGACCTTCTCAAAATGTTTAGTAAAAATAGACGATTTTAAAGGAGGATTATCCCGAACCTTAGAAGTAATCGCATCGGTACTTCCTTGCGTTTCGGGGATCGGAGGGCGTTGGGGTTGAGCCTCGGTCTCATCATCGGTGGATTGAATTTGAAGGTTGGGATCCTCGTATGCAATTTCTTTTCCCCTCCGAGATCGAGATGATGAAGCTCCGTGACCTCTTTCCATTATCGTCGATGAAGAACGCGGAGAGAAGTTGAGAGTTGAGAATGAGAGATTGAGAGAAGAGAAGTTGTTTTGTGAGTGAAAATGATGAAATGAGCTCCCTATTTATAGAGTTCGGATCATAACGGTCACTAAATCCTAGCCATTGATCAAAAAACGGTCAAATAATCTCATCCGTCCAAAAAAAAAAAAACAAAAACTCAAACTCTCCAACGGCACTGAACCGACGGTTAACCGCCGGTTCACAGTTTTCTGAAGCCGGAACCGGAACCGGCACGGCGAACCGGGTCAACGGGCCACCCGGCCCGTTGACCCGGGCCGGGTCCGGGCTGGACCCGGCCCGGGGTCGAGTCTAGTTTTCTCTAGGGTAAGAAGGGATCCATAATTGTTATAGATTTAATTAAATGGATATTATAACTAGGGTTGGATACTAGTTAGGGTTAGTAGTTAATTTAGCTATTTTATTAACTGTATAATTAGTTAAAATTGTGTATTGACTCAGGACCTTGAGTTGGACTCACACGGTTGATCGTGGGAGATTTATTTGGACACGTTCTACATAAAAGACGGGTACTTCTCATTTGTACTCGTGTAGTTCTTTTATCTTAAAGCATGATTGTTTATGTCTAAATAGGTTGCTTGACCTTGTTCCTTATCGTTTGTTATTTAACATTGCCGTTGATACCTTTCTTTGTTGATCTTCGAGTTATTCAAAATTTCGTATCCGTACAGTCTTCCGTTGAATTTCTATTCTGTAAAGTACCGCTTGAACGCGAGTACTTAGAGGCTCATTAAACACAACTAGGTTTATTTGACATTAGAATTATCCTACCTAGTAGTGTAGATGCATAATCGTTGGTTTTTGATACTTGGTTGATTGTATCGTTGCATCGTTGATACTTGTTGGATTTGTTGCATCGTTGGTTTTCGGTTGTTCGTGCATCTTGTATCATGCACCATACCTACACCGTTGCATACTAATGACTGTTGGGCTGTCATTTGATTAAGCCGTCGTTAGTCATTTAGTTGCTCTGTTCACTCAACCACTTGTTATCGTGGTAGTTGCTAGAGTGCGAGCAACTGTCCTGTTATGCCACACATGTTGCAGTTGTAGGCAAGCAGTGACACCCTCATCGTTGTTTTTCGAGAGATATTAGAGTCGTTGTTAGCTTCCCCTATATATTAGGGTTTTGGAGCAGTTGTGTTAAATCCGACACGTTCGACTAGGTCCCGGTAATTTTTGGAGGATTACCGGATAGGTTCCGGGGCTTCCGAGTCCCTAGACACACATTTAGGGATCAAAAGTTAATAAGACAAACAATTACGAGGACTAAAAAGTAATTAGGCTTAAAACTAGGGGCATCCGTGCGATTAGACTGAAAATGGGTGGACTAAAATGCAAAAAGGCAAGTATAAAAGGGGATGTTTAGGGCTCGGGTTCATCACTTGCGTCTCCTTCCCTACCCGATCCAAGCCGCCTCACTCGCCGCAGCCGACGAAGCCGCGTCCCTTCTTGTCTCGCTGCCCTAGCCCGAACCCGACGCCCGATCGCCGCACTCCTCCTCTCTTCTCCTTCACCAATCGCACGCCTCCCTCTTCACTTCATCTTCTCTTCTAGTTTCCGCGAACCCTAGCCGCGACCCTCTCGATCCACAGTCGACGATCTGAACTTCTTCACCCTCTCGATCGCCGACGACCTGTTTTCCTCTACGCGAAGTCGGTAAGCTCAAGGCCGACGACTTCCCTTCCCTCTCAGCCGCGCGCACTTGACGCCGAAGCCCAAATCATCTCCCCCTTTGGCCTCCGACGGTCTTCTCTTCGATTTCCGGCGTTTATCCATCTTGCATCATAGTGAGCTCTCCTCCAAAGCTTTGGTGAGTTGGATAGCTGATTAAGCCTAGAATTAGAGCTAGGGATTTCGGATATTTGATCCTCAGTGATCGACCTTGCCAAATATCGAGCTGTGTCGTGTTCTTCCCGTCGGCAATCACCTCCGGCAAGGTATGTTCTGGAATTAGGCTAGCTCTGTAGATAACTCCTTCATTATATATTAGTATTACTATTTTGTGCAAAAAATAAACATAATAAATCTTTATATTGAAAAGAATCTTGTAATAATTGATATGTTGAATTCCAACGTGTTGGAACATCACGTGAAAATTTTTTTGGTCGCATTCCATTAGCTTTACAAAATCTACCCCATTGTTTCATCATAGATGGATGAGACCATAAGTATGAAATTGCGATTCTAATTGGTTGAATATAATTTTGTAAAAGTTTTAATCCATCTTGAACACATAAATTTAAAATATGGCATACACAACGAATATGAAAAAATAAACCACCAATGACAGGTTGACAAATAAATTTTAATTCATCTATTGAAGCGGTATTAGAACTAGCATTGTCTAATGATATTGAAAATATTTGATGAGTCAATCCATATTCTTCTAAAACTATGTGTAATAATTGTGTTATATTATGAGCAGTGTGTGATTCATCAAAAACTCTATAAGCTAATAATCTTTTTTGAAGGATCCAAGAGTTATCAATCCAATGACATGTTATACCCATATAAGAATGAGTTTGCCAATGATCACTCCAAATATCGGAACATAAAGAAACTTTATTATTTAATTTACTAAATTCTTCAATTAAATTCTTTTTTCTTTATTTTACTAATCTTTTAATTGTACGAGTTAGTGTAGTCCTAGGTACACGTTTAGTAGCAGGATTAAGAGATTCTTTACAAAAATCTTCAAATGTGCATTTAGATCCAAAACTAAAAGAAAGATGTTCTACGGAAACAAATTTAGCTAATGATTGTCTTAATTTATTATATGAATATAAAAATAAACCAAAATCAGTACTACTACCGCTAGAAAATCTAGATAATTATGTTTGAGAGCGGTCAAGCCCATATTCCGTCGGGTGCTTCGTTTCTACATGTCGTTTCAACGACCCATAGTCGCCGCCGACTTGGAATTTGTAGGAAGCATTACAATGCTTGCATTTTGCACGCATTTCTGCCGACGGAAGTGTGACCTTCTCAAAATGTTTAGTAAAAATAGACGATTTTAAAGGAGGATTATCCCGAACCTTAGAAGTAATCGCATCGGTACTTCCTTGCGTTTCGGGGATCGGAGGGCGTTGGGGTTGAGCCTCGGTCTCATCATCGGTGGATTGAATTTGAAGGTTGGGATCCTCGTATGCAATTTCTTTTCCCCTCCGAGATCGAGATGATGAAGCTCCGTGACCTCCTTCCATTATCGTCGATGAAGAACGCGGAGAGAAGTTGAGAGTTGAGAATGAGAGATTGAGAGAAGAGAAGTTGTTTTGTGAGTGAAAATGATGAAATGAGCTCCCTATTTATAGAGTTCGGATCATAACGGTCACTAAATCCTAGCCATTGATCAAAAAACGGTCAAATAATCTCATCCGTCCAAAAAAAAAAAACAAAAACTCAAACTCTCCAACGGCACTGAACCGACGGTTAACCGCCGGTTCACAGTTTTCTGAAGCCGGAACCGGAACCGGCACGGCGAACCGGGTCAACGGGCCACCCGGCCCGTTGACCCGGGCCGGGTCCGGGCTGGACCCGGCCCGGGGTCGAGTCTAGTTTTCTCTAGGGTAAGAAGGGATCCATAATTGTTATAGATTTAATTAAATGGATATTATAACTAGGGTTGGATACTAGTTAGGGTTAGTAGTTAATTTAGCTATTTTATTAACTGTATAATTAGTTAAAATTGTGTATTGACTCAGGACCTTGAGTTGGACTCACACGGTTGATCGTGGGAGATTTATTTGGACACGTTCTACATAAAAGACGGGTACTTCTCATTTGTACTCGTGTAGTTCTTTTATCTTAAAGCATGATTGTTTATGTCTAAATAGGTTGCTTGACCTTGTTCCTTATCGTTTGTTATTTTAACATTGCCGTTGATACCTTTCTTTGTTGATCTTCGAGTTATTCAAAATTTCGTATCCGTACAGTCTTCCGTTGAATTTCTATTCTGTAAAGTACCGCTTGAACGCGAGTACTTAGAGGCTCATTAAACACAACTAGGTTTATTTGACATTAGAATTATCCTACCTAGTAGTGTAGATGCATAATCGTTGGTTTTTGATACTTGATTGATTGTATCGTTGCATCGTTGATACTTGTTGGATTTGTTGCATCGTTGGTTTTCGGTTGTTCGTGCATCTTGTATCATGCACCATACCTACACCGTTGCATACTAATGACTGTTGGGCTGTCATTTGATTAAGCCGTCGTTAGTCATTTAGTTGCTCTGTTCACTCAACCACTTGTTGTCGTGGTAGTTGCTAGAGTGCGAGCAACTGTCCTGTTATGCCACACATGTTGCAGTTGTAGGCAAGCAGTGACACCCTCATCGTTGTTTTTCGAGAGATATTAGAGTCGTTGTTAGCTTCCCCTATATATTAGGGTTTTGGAGCAGTTGTGTTAAATCCGACACGTTCGACTAGGTCCCGGTAATTTTTGGAGGATTACCGGATAGGTTCCGGGGCTTCCGAGTCCCTAGACACACATTTAGGGATCAAAAGTTAATAAGACAAACAATTACGAGGACTAAAAAGTAATTAGGCTTAAAACTAGGGGCATCCGTGCGATTAGACTGAAAATGGGTGGACTAAAATGCAAAAAGGCAAGTATAAAAGGGGATGTTTAGGGATCGGGTTCATCACTTGCGTCTCCTTCCCTACCCGATCCAAGCCGCCTCACTCGCCGCAGCCGACGAAGCCGCGTCCCTTCTTGTCTCGCTGCCCTAGCCCGAACCCGACGCCCGATCGCCGCACTCCTCCTCTCTTCTCCTTCACCAATCGCACGCCTCCCTCTTCACTTCATCTTCTCTTCTAGTTTCCGCGAACCCTAGCCGCGACCCTCTCGATCCACAGTCGACGATCTGAACTTCTTCACCCTCTCGATCGCCGACGACCTGTTTTCCTCTACGCGAAGTCGGTAAGCTCAAGGCCGACGACTTCCCTTCCCTCTCAGCCGCGCGCACTTGACGCCGAAGCCCAAATCATCTCCCCCTTTGGCCTCCGACGGTCTTCTCTTCGATTTCCGGCGTTTATCCATCTTGCATCATAGTGAGCTCTCCTCCAAAGCTTTGGTGAGTTGGATAGCTGATTAAGCCTAGAATTAGAGCTAGGGATTTCGGGTATTTGATCCTCAGTGGTCGACCTTGCCAAATATCGAGCTGTGTCGTGTTCTTCCCGTCGGCAATCACCTCCGGCAAGGTATGTTCTGGAATTAGGCTAGCTCTGTAGATAACTCCTTCATTAGTTTTCTGCCGTGAGCTAGTTGGGTGCTTTCCTCTAAGAACAGTTGATTGGGAGGACATATTCTGGTCTCAATTATACTAATTAAATCTAGGTGGATTGTTAGGGTTGAATTATGATACTGCTACGATTGTAGATGGATTTATGCTGGTCTGTTGATAAATTGTAAGCACTTAGGTTTTGTTCTGTGAGTAAAATCTATGGGTGGTGTATGCGAATTTAGGATTGGGCCTAATTTTTAATTACAATGAGTAATTAGAAACCTCTTCATTTAATTAGACGTAGTTAAATGAAAGAGGATAATTGGGTAAACCCTAGTCGGTTTAGGGATTAATTAGCTGATTATCATTTGTATAATAGCTAATTAAATAAATCCTTGACACATGGACTTGACTGGATCTATTATTGAGGATTATTGATGGGTGGTTCTTTCTGCCTTGATACGGACTTCACTCTTGGAGGCGGGTACTTCTTGCTTGTCTTCTGTAGATCCACTTTATCTTTATGCATAGCTAATTATTTATGCAGTAGGCTGATATTGACCTTTATCTGCTACCGTTTTGTTATCCTGCTTGATACTTATGCTTGACCCTAGAGATAATCTAAATTTCTTTCTATACAGTCTCGTGTTTTGTTATCTGACTCTGTATAGCATGGTATGAGCATGAGTATGTGGATATAGATTAGCCTACCATTGTATGGTTGCATTGGTTGTTTCTGGTCATACTTGCACGTGTGTCTAGATGTGGACTGATTTGGGTTATTGTGGTATGTCACCTGATGTCTGCATTTGGTTGACTCTACTCGTATTTGCACGTGTACCTGGTTATAGGATTGATTGGGTTATGATGCATACATATGACCTGTGCATGATAGGTTGGGTTATGTGTCGATGACCTGGTAGGGGTTGCATGTGTTAGTCATGCACCATACCTGCACTGTTGCATGCCGGCGATCAGCTGACTCCCTTGTGGTTGAGCCTAATCGTCTTCCGGCACATGATATGCACACACGGCCACTCATGGGTTAGTGGATACCGCTGGGTGTGTGCATTTGCTCTGTACTGCTCCGCTCGTCCGCTCATGGGTAGTGGTTTCGGAGCGTGGTAGCAGGCAGGGATCCCTTCTCTTACCATAGACCAGAGAAGATGAGAGAGATATCTCCCCCATATATACATGGGGCGGAGTGTTTACTCCACCAGCATCCTGTCCACTCGGTCACTCAGGAGCAGTGATGGCAGAGTGCTGACAGTGTCACGGCTCTACCCACTCGGCCGACACAGTATCGCCTGTCTCGGTGGCTTGACTGGAGTTAGGGGTGACCATGGCATTGCATCATGTGCATATGATGCATTTATGCATTGATTGTGTTTGCTGCATTTACTTGCTGCACTTGTTTGACATGCACATACAGGATGTACTTTTGGTATCGTTTGTCGACCCTGCACTTGCTCGTATGGTACGAGTCCTATTATGATCATGATAGACTGATTTCTGGTATGTACAGTCCTTTATTATTTCAGTTATGCATGCTTCTGATATTATTTATGGAGACTGTATCCTGTTGTTTCTATATAGCTGCTTTAGCTACTTTTCAGCCATGCATATCTTTCTATATACCCGCGAGTCCACTTGGACTCACCACCCGTCGTAATATTTTTGTTTTCAGGTTGATAGATCGTCGGAGGAGTCCAGTTGCCAGTCCCGGGTCCCCACGACTCCATTTGGATGGATCTTCCGCTGGTTTTGTTTTCTTTGATAGTATAGTCTACATTTTGTATTCATTTCGTATATCGTGGACTTGTATTGGATTTATTCGTACGGTATTGTATTTTTGAGTCCTTTGTTGGACTTTGTGCTTGTGGTTTTGCTACGCACCTGCCCAGGGGGCAGCTCAGGTGAGTTATAATTTCAGTATAGAGTTGTTTCATCATTTTATACTTTATATATATCTGTTTTGAGGCCTGAGGCCAATTTATAAACTGCGTGTGTTGTGTGTTTGTGTAAAATTGTCCGCCGGACAGGGGAGGTGCTGTCCGATTTTATATTGGATCAGCGGCTCCACTAGTCTCGGGGCGTGACAAGTTGGCTCCCCGACATCCTGTCCACTCAACCACGTGTATTAGTGGTATTTGTTGGAGTGCGTACAGTTGTCACAACCCTACCCACTTGGTCACACAGATGGGATGTGTTGGCAGCTTGACTGGCGTCAAGGGTGACACATGTCATTGCATTATATGCATATATTGCATTTATGCATTTTCTTGTGGTTGTTGGATTTATATGAGCTATGTTTGCTGCATTTGGTTGACATGCATGTATGTTTTGATATTGTGATATCATGAGATTTTTCGTACATGCTTAGTTATCGTTTTGTTTTATACCATGTTGTTTTACAGTTGTTATACATGTTTAGGTATTCTTATATTTCTTAGAGACTGTACCTGTTGTTTTCTTTACTTAGTTTATCCTTTATTATGCCATGTAATTGTTGACTCATATACTCGCTGAGTCTGCCCGGACTCACCACCGCTATCACCCATTTTTATTTCAGGTAGCAGGTAGATATTTTGCTTGGAGCCAGGAGATGATCCAGTTGCCAGCCCCTCAGTCCCTCAGTTCCACCGGGTTGTTTTATTTGGAGTTATTTCAGAGTTGATTCTTCGTAGTTTCTTCGTTTCCACATTTATTTTATTATTTGGTATGGTCTTGGCTAATTTATCGTCATGTCATATTGGTCGGGTTTATTCGTTGTGGAGTTCTCTTTGGTTGTGGTTTTTTTATGTTTAAGGTGGCTGAGCCACCCGTTATCTCTTATATTGATATAAAACTGTGTGGTGGTGTTTTTATTTCCTGTTATGATGACTGAGCCATCTTTTATGATTGGAGTGTATGTATATTTGTCCTAACTTGTCCGTCGTACAAGGGAGATACTGTCCGATTTTCGAGCAAGCATGAGCCTCTGGAGGCGTGACAAAGAGAAAGAAGACTAAAAGATTAGATAATTGTATTCATAAAACGTAAATTTTATAAATGAAAAAAAATATAAATAGATAAATAATAACAAATTAAAAGATTAATTCTATCTTAGACTAATTTTTCTCTTATATAAATAATTTTTTTATAATACACTAATATCCTCTCAAACTCATAATAGATTAATATAAAAAATCGAAAGTTTGTTAACTAGAAACTAAAAACGTGCAGTGACATGCGATTTGGTGAGTAAGACTGTAATTTACATGGAAGATAAGATAAATGACAAAGTGATGGTGTCATTCTGATAGTGATGGCGAGTGAGATAACAATCAATCTTGATATACTTGATGCATTTATGAAAGACGGAATTATAAGCAATTTGAATGACACTAGAGTTGTTATAATGCATAGGGGTAGGGTTCGAGAGAAAAATAACTATATCAATAACTAACCAACACAATTAAACAATTTTAGAAGTAGTAGATTCCATAACACGATATTCTATTTCGATAGAAGAACGAGAGACAATATTTTACTTTTTTTTACTCTACCATGATATAAGAGAATCTCTCAAGAAAATACAAAATCCTATGGTAGATTTATGATCTATAGAATCACCATCCCAATAAACATCTGAATAGGCACGCGATTCTAAGGTAAAAGTGGAAGGACAAAAAAGACTATGAAACTGAGTACCTCGAAGATATTGAAGGATGTGAAACACAACTCCCCATTTTACTAAAGTGGGAGAAGCAACAAACTGCCTAACAATATATACAATATAAGCAATGTTAGGTTTAGTGATGGTAAGATACACTAAACTACCAACTAGAGTGTGATATTAAGAAGGATCTGACAAGGGAACATTATCAGTAGATTGGTACCAAGGATTAATCTCTAGTGGAGTATCATCAGTACGAGTGTCAGATAATGAACTTGCTCTAAAATGCCACCAATATATTTGGATCGTGAGAGAAGATAGCCACGAGGAGAATAAGTTACTTCAAGTCCAAAAAAACGATCATAGATGACCCGGATTAATCTCTAGTGGAGTATCATCAGTACGAGTGTCAGATAATGAACTTGCTCTAAAATGCCACCAATATATTTGGATTGTGAGAGAAGATAGCCACGAGGAGAATAAGTTACTTCAAGTCCAAAAAAAATATCACAGATGACCCAAATATTTCATTTCAAACTCACAAGCTAAATACAATTTCAATTTTTATATTCCACTTGTGTTATCCCCTGTAATAATCATGTCATCAATATAAAGAGACAATAATGTACGACTTGACGAAGTACAATGAACAAAAAGTGCAGAGTCATGTTGGCTATGAAGAAAGTCAAGAGATCCAATAACAATAGAGAACTTGTCAAACCAAGCACGAGGAGTTTGTTTAAGGCTATAAAGAGTCTTTTTAGTTTGTAAACTTCACTAAGATTATGAGTGACACCTGGTAAAAGCATCATGTAAACTTCTTCTTGAAGATTGTCATTTAAAAACACATTTTTAACATCCATTTGAAAAACAGACCACTGACAAATTGATGCAACTACAATAAGAATACAGATAGTAACAAGCTTGGAAACCGGAATAAAAGTTTTCTCATAATTCATGTCATATTGTTAGGAAAATCCTTTAGCAACCAAATGAGTTTTACACCGCTCAACTAACCTATTAAATTTAGTTTTGATCTTATGAATCCATCGAGAACCAATCGCACGTTTCCCCAAAGGAAAAGGAACAAAATCTCAAGTACCTATTTGATACAAAGAAGAAAGTTTTTCTGCCATAGCCTGCTACCAAAGAGGATCAAAAGTAGTCTCTCTATAAGAGGTGGGATCATATAATTGGTGAATAAAAGCTTAAAAAGAAGAAAAAGAACTAGAATAAGTAGAATATACAAAATTAGACAATTAAGTAGACTTACGAAATCGTTGAGGGTAACGAGGAGGATGATCCGCTATCACAAGAGTATTATGGGAAGCAGTAGGAGCAGAGAGATCATTGAGAAGCTGATGATCAGAATCTGTATGAGTGTCAATCTTGTAAATAGCATCATTAGAAGAAGAGGTGCTAGAATAACTCCCCCCCCTCGACTAGGAGCTTATGCAGATAAAAAGATAGAATGTACAATTTCAATAATATGTCTATATTTTCTTTTAGCAATACCGTTTTATTCAGGAGTATCAGTATAAGAACTTTGATGAAGTGTATCATGTGAGGCAAGTTGTTCAGAAAAAATTAGATGTATATTCACCACCCAAATCATATCGAAAATATTTAATAACAACATTACGTTGAGTTTCTGCCATGGCACGAAACATATGATAGATACTAAGGAAATCAGAATGATATTTCATAAGATAGACCCAAGTGTAACGAGTACAATAATCAATAAAGGAAACATAGTAACGAGATCCACTAGGTGTACGAAACGAAGATGAACCCCGCACATCAGAATAAACCAACTCAAATTGTACAAGAGAAATAGAGATACTTTTATAGAAAGATAAGACAGAGAATTTCACTAATTTGCAACTACAACAATCTGAAATATCATGTATTTGCAATTTTCCTAAATTTCCTTTAGAAGCTAAATATTTCAAATGAGAAAAAGAAATATGTCCTAGATGAGAATGTCATAAATAAAAATTAGAAGAAATAGAGTTTAACTGAAAGTATGACAAATCAATACTGGAAGCTGCAACATCTGAAACTTTCAGTTGTTCCAATACATATAGTCTACCTTGTTAACGATCTATCCCAATCTGCTTTTGAATTCATAGACCCTGGACATAACAAGGAGATGAAATAAAAGAAATTGGGAAGCCAGAATCACATAATTGACTGATCGAGACAAGATTTAATGTAAGATTATGAATATGATATACATTAGACAAAGACAAATTAGACGTAGAAATAGAGCCAACACCAAACTCCAGATTTAATGCAAGGAACTTTTAAAACGGTTCGGTAAGAGCTACAATTGTAGCATTGTATGATTGTGTCACTCCAAACTCCAGAGTCTATAGGAGGAACTACTACTGTTATGTTGGATGTTCCAAATTTAAGTAATCATTGTTGTGATTGACTATCAGATTTTCATAGAGAAGACAAAATCAATAGTCATATTTTTCAATCGCTAGGTGGATTTAAAAAACTCAAAATCCGATCTCTACCATTTAAAATATAGCCCTAGGTGCGAGCAACCTTTCCTCAAAGTTTCAAAGTGATCTAACAGTTAAAATTCAAGCAAATAAAATTCTTCTACAGATGTAGTGGGCCAATTTTTCAACAAAGTAACCACGATATAGAAATCGCTGAAGAAGCCTCACAATGATTAACCTTCAGACAACTGAAAATCATAAATTTTGACGATAACATTTAAATTCTTCTAAATTCAAACTTTTCGGCTTGGCAGGACCGTGCTCTAATATCTTGAAAATAATACAAATATAATCTAAAAGACGATGCAAAGAGAAGGAGAAAGAGACAAGAGAAAGAAGAGAACAAACGATAGCTAGATAATTGTATTTATAAAACTTAGGGTTTATAAAGAAAAGGAGATATAAATAGACAAGTAGTAACAAATTAAAAAATCAATTTTACCCTAGACTAATTCTACCTTTGTATAAATAAATTTTTATAATATACTGACAGTTAAAATGATTCAGAGTTAATAATTCAAAACTAGAATATTTAGTAATATCTAAGATTGATCATCAATAAAAAGAACAAAAAAGGCAAAAGAGATGAAAAAAATTGGTTTCATGGATTTTGTTTTCATTTTAGATCATTTAGGTGTACGTGTATACATGGCTGTACTTTTCATGAGGCCAAAGAGACAATTACCTCGGGGTCCTACCCAAGGAGGGGCTTATTTTTTTAATTATACCAAAAAAAAAGGCATGGCTCCTAAATGGCAGTTAAACTCTATTCTCATGACTCTAAGGTACACATCGACATATGACTCTTTTTTGCATATGATTTCTTCTCCAACGTTCTTTCCACCTAGGTACAGATCCACCGAAACAAGAGGTTATTCTAATATTATTTGTTCTGCAATACACAACACTAATTGCGTCCTACTTGTGCAACAACGATCATTCATGTGACGTAATCGTGTCGATTATCACGGTGGCTATCACACATGATGCGGGCTAGCAGCCAATATCCGCTCGTGTGACCTAATTGCATGACATGGTGGCTATTGCACACAATATTGACAAACTGTACTTGTGTTGGAGGTCATTTTACTACTTAAAAATTATAAACGGTAATTTACCAAAAGGCGTACCTAAGAATTGGAAATTACCAATTCCGTATCATAGTTTCTAATTTACCAAAGGGCGCATGCCTTTATGTGAACTTCCTTTTATACCCCTCCTTCTAACTGCTGTCTTTCTCATTCTCTCTCTCAGCAACAAATTTCGAGACGGTAGCACGTGACTTTTATTTTAAAATAATATATTATGAAATCGACGCTAAAAACGTAAGATAAAAATTAAAAAAATATTTCAGTTAAAAATAACTCATCCAACGTGATTTAAAAATATAAATAAATAATTTTTATATTTGATTAATAAAAATTAATATATTAAATAATATTTAATAAATATATTAATATATATAAAAAAATAAAAAAACGTAGGCTGCAGTAATAAAAAACGTAAAAAAATTCAAAAAAAAACGAATTCAGAATAAAAAAAACGTAAAAAAAATTCAAAAAAAAAACGAATTCAGAAAACGTAAAAAAATTCAAAAAAAAACGAATTCAGAAATTTAAAAAAACGTTGCTGCAGAAATTAAAAAAAAAACTGGGCCTGAAATAAAATATTTCAGGCCCACGTTGGGCCTGATATCTTTTGATTCAGGCCCGACGTGGAATCAAAAATTTTTTTATTTTAAAAATATATTAATATATAAAATACCCTATCAAAACACTTAATTTGAAATTAAAATGCAGGGTCTGAAGTCACGCTAGGAGGGCCTGAACATAGATGTGATGTGCATCAGTGAATTTTGGTCAAAACCCACTGATATTTCTAAACTACTCCTATTTGATTTGTGATATCTAATATATAGATGTTTGAACACCTAAAACATCATCTCCTACCTCTACCCTCTCTATTCATATGGAGTTTTCAGAAATCCAGATATGGGAGGTCCATCAGTGAGTTTTGGTCAAAACTCACTGATATTTCTAAACTACTCCTATTTGATTGGTGATATCTAATATATAGATGTTTGGACACCTAAAACATCATCTCCTACCTCTACCCTCTCTATTCATATGGAGTTTTCAGAAATCCAGATATGGGAGATCCATCAGTGAGTTTTGGTCAAAACTCACTGATATTTCTAAACTACTCCTATTTGATTGGTGATATCTAATATATAGATGTTTGGACACCTAAAACATCATCTCCTACCTCTACCCTTTCTATTCATATGGAGTTTTCAGAAATCCAGATATGGGAGGTCCATCAGTGAGTTTTGACCAAAACTCACTGATGGACCTCCCATATCTGGATTTCTGAAAACTCTATATGAATAGAGAGGGTAGAGGTAGGAGATGATGTTTTAGGTGTCCAAACATCTATATATTAGATATCACCAATCAAATAGGAGTAGTTTAGAAATATCAGTGAGTTTTGACCAAAACTCACTGATGGATCTCCCATATCTGGATTTCTGAAAACTCCATATGAATAGAGAGGGTAGAGGTAGGAGATGATGTTTTAGGTGTCCAAACATCTATATATTAGATATCACCAATCAAATAGGAGTAGTTTAGAAATATCAGTGAGTTTTGACCAAAACTCACTGATGGACCTCCCATATCTGGATTTCTGAAAACTCTATATGAATAGAGAGGGTAGAGGTAGGAGATGATGTTTTAGGTGTCCAAACATCTATATATTAGATATCACCAATCAAATAGGAGTAGTTTAGAAATATCAATGAGTTTTGACCAAAACTCACTGATGGACCTCCCATATCTGGATTTCTGAAAACTCCATATGAATAGAGAGGGTAGAGGTAGGAGATGATGTTTTAGGTGTCCAAACATCTATATATTAGATATCACCAATCAAATAGGAGTAGTTTAGAAATATCAATGAGTTTTGACCAAAACTCACTGATGGACCTCCCATATCTGGATTTCTGAAAACTCCATATGAATAGAGAGGGTAGAGGTAGGAGATGATGTTTTAGGTGTCCAAACATCTATATATTAGATATCACCAATCAAATAGGAGTAGTTTAGAAATATCAGTGAGTTTTGACCAAAACCCACTGATGGACCTCCCATATCTGGATTTCTGAAAACTCCATATCAATAGAGAGGGTAGAGGTAGGAGATGATGTTTTAGGTGTCCAAACATCTATATATTAGATATCACAAATCAAATAGGAGTAGTTTAGAAATATCAGTGGGTTTTGACCAAAATTCACTGATGGACATCACATCTATGTTCAGGGCCTCCTAGCGTGACTTTAGACCCTGCATTTTAATTTCAAATTAAGTGTTTTGATAGGGTTTTTTATATATTAATATATTTTTAAAATAAAAAAAATTTTGATTCCACGTCGGGCCTGAATCAAAAGATATCAGGCCCAACGTGGGCCTGAAATATTTTATTTCATGCCCAACGTGGGCCTGAAATATTTTATTTCAGGCCCAGTTTTTTTTTAATTTCTGCAGCAACGTTTTTTTTTAATTTCTGAATTCGTTTTTTTTTGAATTTTTTTACGTTTTCTGAATTCGTTTTTTTTTGAATTTTTTTACGTTTTTTTTATTCTGAATTCGTTTTTTTTGAATTTTTTTACGTTTTTTATTACTGCAGCCTACGTTTTTTTTTATTTTTTTATATATATTAATATATTTATTAAATATTATTTAATATATTAATTTTTATTAATCAAATATAAAAATTATTTATTTATATTTTTAAATCACGTTGGATGAGCTATTTTTAACTGAAATATTTTTTTAATTTTTATCTTACGTTTTTAGCGTCGATTTCATAATATATTATTTTAAAATAAAAGTCACGTGCTACCGTCTCGAAATTTGTTGCTGAGAGAGAATGAGAAAGACAGCAGTTAGAAGGAGGGGTATAAAAGGAAGTTCACATAAAGGCATGCGCCCTTTGGTAAATTAGAAACTATGATACGGAATTAGTAATTTCCAATTCTTAGATACATCTTTTGGTAAATTGCCGAATTATAAATAAAACCTCTTCGTTCATATGGCTAGTTAAGTTTTATATTTGTTCTATTCTTTATTCGTTAGAAAGAGTATCTGTGTTGTACCATTCAATGAATTGACTTACGATCATTGCTATTATTTGTTTTAAAAGGGAATGAAGTGATTCTCGTTATAATCTTGCACCTTTTGTTTCATCATAGGTCTCATCATAAGAAATATGAATATTTGTTAGGTTGATTATGTTTCTCATATCTTTTATTATTCGCTTTAGGCCCCGTCGAACATAGATACAGTTTTGCTAATTTGATGAGTCTTTGGTGTTTGTGATTCTCGCTATATACATATATTTATTTTAAGTTTGGTTTGAAAACTTATCAATTTTGGTTCAGATTCAGATGAACTTGGTTTGAAATGTTTTTATAATGCCGATTCAATTTGGTATAAACTTCTCTTGTAAATAGAAAAATCGATCATCAACTCAATTATTATTCAGTTTCACAGAAAAATAAATTCGAACCAAATAATTTGGTTGAATTTCTTTTGACCAAATTGATACGATTTTCAATTGGTTTTCATTTGGCTTCCAAAACTTAAAATTAGCTCCACGGAAGTGAAGGATTGCTTTTATGGTAAGATGTGTTCTTGAAAACCTTTTAACCAATAAAGAAAAAAAATAAAGTAGATAACATCGAAGATTTCATTAAATATTAAGATAAATTGAGAAATATTTTTGATAGACAGTCTAGAAATCAAACATCCCGTGAAAAGATAAAGAAGAAGAGCTGCAAGATGAAAATTCAATAATTTGATCAAGTTTTAATTGGAGATAATGATCGAAGTTAAAGAAAATTTAATAATTTGATTTAAAAGAATAAGGCTACTTTGTGTATAGGTAGGTGAAGGCTTGGCCTTTGAAAAGCCTCTTTTTTTTAAAAAAAAGTGTGTTTTTCCTCCATAAAAATATTTTAATTAAAACAGTTATTATCCGGGTTTCCTGGACTGGGGTCGTCGACTCCATGCTTCCATTTTTATTTTCTTTCTAATCGGATGTTTGAATTAGTCAATCTGGGCTTCTCTATAACAATATTTTAATTAAATGAGTTATTCATAACGTGTATGAAATCGGTGGCACAAAGTCGACTTGCTCGCCGACGTTTCATGGAATCGGGCGTCGACTCGAGGACGTTTCGCATTATCTTTTTAGGACATACTAAAAGAGTATTTGGAAGAGCTTCTGTTAGTTCTTTTTTAAATTTTAATTACATAAAAGTATTTTTGAGTTTTTATGAATATCAAATTCTATTTTAACTTCTATAACTTTTAGCCAAAAATTAAAAGTAAGAATTTGATATTTTTTTCTGCTTCTGCTTTTTTGCTTATAGTCTAGAATTAAAAGTAGACATTTATACCCTTAATAATTTATCATTTTACATAATTACCACCATAATTTTAAATAAAATTTTATATTTTCATATAATTTATACATTCATAATTTTTTAATAAATTTTTATAAATTTATATAAATTTTGTCATTTTTTTATATTTATATTTTTATTAATTATATATTTTTTAAACATATATATTATTAAAAAAAGTAATTTTGATATAATATTCAAAATATAATAATAAATATATAAAATATTATTGATGGTGTATATTACTATATTTAGATAATTAAAAATAATAATTTATATAGTTTAAGGATATTATTGTCATTTAATTAAAAATTAAGCTTGCAAGCAATTATTCACCAAACACTCAAACTTTACTTTGTATCAGCTTTTAGCTTCTATTTCCAAACACTCTATGCTTTAGCTTCTCACTGACTTCAAGATAATCTCTACAAGAATCACTTTTCAAGAAGCAAAAGTTCTCCCAAACACTCCTTAAATCATCAGGTTAGCTAGACAATTTTTTATAATTTTTAAATTATTAATAAAGATATCTAAATTTAATTATATATATTTTTTTATTTAATTTCATATTAAATTATATCCTTTCTTATTTATTTTTATATTAAATTAATTTTTTAATTTATAAAAATTTATTTTTTTATATTTTTTAAGATCATTATTAAAAGTGTCTAAACTCAGTTATATCTTTTTCTATCTATTTTCATATTAAATTATATTTTTATTTATTTATTTTTTTTATTAAATTAATTTTTTATTTATAAAAATCTATTCTTACTAGTTAAATTATGACGATCTAGATTTATTATTTTTCAATGGGATGTTGACAAATTGTTGAATTCGTCAACGATTATGCAGTCTTCAAATTAGCCACGCAGACAGTTCTCTTAAACTTCAATGGCATGTTGACAAATGGTTGAATTAGTCAACCATTATGCAGTCTTAAAATTAGCCACGCACACAGTTCGCTTAAACTTCCAAACACAGCCAAATCATTGAAACTTGTAGCAACTCTATAAGCAATAGAGCAGTAGATTGCAATTGCGAGCAGGGCAAATCATTGAAACTTGACATAAACGTGAGGCATGTTCCAGCTGGGCTTCTTCAGTCCAGTAATAGTTCAGCCAACTGATACATAGGAATCTAATGGAAATGTAAAATTTTTTGACGTAGAAACAATTATTTGGTGGACGAGAACATCCACACAGCTCCATTGTGTGACTGTGGTGTACGTTCACAGATATGGCTTCAAAGGAACAGGACAAAAATCAAATGTTTTTGCTTTGAGTAAGAAACAAATTTGGGGGCAATAAACTAGATCTGATTCGTTTGAATATGTTCAAGGGCTTATATGTTAGATCAATATGACAAATTTTATATGGTGACAAATTTAATAGCGCCAAGCAGGTGAAATGAGTGGTTTGGATGATGTCGTTGGGTTCTGAGCTATGTATCCAACGTGCCATCGTTGGTCTTCCTGGTTCCAAGTTGATAGTGAATCAGTTAAATTGGGGAATGGCTTGGTTTGGCAGGTTTGCAGTGTGAAGGGGAGGCTTGGTTATCCTGCATTGTGTTGGGGCTTAGTGCGGGGCAACCGATTGGATGAGGAGTGGTTTGGGGAGGACGTTGGCTTTGCATAGCCGCTCGCCACTCGCCGCTTTTCCTAGGCCAACTGATAACAATCGTGGGTGTTAATAGATTTTGATTTGTGGTAAGTACAAAAAGTGTGCATCCAGCAGTCGAGCGGCGAAGCTCGACAAATAAAGTGTCATACACCCAGAGGTCCGGGCTCGCTCGAAAATCAGACAATACTTCTCCTGTACGGCGGACAATCTGAAACTTTTATACATATACACCTCAACTATAATAATAAAGCTCAGCCACACTAGGCTGACAATTACACCATCACAACCACGCAGTTAAATATTATAATTGATAAATAGTAAACATAATAAATAATTATCCACAACTATGCGCAGCAAACCGAAATCCAACGGAAATAAATAAATACATGTCTAACGAAAAGCCAAATATCATCCGAAATGATAATAAAACAAAAAAAACAACACTTATGCTATAAAACGACTATGAGTATACGAAAACCAATAAAACCAATACTCAAACTGAAAGACTGGCACCTGGATCCTCTCCTGGCGGCACGAGACACAGCTATCGACTACCTGAAACAAAAAGGAGAACAAGGAGTGGTGAGTTCCGGATGGAACTCTGCGAGTATAAGAATAGATAAATGCATGGTATATAAAAGGGTAAGACAAGCAAAAGATAGCCAAAGAGTATACAGTCTCCGGAATCAAGAACATAAACAAAATACATCCATACAAATAAAACATACCTGAAACCATGTAACAAGTAGGGGCAGAAATCCCCTCTAACACCTCCTTAAACACCTAATACTGTTGAACATATCCAGATCATATGAAATGTAAATCATAACCGTATATGCATGTCAATCAAATGCAACAATCATAGCTCAAACAAATGCAACAAACACAAGCAAATGCACAATGCACAATATGTATATGATGTCATGACCTGCACCGTACACACACCAACCACCATTAGGTTGAGTGGACCAGATACAAGCGCCAAGCACCTGTGGCTATGCAAAAACACCACGACAACCGTGGCCCTGATATGAAAAACCCCGAAGCACCTGTGGGGACTGCTAACACCTGTGAAGTATCAACTGTTTGCACACAACTCCGACTAAGCGTGGCACAACAGGAAAATATCCCCGACGACCCGTCTCAACTACCAAGGAGCCCGCGGTCGTCGGCCTGAATGCTATGATGCATGACACTATTATATACCACCTCCATCAAACCCAAAACCATGTGAAACAGAAAACACCAGTAGCACCAAAATAAGGAAAACATACGAAAAGCACAAATCAACACCAAAGTAAATAAACATGCACTAATCTACTGGGTAGGGTTATCTAATGTAAATAAAACCCTAGATAAGTCAAATGATTATTCTATAGTACACGCGGTACTCTTAGATCAGAAGTCAAGTGATGAGACTGTATAACTGAACAATTTGGAATTATTACTCAAAGGTCAAGCACGAATAGGTATCAAGCAGGAAAACAAGACAAATAGATTTAAGATAAAGCAAACCCACTCAGGAAGTAAAACGACCATGCATTTAAGGTAAACGAAACTACAAGAATCAAGGGAGAAGTACCCGTCTTAAATGTAGATCATGCTAAGTGCCTTCACGTCCGAGAGTCTGCTCCAAATCAAAATCATAACCCTGAAACATAACATATAAATCATGGCTAAGATCTACTATAAACCCAATAACTAAACCTAAATCCCAATCTATCCAAATCTAATTCCTAAGAGCTTGGAGAGGTCAACTTCTAACAACCGCCGCATCCTATTAACAATTAATTAATCGATGCATTAACTAGTCAAATGTTTACACTTTCCAATTATTCCATTCCCATTAACAATACAAACATGCGATTCATTAATCTTATAATTAAATAGATTAATCTTTAATTAATCTAACCCAACATCTAATTATCCCTTAATCAAACCATAACACCATTAATCACTACCACAAAACCATCTAGCAATCTTCTAATTCAATTAATCTCATTAATTATTATAATCACTGACCATCCAATATTAATCAATGAATCACAACCTAATTAATAAATCCTTAATAGTGGTTAACATCTAAACTCACCCTACAGATCTGACCAAAGATCAAGAAAACCCGATTCCATATGGCAACCGACAGAAATCCAAATCGAAACCAATTTCCATCAATTACCGACTGATCCAAAAAAACTAAAACAACCCCAATACTAACCAAGATTTAATCAAAACTTTAATTATTCCTAACCTGCCTTTGTTTCGGTGGTGCTCTCTCATGCTTGCCGACGATGGAGTTTCCGTGATCAGCTCCGACGATGATGTAGAACTCCCTTGGAACGGTCGGCTGCATCCGAGCTATGACTGCTCCGGCGAAGGGTGACGTGGCCGGGGGCAACGGCACCAACGATCGGGAGAGGGGTTGGCAGCGTCGACAACGGCGAAGAACCACCAACGAAAGCAAAAGAAAGAAAAGGGGAGGAGATCGCCGACGATGGATCTCAACGGAGGAGAAGAACCGGTGGCTGCCCCTAGCTTCAACCTCCTCAAATCCTCCGACCGCTTGCCCAAATCCGAGAAGAAAACAAAGAGAAGAGAGGGAGAAGAACCTCCGGCAATGGACTCAGGCGAGGAAAACAAAGGGGCGGCGCGAGGGTGGTCGGCGGCGTCTAGGGCATGGGCGCAAGTCGGCCGCAGGTGAGGAGAAAGGCACGGGAAGAATAAATAAAGGAGAAATTTATATATATATATATATATATATATATAAGGAAAATTAATCTTTTCCTCAATTAATTTATATCTAAGCCCAATTAATCTCACAAATATATCCAAAATTTCATAAAATTATTTCAAAATTTTTCCTCTTATTGTTTCTAAATTTAAACTCTATTTATGGTGATTATATATAAATTCATATAAATAACTATATATATATATATATATTTATATATACCTCTTTTATTATTTTTTTATATATCTTTATCATTATTATTATATTATTAATTTACCGTATTTTACATAAAGTTTGCGCCACTTCGATGTGACATTCCGTTTCTAAACTGAGGGGAGAGGAGCCGGTGCCCTTTGTGACGCATGGGAGATAGAGGGGCTTTATGCTCAGCTTGGAAGGGTGCTACAGTAACTACTTCTTTTTTCTAAGCAACCTGAACTTTTTCCATATTGACATATTTGACTACTTGACCGAGTCTGACTGTCAAAATTTTTGAGGGCTTCTTTACTAAGGAATGAATGAAATTTTTGTCAATTAGTCATTCTGAAAAAGAACTCATCGATATTCTGAAACAAACATGCAATTAATCTATTAGGTAGGGTATATCTAATATCAACTAACCCCTAGATGGTAACATGATATTTCTAAAATACACGTGTACTAGCGGTACTCTTTGTAACAGAAAATAAGAGTTGAGACTGTATAACTGAAAATTTAGATTTTTAACTCAAAGATCAAGCAAAGAAAAGTACCAAGCAAGAAACAAACAATATATAGCTAAGGTAAATAAACCTACTCAGATCACAAAATAATCATGCATTTAAAAGTAAATAGAGCTAAAGAATCAAGCAAGGAATAACCTCCTCGTAATGAAGTGTGTATCCGAATGAATCTCTGCGATTGAACACCAGCAAACGATTAATGTTATGTATCAAGGTCACAATTTAGCTATTTATACAAGTAATAAATTAGTTAAATAAGATAGTAAATATGATTAGGATAAATCATAATTATAACATCATTTTAAACACATTCAAACCAACTCTGGATTCCTTCCTAACCTAATTTAACAAAATTGAATCATTAGGTTAAATAAAGTCTTGGGTCATTTCCCCCAAGAATCAAATTCATCAAGCTACACTTTATCACAATTGATCAAAATGAAACATTTACTACAAAATTCCCACAACCCATGGCATTAACCAAACATCACCTAAACCCAAGTATAATCAGCACCTTAGTACAATTTGCCACCCAAACTGCATACACAGAAGATCCACAACAATCCAACTGATTCCAAATTAACACCAACACAAACCAATGACTCATGTTCACGGTAGAAAGTGGGATAGCTCAAAGGAATCATCCCAAACCAAGTTACTTCCAAGATTCAACCTATTTGCGACACCTTATTGATTAATTATTTAATCCATCTCACCTTTAACCCAAATATGCAATTTAAGATCAAAACTATTCCAATACCACAATCTGCAATAGAAGATGCACACAAGAAGAGCTTCGACAAAGACAACATGGAGAGGAAAAGAGATTGAGTTGGGAGGCGAAGTTGGCTAGGGCATCGCGTGAAGAGGGGTTAGCGATGGGGTGGTCGGCGGAAACCGTCGAGCAAAATCGATGGAGAAGAGTTGGCGTGCAGAAGAAAAGGAGAATCAAAAAATAGGGTTTTAAACTTTAAGTTAAGGCAATTTCAAAAAAAAAACCCTCAAATTTTCTAACTTTAACAATATGTATATTGATGTTGCAAAGCGACATTCTTAAATTTGCAGAGATGATCCTTAGGATTGGTCAAGCCTCCATACTCTCCAACCAACAAGGGTTAGAAGTGTTTGGGTAGCTTGTCTTCTAGAATTTCATGAGAGAAAGGGGCATTCGACCACTTAGGTGAATTATTGGCCACAACAACCTTGCCCCGTCTTAGATCTCACGGAGGTGAATCCCCGACGGAGGATTCATGGGACTGCTCAACTTTTGCAGAGTCTTCTACGGGCGTTCGAGCCAAGGATATGGAGAACTCAATTGACTGTCGTGGCTTGGATCTTTTATTAGTAGCTTGTGGTCCTTCAAACAATGTTGTAGGTGCCGAGGAGGGGGGGGGGGGGGGGGGGGGGGGGGGGGGAGCATTTGCTAATTGTTGCTTCTGTGCAAGCGCTTGTGCCTTAGCGTGTACTAGCAAGTCAACGTCTCCTTGTGATAAAGTAATAGTTGTGAATTTTCTGGTATCATTCATCTTTATGTTTAAGTTTATATGGTTAGAGAATTGTGAGACCAACTTTCACGAGCTAAAGAGACAGCTAGTATCTACGCCAGTCCTGATATTGCTCTCGAGAGAGGACGGCTTCGTACTCTACACCGACGCATCTTATCAGGGTTTGGGCACAGTATTGATGCAGCATGGTAGAGTAGTATTTTATGCTTCTCGTCAGTTGAAGGAGCATGAGAAAAACTATCCAATCCATGATCTTGAGTTAGCCGTCATTATTTTTACACTGAAGATTTGGAGACATCATTAGTCTAGGATTACTTTTGAGATTTTTACAAATCATAAAAGTCTCAAATATCTCTTCACTTAGAAGGAGCTCAATCTCTGACAGAGGAGATGGATGAGTTTCTAAAGGATTACGACTGCACCATTAGCTATCATCCAAGGAAAGCTAATGTGGTGGCCGAAGCACTGAGCATGAAGTCCAAAGATGTTTTGGCCTATCACCGAGTGATGGTCACGAAGTTGGTTCAGGATTTCTCAGAGTTGAGCCTAAAGGAGCAGGGACAGACTGAGAGGGGTATTCTCGTGACTATGATAGCTTAATCGCCGATTCAGACACGAATCAAAGAGGCTCGGGTTAGTGATCAACATCTGCGGTTCCTCGACAGCCGAATAACCTTAGAGCAGCAGACTGACTTTACCCGAGAAGATGAGGGCACCCTGTATTTCCGAGGGAGATTATGAGTACCTGAGTCATATCTGATCATGGAGGAGTTGCTTCAAGAGGCTTATCGCTCTCAATTTGCTATTCATCTGGGTGGGACCCGCATGTGCCGTGACTTGAGACGTTCCTATTGGTGGAATGGAATGAAGAAGGACATCGAGGATTTTGTAGCGAGATGTCTAGTGTGCCAACAGGTGAAGGTCGAGCATTAGAGACCTGCTCAACTACTTCAGAAGATCCCTATCATTTCAGAGGCACCGATCATACTTCAGCCAGACACGACTTACGAGGAGGTACCTATGTGGATTTTGGATCGCAAAGAGCATCAGTTGCGGAACAAGATAATCTGATTGGTCAAAGTCGATGACAACACTACTCCGATGAGGAGGCAACATGGGAGCATGAGAACACGATCAGAGTTCGCTACCCTCATTTATTTACCTGAGGTGCATATTGTATATGTTTTGTTCAGTACTGCTTATTAGTTGAGGTTGTCTGCTTCGATTCAATAGCTAAATTTGAAAGACCAAATTTTTGTTAGTGGGAGAGAAGGTTAAATATGCAAAACATAGAGGGTTATTTTGCAAAAATACCCCTAGAATATATATCTAAATGGGTTCATTTTTTCCCCAAAAAAACCCCTAACAATTCCTCTAACAAATCCCTCAAAACCTCCCCAAGCCCTAACTCCTCATCTTCTCCACGTGAGGCAATCTACTGCTGCTGTGAACCCTATTCCACACGCGATTCTTCCCTGCTGCCCGACCCCAACGCGAGCATTCCATGTGCGATTCTTCCCTGCTGCACGACCCTGACGCGAGCGTTTCCTGTCAACAAGCAAGTTGAAGCCTTATCGAGCCTCACCTCCCCGATCTCAACTTCTCGAAGTCCTTCCCTCTCCCACAAGCATCGTTGGTTTCTTCTCTCCTCGATTCTCGTCGGTGGCTGGGAGAGGCGTGGCTAGCTGGTCGATCATCCTCCACATTGGTAAGTCCAATCTGTGAAGTGGTTTCGTGTCTTCGACTGTGGCGTCGTATAGATGGTTGGGCGTCTTTGAAGCTGTTAGGTTCTGATAAATTTTGGAATTCGAAACTTTCTTGATCTTATTACTGTAAGTTTTGGGATTTGATGTAGAAGCTTTGGTTGGGTTTTAAAGCACCATGCGTGAGCTAATTGATTAGGCTATCATATTTACACTTTAAAAACTCAAAGGTCCCAACTGTTTGTCATGAACCAAATCCTTTCAGCAATATGAACAAACTAAATAAAGCATGTTAATTAAAATAGTAGAAGTATGCTTTGATGGTAGTAGTGTTTAACCAAGCATACAAAATGATAGGTTGTAAGCATTATTATCAGAATTAAGTCTAATTAGCCAACAACTTGTTAACCATGACACATGATATGGAAACGTAATATCTTAAGGTTTTATGTGGTTGAAACTTCGGTGGCTAGTTGGCATTGATAAACTTCCAGTGGATTAAGGTTTAATCAAATAGATGTAATTAAGATTCTTCTAATTTTAATTTATTTATAGTTTGACTAATTTATTTTATTTTTATAAATAGCTAAACTTAGTCCTTGATACAGGACATTGATCGTTGCGTGTGTTCGATTGCAGAGGTTCCTTCGGATACATACTACATTACAAGACGGATACTTCTTGTTTGATTATATAACTCCGTTTAACTTTAAATGCATGGGTATTCCATTATCTGAATAGGTTTATTTACCTTAGCTCTACTTTTCTTGTTTTCCTGCTTGATACTTTTATTTGCTTGATCTTTGAGTTAAAAAAATCTAAATTTTCAGTTACACAGTCTCGACTCTTATTTTTCTGATCCAAAGAGTACCGCTAGTACGCGTATACTTTAGAAGTATCTGTGACATATTTAGGGTTTGGTTGACATTAGATATATCATACCCTATAGATTAGTTGCATATTGGTTTGATATGATTCTGGTTTGGGTGTATGTGTTGCTAATTGATTCTATGATGGTTGACCTGATTTTGTTTGGGTACATTGGTATCATACACCATATTGCATTTGTTGCATGTTGACGATTATCAATTTCCTTGTGGTTAAGTCCGTCATTAATCATATAGTGGTCTGTCCACTCAACTACTGGGGATAGTGGTAGCTGTCAGAGTGCGAGCAGCCATCCTGTCGTGCTACTCTCAACCACTCATGGGTAGTGATAGTTGTTGGAGTAGTAGCTGGCGGTGATACCCTCTCTATTATTTATGCGGGATAGGTAGAGCGGTTGTGCTCCCCTATTGGATACTAGAGCAGTTGTGCTCTCCTTCTTGGAGTTAGAGGTTGTTCGTCCTTGTTCTTGGGTATTAGAGCGGTTGTCTTCCCCTGGAGTCTTTGATATAGAGCGGTTGTGCTCCCCTTTTCTTGAGGTTCGAGGTTGAGGTTGTTCTCCCAACATCCTGTCCACTCGGCCAATCATAGGAGATGGATGTCAGAGTGCATACAGTTGTTAATGCCCTTGTCTTGTCGGCCATGTAGTTATGTGCGATGACTATAGATTGGTGTGTAGGGGTGACACATCTCATGCATCATTTGTATACGATGCATCTTGCATTTTCTTGAACTATAATTGTTGCATTTGATTAATTGCATATATGTATTTGATTTGCATTTGTTATTTGATTTGGATATGCTCAGTAGTATAACCAGCTTATTGACTTGGTATGAGGGTTTTTGATCATGTCCCATAGGTATGCTTTCACATTTGTTATGTACTTTACTTTTTGAAGACTGTATACCTTGTTTCTATCTGCTTTATTTATCTTATTTATACTATGCATTTATCTATTCGCTATACCCGCAGAGATCAACCCCGGACTCACCATCGCTTGCTTTCCTTTTTTGTTTCAGGTAATAGATAGCTACGTCTTGTGCCGCTAGGAGAGAATCCATCTGCCGCCCCTTTAGTATCAAGTATTTCTAGTTTGAGTTGTTCTATATTTTCTAGAAATATTATTTTTATTCCATAGTGGACATGTTGGTATTTTATCGTTCTTTGGTGGACTTGTATTTATGTCGTGGACTTTTGGTTTATTTGCATTTTACTTTACAGAGTTTTGGTTATTTATTATTTACTGCATGGATATGATATTTTTATTTTATTATTGTTGTTGCTAGCCAAGTGAGGCTAGGCTATTATATATGTGTTGAGAGTGTATGTATAATGTTTCATATTATTCGTCATACAGAGGATATGTTGTCCGATTTTCGAACAAGCATGGGCTTTTCGGACGTGACAGTTCGATCCAAGGATATGGGGAATTCAATTGACTGTCGTGGCTTGGATCTTTTAACAATAGTTTGTGGTCCTTCAGACGATGCTACAAGTGCTTTTTTTTGGGGGGGGGGGGGGGGGGGGGGGGGGGGGAGCATTTGCTAATTGTTGCTTCTGTGCAAGCGCTTGTGCCTTAGCATGTACTAGCAAGTTAAAGTCCCCTTATGATAAAGTAACAGTTGTGAACTTTCCGCACCGTTCATCTTCATGTTTCTGTTCAGGTATGTGTGTTCTCATAGATGATGTCAAATTTGATTTTGTTTAAAATCGATGGAAATAGACTACGATGTGGTGTCTTGGACGTTGACCTGAAGAAGACCACGGTCTGTAAATGAAGAGAAAACCTGTGGAATCACAAGAGAAACAACTGTCAATAAGCGGGCTAGAGAGTCCCTGACGCACCTACTCCGACAATCAAGTTAGTTCAATGGATGGAAGCTGCAAGAAGAAAATGTTAAGTGGAGTGTTCTTAGTGTGCATTCTTAACTTACCTGCGCCAACGGAGAAGGACCCCCTTTTATAATGTCTCTGTGATATTCGTGTTAATGAGACATCACATCGTTATTTAATTATCATGTCTTATCACATACTATTGTTGTATCAGACAGTCCTATTGTAGATGTGAGGGATGTATCCTATATTTATGAGAAGGCATATCCCCCTGACTTCCTTACAAACTCATGTAAAGTATTAATAACAAAATGAGCTTATAAACTAGAAGGCTTATTAGCCTTTTAGGAGTTTGGTCCACCAATAAGATGGTGGGTCAAGAGAAAAAAAAGGGGGAAGCCCAAGTCCCAAAAATAGCCGACTAGGGAGTTGGATCATTGGGTTATCCGTTCGGAGATATTTGATAGAAGTGTGGTGGGGAGTAGAGCCTGAAAGTAGCCGAGTGGGGAGTTAGGCCCCTAGGATGTCTGATCGAAGATATCCTATCGGAGTGTAGTGGAGAGCAATGTTCCGAAAGTTGTCGAGTGGGGAGCTAGGCCCCTAGGTTGTCCGATCGGAAATATCCGATCAATGCATGGTGGGGAGTGGAGCTTCGAAAGTAACCGAGTGGGAAGCTAGACCCTGGGCCATCCAATCAGAGATATCTGATCAGAGCATCTTGGGGAGCAAAGCCCCGAAAGTAGCTGAGTAGAGAGCTAGACCCATGAGTTATCCGATCAGAAATATTTGTGAAAGGGTTCCCCTGGTAGGCACACTTAGTTGATTCATCTTAGACTTTACTTGCCATGTATTTTGGCTCATTAACCCCTGGACTCCTCATGAATGTTTTCTATTATTCGCTGTATCCTCAGCTTATAGCTCTGTTGTGTGTACAAGATAATTATTATGAAGACAAACCAACAATGATAGGGATGGTGATGATGTTAGCAAGTAAGAATCAACTTTTGATTCTACTCAAGCAATCCACAATTACATCAACTCGTAGTGAAGGAACTATCAAAGAAATGAGTATCACAATTACAGGTCGATGAATTATATATCATTCACTTATTTGAATATAGTTCGGCCATTTACCAAAAGGCGTACCTAAGAATAGATATTTATCAAATGGCGTACCATGATTTCATTTTCACCAAAGGGCGCACTTAATAATAGTGAACTTCCTCTTATACCCCTCCTGTTATCTACTGTCTTTCTCCTTCTCTCTCTCAGTAACAAATTTCGAGACGTCTGCAGATACTTTTTCAGACTTTTATTTTAAAATAATATATTATGAAATCGGCATTGAAAATGTTGTAAGGTAAACATCAAAAAAATATTTCAGTTAACAAATATCTCATCCAACGTGATTTAAAAATATAAATAAATAATTTTTATATTTGATTAACAGGAATTAATATATTAAATAATATTTAATATATATAAAAAATATTAATAAAAATATTAATAATATTTAATAAATATATTAATATCTCATCCCACGCTCTTTATTAATAAATATATATAAATATATTAATATATTAATAAATATATTAATATATAAAAAAATTAGGAAAAAAACGTTGCCTGAAAATTTAAAAAAAAGAGTGTGTATTGATTTCAGGCCTACGCTGGGCCTGAAATCAATACTTTCAGGCCTAGCGTGGGCCTGAAATATTTTTATTTCAGGCCCAGGGTGGGCCTGAAATATTTTTATTTCAGGCCCAGCGTGAGCCTGAAATTTTTTATTTCAGGACCACGTTGGGCCTGAAATCTTTTGATTCAAGGCCCGACGTGGACTCAAATTTTTTTTCTATTTTAAAAATATATTAATATATAAAAAACCTATCAAAACACTTAATTTCAGATTCAAACACAGGGCCTGAAGTCATCCCAGGAGGGTCTGAAGTCAAATAACTTCAGATCCTATAAATAATTAATTTAATAAATAATAATAAAATAATAAAATATAAAAAAATATTATTAAAATTAAAAAAATTTCAGTGCCCTGGGGCCTGAAGTCATCCGACTTCAGGCCCAAGGAGGGCCTAAAGTCATCAGACTTCAAGCCCTCCATCATTGATATAAAAAAAATATAAAAATTTTTTTTATAAAAAGGTTTAATATATAATTATATATATTATATAGGAGTGGTTTAAGTATATCAGTGAGTTTGGGTGCCGAAACATCTAATAGGAGTGGTCTAGGAGATGAGATTTTGGGTGCCGAAACATCTAATCTTGCTGTATCACCAATGCTATAAGAGTGGTTTAGGTATATCAGTGAGTTTTGCTCATCAGTGAGTTTTGAGCAAAACTCACTGATGGACCTACCATATTTGGAATTCTGAAAACCCTATATCAGTAGACAGGGTTGAGCTAGGAGATGAGATTTTGGGTGCCGAAACCTCTAATCTTGCTGTATCACCAATGCTATAGGAGTTGTTTAGGTATATCAGTGAGTTTTGAGCAAAACTCACTGATAGACCTACCATATTTGGAATTCTGAAAACTCTATATCAGTAGACAGGGTTGAGCTAGGAGATGAGATTTTGGGTGCCGAAACCTTTAATCTTGCTGTATCACCAATGCTATAGGAGTGGTTTATGTATATCAGTGAGTTTTGAGCAAAACTCACTGATGGACCTACCATATTTGGAATTCTGAAAACCCTATATCAGTAGACAGGGTTGAGCTAGGAGATGAGATTTTGGGTGTCGAAACCTCTAATCTTGCTGTATCACCAATGCTATAGGAGTGGTTTAGGTATATCAGTGAGTTTTGAGCAAAACTCACTGATGGGCCTACCATATTTGGAATTCTGAAAACCCTATATCAGTAGACAGGGTTGAGCTAGGAGATGAGATTTTGGGTGCCGAAACCTCTAATCTTGTTGTATCACCAATGCTATAGGAGTGGTTTAGGTATATCAGTGAGTTTTAAGCAAAACTCACTGATGGACCAACCATATTTGGAATTCTGAAAACCCTATATCAGTAGATAGGGTTAAGCTAGGAGATGAGATTTTGGGTGCCGAAACCTCTAATCTTGCTGTATCACCAATGTTATACGAGTGGTTTAGGTATATCAGTGAGTTTTGCTCAAAACTCACTGATATACCTAAACCACTCGTATAGCATTGGTGATACAGCAAGATTAGAGGTTTCGGCACCCAAAATCTCATCTCCTAGCTCAACCCTATCTACTGATATAGGGTTTTCAGAATTCCAAATATGGTTGGTCCATCAGTGAGTTTTGCTTAAAACTCACTGATATACCTAAACTACTCCTATAGCATTGGTGATACAGCAAGATTAGACGTTTCGGCACCCAAAATCTCATCTCCTAGCTTAACCCTGTCTACTGATATAGAGTTTTCAGAATTCCTAATATGGTAGGTCCATCAGTGAGTTTTGCTCAAAACTCACTGATATACCTAAACCACTCCTATAGCATTGGTGATACAGAAAGATTAGAGGTTTCGGCACCCAAAATCTCATCTCCTAGCTCAACCCTGTCTACTGATATAGAGTTTTCAGAATTCCAAATATGGTAGGTCTATCAGTGAGTTTTGCTCAAAACTCACTGATATACCTAAACCACTCCTATAGCATTGGTGATACAGCAAGATTAGAGGTTTCGGCACCCAAAATCTCATCTCCTAGCTCAACCCTGTCTACTGATATAGGGTTTTCAGAATTCCAAATATGGTAGGTCCATCAGTGAGTTTTGCTCAAAACTCACTGGTATACCTAAACCACTCCTATAGCATTGGTGATACAGCAAGATTAGATGTTTCGGCACCCAAAATCTCATCTCCTTGACCACTCCTATTAGATGTTTCGGCACCCAAACTCACTGATATACCTAAACCACTCCTATATAATATGTAATTATATATTAAACCTTTTTATAAAAATTTTTTTATATTTTTTTATATCAATGATGGAGGGCCTGATGTCTGATGACTTCAGGCCCAAGGGCACTGAAATTTTTTTAATTTTAAAAGTTTTTTTATATTTAATTATTATTTATTAAATTAATTATTTATAGGATCTGAAGTTATTTGATTTCAGACTCTCCTGGAATGACTTCAGGTCCTGTGTTTGAATCTGAAATTAAGTGTTTTAATAGGTTTTTTTTATATATTAATATATTTTTAAAATAGAAAAAAATTTGAGTCCACGTCGGGCCTGAATCAAAAGATTTCAGGCCCAACGTGGGCCTGAAATAAAAATATTTCAGGCCCACGCTGGGCCTGAAAGTATTGATTTCAGGCCCAGGTGGGCCTGAAATCAATACACGCTCTTTTTTTTAATTTTCAGCCAACGTTTTTTTCAATTTTTTTATATATTAATATATTTATTAATATATTAATATATTTATATATATTTATTAATATATTTATTAATAAAGAGCGTGGGATGAGATATTAATATATTTATTAAATATTCTTAATATTTTTATTAATATTTTATTTATATATTAATATATATATATATATTAAATATTATTTAATATATTAATTTCTATTAATCAAATATAAAAATTATTTATTTATATTTTTAAATCACGTTGGATGAGATATTTGTTAATTGAAATATTTTTTTGATATTTACCTTACAACGTTTTCAGCGCCGATTTCATAATATATTATTTTAAAATAAAAGTCTGAAAAAGTATCTATAGACGTCTCGAAATTTGTTACTGAAAGAGAGAAGGAGAAAGACAGTAGATAATAGGAGGGGTATAAGAGGAAGTTCACTATTATTAAGTGCGCCCTTTGATGAAAATGAAACAATGATATGCTGTTTGGTAAATATCTATTTTGGATACGCCTTTTTGGTAAATTGCCGAATATAGTTTCATTAAACAGTAATTTTATATTTTGTGATTTGCGTTTAAATTAACTGAAGCATGTTAAACTTGACCATCCTCTACACAAATGAAAATCTTTTTTATTGTTGACCATGAGGAATTCCCACACTAAATTAGATGTGAGACTATTTCTTATTTGGGATAAGAGTGATAAATTATTTACTCTTCCCAATAATGTCATTACATATATTTGAACCTCTAAATTTTGATTGGAGGCCCTTCAAATTTAGCTCAATTACCACCGGACCAATAGTATATATATAAATAAAGTTTTGCACCAAATATTCTTCAACTGTCACGAAACAATCTCTTGATTAGTAATTTACAAGACACCAATCAAGCAAAAAAAAAAATTGACCAGATAGCAAATGAACCTGAATGACCGGTCCGACTTCACAGAAGTTTCTTACTAGTCATCAGGGTAAATCGGGAAGCGCTCGCAGTGGGCAGTTTAGAAGTCCAGCGTCCCAGGGTTCGCACCCCATTTGAAGAAAAAAATTCTTACAAAATATGCCATAACTAAAGATTGAACCGCAGATGCTTGGAATAACAACTAATCACCCTACCAGCGCACCATAGCTCCAAGAGCACAAGTCACCAATCAAACATATTCATGTATGAGTTCAAAAGTTTTGATATTTTCACAAAGATATAGTAAACCTTTTGTCACCGAACTAGGCAACTCACAATTAAAATTGACATATAAGAGAAATTTTAACCATACATGAAACAGCACCTATTGAGTTATGTGATGATATGATTACTAAGTTGAAGTTACTCATGCTCTTCGAGCACAAGAACATCTTATGGAACTAAAGAAAGAATATGAGGGCTACGAGCGCAAATCATATCAAGAATATAAAGGATAATGATCAAAGAAACACGGTAGTGACAATCATGGCTCATCCCAATGAAAACAAGGAGAATGCCAAGTACTATAATATTACAAGTTAAAATGGTATAAAACATTTTAAACACTTTTAACAATTATGGTGTACAAAAGGCCTGATGACAATTTGCAAAATATGGGTTTAAAAAAAAATCGGAATATATATATATATATAATATATATATATATATATATATATATATATTATATATATATATATATATATATATAGTTATATGGTTATAAAAGGAAGGGTAATAATTAGAGATATTTATAATTAATCCTTTCCTCTCTTGTCATCCCCGAGCCCTTTCATGGCCACTCGTCCGCGCGACCTATCCGCAGCCAAAGCAAGCGTCGCCCGCTCTTCTCCATCCTCCCCTTGCGAAGCCCGCAGCCCGGCACCGGCGACACCTTTCCTCCTCTGTTATCTTCCTTCTCGGCGTGCCCTAGCCACGGTCGACGCTTTCTTCCTCATCTCTTCCCCTAATCTAGAGCAGGTGAGTCATTAAACCTAGGGTTTTCAGGTTTCATTGATTCCAAATGAAAGTGAGTATTGGGTTACTGTGGCTTCTCTAGCAGAGATTGTTTTGCAACCAATTGGATCGGGATTTGATCGAAGAAAAGGGGCTGATACTAGTTGATCCCTTTTCCTCTAGAGTGGTGTCGTCGGATTCGGAGAAGAGAGGTGGTTGTCGGCTATTGATCAGGTAAGGATTCCCTAATGTGAGTATGAAATACTACCATGGTTGTTTGATCCGTAATACCATGCTGTGAATTTTGGATGAACTAAGATTTGGGTTAAAACAGTGGGCTGTAGGGATAATTTGAACTGGAATTTTTATGTACGTTCTGTTGGTGGAGCTAGGGTTCCATCAGGGACTTAAACTTCTTAATGAAGTTGTGATTTAGGAGCCGAATTGATCATGTGCCATCTTTGGCAATATGGGTTGTTAGTGTTTAGTTTAACTTGTCCATTTTGGGATCCTTTTGCTTTATTCAGATTAAGTGTAAGTTTCAAACACTGATCATATGTATCAACCCTAATTTGATTTGTAGGGATAATTTATATTTCTATTAAAAGAATGGGTTGATTGGTGTGGAAATTGGATTTGGCAGCAACTTGAGTGTGCTTGCCGTGAGCTCCATTTGGAGACGAAATATTCGGATAGTTGAAGAGTGAACGGGTTAGGTTTAATTGGGAATTTAAACCTAATAAGTCAACTTGATAGACCCAGGTTCCAAATTCTAATTGGAATCTAATCGGGGTAATTACGAACTTGCTATTTAAGTAAAGGTAATTAAATGGAAAGGTGCGGATTAGGTTAACCCTAGAAGAGATTAGGGATTAATTAGCTAGTTACTATTTTTGTAATAGCTAATTAAATCTGTCCTTGATACAAAGACTTGATTTGGATTTTATTGCTGATATTGGCGGGTGGATCTCTTCGCATTTGGATTCTTCTCTTTTGGAGGCGGGTACCCTTTGACTTATCTTTTAGATATGGTCATATTGCTATGCGTGGTTTGTTATAGATAACAGTAAGATTGTATGCTATATCTGCCCTAGTATACCTGTATTTGATACATGCTGTTTATCCTTGATGTTATCTCTCGTTTAGATTCATATAGTCTCAATAGTTGCCATGTATATATTTATATGGGCATAGATGTAGAGATATGTTCTCTCTTGCATTTTTGACATGTATAGATCACTGGTACCATTTTCAGTATACCTGGTAGGTTACTTGTATTCCATAATATAGGGTTCAGACCTATACCTAGCACTCGGAGGTATTAGTTGAGGACTTGGTGGGTGTATATGTGTTTGGGTCATGCACCATCCTTGCATTATTGCATGCTGACGATCATCGGCTCCTATGTAGTCTGAGCCCATCGTCAGTTACATGAGGATATGCACACACATCCACTCATGGGTAGTGGCTACCATAGGGTGTGTGCATTTGCCCTGTATTGCTCCGCACGGTCACTATTTGGAGGGTGGTTCCGGTGCATGGTAGCAGCCAGGGATCCCTTCTCGTTCTGTGACACGAGAAGATGAGAGCTAGACTCCCCCATTGCTTGGGGTAGGAGAGAGACCTCCGCAAGCATCCTGTCCACTCGGTCACTCAGGAGCAGTGATAGCAGGGTGCGTACAGTTGTCATAGCCCTACCCACGTGGGCGTTCATTTATGATAGGTGGACGGTGCCTGACTGGCGTCAGGGGTGACACTTGTCATTGCACCATGTGCATATTTTGCATCGTGCATTGTTTGCTACATTTGATTTCTGCACTTGATTGACATGCATATATTGGAGATTTGTCTACTTTGCATATATGTTATTCTTGTTCCATAGGGATTGATTTCACCCTTTGCAGGATAGGTGGATTCAGGTATGTACCTGTATTTAGTATCTTCAGTATACCCTTTCCGATTGTTTATATGGGACTGTATTAGCGTAGACCCTTATGGTTATTGTAACGCACTATGCATATCTGCTGGGTATCCGCTGAGCTTATGGACTCACACCGTTGCCATTACTTTTTGATTTCAGATTGATATCTGCCAGGAGGGCCCGAGACGCCAGTCCCGTGCTTGCTACTACATTCAATTTGGGTTTTATCTACTATTTTCTGTTTTAGGACCATATTACGTTTTATTACATTGCACTGGATTTATCGTGGACTTGTGGTATGGGATATGATTTATGACATTGTACTTTGAGTCCTATGTTGGACTATGTGTGTGGTTTTGCTGCATTCCTGCCCCCTGGCAGCTCAGGTAAGTTCGAGTTTTGGTTTTATGAGCATATTATCATATATATTGTTATTCTGTTTGGATTTGGGGCCTGAGGCCCATATAAACTGCGTGGTATGGTTATATATGTTGTGTGTATGTGTAAATTGTCCGCCGGACAGGGGAGGTCTTGTCCGATTTTCTATTGGATCAGCGGCTCCTAGGTCTCGGGCGTGACAATTTATTTTGGTATCAGAGCCAGGTTGTCGGATACCTTGAGGACTTGTGGATTTACGTTGTCTACTTGCTTTACGAGTCTTTTCGGATTTGCTTGGAGTAGTTTTATCGATGTGATTGCACTTTGGGATGGGAAGCGGCAAGACCTCTCCAGGCGGCAAATAGGTAAATTGGTAAAGTTAACCATTTGATCCTGTTTGTAATACTTGGTAATAATTCAACAGGTATGACTCGGGGTGCATATGTTCCCGCATCGAGGCATGGTCCGGGACGGCCACGTAAGAGGACGTTAGAGTCTCAGGCTGCAGAGTCACCTGAGAGAACTACTGAGGCCGAGTCTGTTAGTCGTGGTCAGACTCAACAGGATATTCCGAGGGGCCAAGACTCCCAGACTCGGAGGGTCCCTCCTCCGTTCCATTAGTAGACCCTACTATTCCTCCTGCTGTATCCGCTCCGGTATTATTCCCCGGTCAGCAGCAGTACCCCCTCCGGCAGATCCAGTACCAGTAGGATCTGCTTCGGTTTTCCCCACTGTTCCGTCGGAGATGCCTGTTCCGACCTATCCTATTGTCTCTTCTATGGCGACTGTTCCGATGCATCCGGTAGTTACCTCGGTGGTACCTGTTCCGACTATCCCCACTATTCCATCGGAGACGCCTATACTTGCTCCGATTTATCATACTATTCCATCAGCAGTACTGGGTCTATCTTATCAAGCTATTCCACCAGCAGTACCGACTCAATCCTACTTTACAGTTCCACTTGGGATGCCTGCTCCGATGTATTCTACTGCTCCTTCGATTAGGACTACTTCAACATATCCCACCGCTCCGACTATGATGCAGGCCCCGGTGCTCCCTTCAGCCTAACCTACAGTACCACCCGCAGGGTCCATTCCGATCCTGCCGATGGCTCCATCCATGGTCCCTGCTTCGGTATCCCCCACTGTGCCCCCTGCAGTATCTGCTTCTACAGGTGGCGTTATGGATATAGCCCGGATTCCGATGCTGGCGGAGTCCGTAAAGGGTCGGTTCACGTTATTCCATGGAGGACCGGATCCGACCGTGGCCCGAGCTTGGATCAGGACGTTAGAGGGCACCTTTCGATATGTGACATGCTCGGACTGGAGAAGGCCGAGCTGGCCATTTATCATCTGCGAGATTAGGCGTATACTTGGTGGACTACTCAGCAGACTATCATCGGGGAGCAGTACATCACATGGGACACCTTCAGAGAGGCATTTGTGGCGAGGTACCTTCCAGCGGCCTTTCGTTCGGCGAGGCGACAGGAGTTTCTGAATCTCCAGCAGGGAGATCGATCTGTACTAGAGTATGAGGCGGATTTTAACCGTCTAGCAAAGTACTGCCCTCATATGGTTGCCGATGACATAGAGAGGGCGACGCAGTTTCACCAGGGCTTAGCGGCGTACATTCAGGTGCGTATGTCAGGATTTGTTGCTACCTCCTACCGAGAGGAGTTAGAGCGAGCTCTTGTTATCGAGATGACCCAGCATAGACTGTTTGGAGATAAGAAGAAAGGTAAGCAGGTCGTACATGACTTAGATCAGACTCAGCAGCCGCAGACCATTGGGCAGATGCGCGACGGCCAGAGCATCTTTGAGGGATCATCCAGACCCCAAAAGTCGAGTCGTTCTTCAGCGGGATCGTTCCGGCCTCCTCAGCAGAATCGGGAGAAATCTACTGTGGGATCACACTGTGTACAGTGTGGATCTCAAGAGCATATTAGGGTGGACTGTCCATTGGAGCATTCGGTTTGTTACTATTGCAAGCGTCCAGGACACCTGAGTCGAGACTGTGCACTGAAGGCACAGAACGAGAAGACTGGAGCTGCTAGTCAGAATGGACATTCTGGGCAGTCAGGATCTCAGAGGGTAGGGCACAGGACACAGTCTTTTTTCCGTCAGCCACCGTTCGCCACTCCAGCACATGCCTATTTTATGCCGGGATATGACGCCAGCTATACCCCACCTATAGCTCAGAGTTTAGAGGTAGGACCTCAGCAGCAGTCTATCCCTCAACATCAGACTTAATCAGCATACCCGTCTATGATGTATCCACCTCAGTACCTTAATGGAGGGTTAGCTCCGCAGCGTCAACACCTTGTTGGAGGGTTAGCTTCGCAGCCTCAGCCTCAATTTCAGGTTTCATCTCAGCAGTATTCGACAATGCCACCGCCACCGCCAGAGATGGGACGAGTTTCTACTGGCACCAGAGTGGAGACACCGCGGGCCGATGGATCGACCTTTCGCGGTATGAGATTCATATATGCATTTTCAGCTAAATTAGTGGTAGATATGGATAGTTCTCTTACTACTTATTTCGGATATACTTGGGTAGTATCCATAGCGTACTTAGGATTGGATCATGGAGTTTTGGGAGTGTCCCTACTGGTTGTAGAGATACGGGTTATCAAATAGAGGTTAGGGGAGACCCCTGCGATACTTAATTGAGCTATTTATTCCTCAAAATTTGGTGAAGCATGGTTAGATTTAGTTCAACATTTATACTACCTATGGGTTGTTAGCATATGCTGTGGGTAATTATCGAAATTTAGGGACCAAATTTTTATTAGAGGGGGAGAATGTAAAATACGGTTTAAAAAAAAATCGGAATATATATATATATATATTTCGTTATATATATGGTTATATATATATATATATATATATATATATATAGTTATATGGTTATAAAAGGAAGGGTAATAATTAGAGATATTTATAATTAATCCTTTCCTCTCTTGTCATCCCCGAGCCCTTTCATTGCCACTCGTCCGCGCGACCTAGCCACAGCCAAAGCAAGCGTCGCCCGCTCTTCTCCTTCCTCCCTTGCGAAGCCCGCAGCCCGGCACCGGCGACACCTTTCCTCCTCTGTTATCTTCCTTCTCGGCGTGCCCTAGCCACGGTCGACGCTTTCTTCCTCATCTCTTCCCCTAATCTAGAGCAGGTGAGTCATTAAACCTAGGGTTTTCAGGTTTCATTGATTCCAAATGAAAGTGAGTATTGGGTTACCGTGGCTTCTCTAGCAGAGATTGTTTTGCAACCAATTGGATCGGGATTTGATCGAAGAAAAGGGGCTGATACTAGTTGATCCCTTTTCCTCTAGAGTGGTGTCGTCGGATTCGGAGCAGAGAGGTGGTTGTCGGCTATTGATCAGGTAAGGATTCCCTAATGTGAGTATGAAATACTACCATGGTTGTTTGATCCGTAATACCATGCTGTGAATTTTGGATGAACTAAGATTTGGGTTAAAACAGTGGGCTGTTGGGATAATTTGAACTGGAATTTTTATGTATGTTCTGTTGGTGGAGCTAGGGTTCCATCAGGGACTTAAACTTCTTAATGAAGTTGTGATTTAGGAGCCGAATTGATCATGTGCTATCTTTGGCAATATGGGTTGTTAGTGTTTAGTTTAACTTGTCCATTTTGGGATCCTTTTGCTTTAATTTAGATTAAGTGTTAGTTTCAAACACTGATCATATGTATCAACCCTAATTTGATTTGTAGGGATAATTTATATTTCTATTAAAAGAATGGGTTGATTGGTGTGGAAATTGGATTTGGCAGCAACTTGAGTGTGCTTGCCGTGAGCTCCATTTGGAGACGAAATATTCGGATAGTTGAAGAGTGAACGGGTTAGGTTTAATTGGGAATTTAAACCTAATAAGTCAACTTGATAGACCCAGGTTCCAAATTCTAATTGGAATCTAATCGGGGTAATTATGAACCTGCTTAAGTAAAGGTAATTAAATGGAAAGGGGCGGATTAGGTTAACCCTAGAACGGATTAGGGATTAATTAGCTAGTTACTATTTTTGTAATAGCTAATTAAATCTGTCCTTGATACAGGGACTTGATTTGGATTTTTATTGCTGATATTGGCAGGTGGATCTCTTCGCATTTGGATTCTTCTCTTTTGGAGGCGGGTACCCTTTGACTTATCTTTTAGATATGGTCATATTGCTATGCGTGGTTTGTTATAGATAACAGTAAGATTGTATGCTATATCTGCCCTAGTATACCTGTATTTGATACATGCTGTTTATCCTTGATGTTATCTCTCGTTTAGATTCATATAGTCTCAATAGTTGCCATGTATATATTTATATGGGCATAGATGTAGAGATATGTTCCCTCTTGCATTTTTGACATGTATAGATCACTGGTACCATTTTCAGTATACCTGGTAGGTTACTTGTATTCTATAATATAGGGTTCAGACCTATACCTAGCACTCGGAGGTGTTAGTTGAGGACTTGGTGGGTGTATATGTGTTTGGGTCTTGCACCATCCTTGCATTATTGCATGCTGACGATCATCGGCTCCAATGTAGTCTGAGCCCATCGTCAGTTACATGAGGATATGCATATACATCCACTCATGGGTAGTCGCTACCATAGGGTGTGTGCATTTGCCCTGTATTGCTCCGTACGGTCACTATTTGGAGGGTGGTTCCGGTGCGTGGTAGCAGCCAGGGATCCCTTCTCGTCCTGAGACACGAGAAGATGAGAGCTAGACTCCCCCATTACTTGGGGTAGGAGAGAGACCTCCGCCAGCATCCTGTCCACTCGGTCACTCAGGAGCAGTGATAGCAGGGTGCGTACAGTTGTCATAGCCCTACCCACGCGGACGTTCATTTATGATAGGTGGACGGTGCCTGACTGGCGTCAGGGGTGACACATGTTATTGCATCATGTGCATATTTTACATCGTGCACTGTTTGCTGCATTTGATTTCTGCACTTGATTGACATGCATATATTGGTGATTTGTCTACGTTGGATATATGTTATTCTTGTTCCATATGGATTGATTTCACCCTTTGCAGGATAGGTGGATTCAGGTATGTACCTGTATTTAGTATCTTCAGTATACCTTTTCCGATTGTTTATATGGGACTGTATTAGCGTAGACCCTTATGGTTATTGTAACGCACTATGCATATCTGCTGGGTATCCGCTGAGCTTATGGACTCACACCGTTGCCATTACTTTTTGATTTCAGATTGATATCTGCCAGGAGGGTCCGAGTCGCTAGTCCCGTGCTTGCTACTACATTCGATTTGGGTTTTATCTACTATTTTCTGTTTTAGGACCATATTACGTTTTATTACATTGCACTGGATTTATCGTGGACATGTGGTATGGGATATGATTTATGACATTGTACTTTGAGTCCTATGTTGGACTGTGTGTGTGGTTTTGCTGCATTCCTGCCCCCTGGCAGCTCAGGTAAGTTCGCGTTTTGGATTTATGATTATTTTGTCATATATACTGCTATTCTGTTTGGATTTGAGGCCTGAGGCCCATTTAAACTGCGTGATGATGCTATATATATTGTATGTATGTGTAAATTGTCCGCCGGTGAGGGGAGGTGCTGTCCGATATTCTATTGGATCAGCGGCTCCTATGTCTCGGGGCGTGACACAATTTATCAAAAGACATACTCAAATTTGTAAATTGACCAAAAAATTTATTATACTTTAGTATTTACCAAAAGATACATTAAATTTATTATTTTTTCAATTCTACTTCTCAATCATTCCTCTCTTTTCTTTTCTCTCTCCTTTCTTTTCTCTCTCCTATGTATACAATTTCTCATGACTTTTCTCTCTCATATACATGCAACCTCTCTTTTTTACCTCTACTTTCTTTTCTTTTCTCTCTCTTTGGATGCACGCATTCATGCATATATAACGTCTATATCAAGATTAGGTTAGACTTGATATGAAATTATATCAGACCTCACGTAAGTCTGATATGATTTTATATTATGTCCATAATCATATTAAGTCGACGTTAGGCCTGATATAAAAAAATATTAGGCCTACGAGGTTAATGTTTGGTTGATTTTTCTGATAATATTTTAACACTTCTAGTTAAGCCAAAATATGTAATGGGCGATACCGTTGAATTCCTTGTTGCCTCAGAAATCTCTAGGATCTGAAATGAGTTAAATCGAACCTATCTAGGTCCATTTGTGGATTTTGATCAAAACTCACTGATTGATTATGGAAAAATATCAGGCCCAACATAGGTATGATATTTTACCATATTAAGTCCAACGTGAGTCTAATATGAATTCATATCAAGCCCAATGTAGACTTGATAGAATTCATATCAGGCCTATGAGGTTAGGGTATAACTACTCTTTTTTGATAATATTTTAACACTTCCAAAAAAAATAGATGTCTTTTACAATAATGAATGAATTGTCAAAATTCACTTTATTGATTTTCTGAATAAGTTTAAAAATTAGCTTCTCTGTGCTTTTCCATTTTTACTTTTGCTTCTTGTTCTCGTCCCACACTTTTTTCAATGTTCTCTCTAAGATTTGATAATTGAAGTCAGAGTTATATCATCAATGAGAAGTCTCAATCTTCATAATAAATAACAAACTTGTATTCTAATGTTTTTTTCCTTAGTACTCTGTTTAGTTGATGTCTAAATTAGAGACAATGACAAAATTGAAGAAAATATAGATAAAATTTCTCCAGATTTCAAAAATTAGCTAAACCCATGTTGGCCTGATATGGACAAATATCAGGCCCATGTTGGGCCTGATATGAATTCATATTAGGCCCAACGTAGGTCTGATATGGTCGATTAGTGAGTTTTGACCAAAACTCATTGATACACCTAGACAGGTCCGATTGGACCCATTTCAAATCTTGTGAATTTTTTTAGTATGTAAGGAGTACAACGGTGTTATCCATTCTATATTTCAGCTTCTCCAGAGGTGTTAAAATATTATCAAAATATCACTCAAATCCTAACCTCGTGGGCCTAATATGAAAAAATATCAGACACACGTCATATCAGGTCCAACATGGACCTAATATAATTCTGAGCCTGATATGAAATCATATCAGGCCCATGTTGGACCTAATATGAAATCATATCAAGCCTACTGATAATTGTTTTAGTCGTGTTACGGTTTCAAATACAATTAAAGTAGCGAACTCCTCTAAACTAATATAGCATAGAGTAACTCGAGTCGTCTCTCTCAAGGAATGTAATAGTAAGTTAACAATCTTAGGATCGTATGTTATTGCTCTTGGATTTTGGATGCTAACTGGGGTTTGGATTTGAGTTGCTAAGACTAATAAACGAAAGACAATGCAGGTAATAAATCTAATCTCACTAAACTACACTTGCCAGATGATTAAAAGAAGCATAAGGTAAAGCATTAACGGAACCTACACTAATCTAGTCGCATTCAATTAAAGACAAAAACTTAAAGAAAAACTTAAAGAAATTGAAAGGGATCAGACAAGAAAGGATTAACCAAAATAAAATACAAGAAATTAAACCTAACTATTGGAATAAGCATTTTGTCAAACAACTTGCGAGCATGAATCAAAATAACAAAGATACGTGCAAACTAATTTGGGAGATCAAACTCAATACAACTATTCATCAATCCACACAAACAATCCGACTATATAAAACAACCAACAAGCATAACCATAATGTAGAGACTGGTCCAACACATCGGAGATGGACCCAAGCTTCGGATGAAGGAGCTGTGAAGAAATGCTGCGAAGGAATTGCTGCCGAAAATGGAAGAAGGAGCTGCCGGAAATGCTGTGAAGAGCTGCTGGATCAGATGGGAAGAGTTGCTACTGCTGTGAAGAAGAGAGAAGAAGTGGAAGGGGCTGTGGCCAAATGCGGCTTGCGTGACTAGCTACTGCCAAGATTGGATGAAGGAGAAGAGAAAAGGGAAAAGAGAGAAGCTGAGTGGATGAATTGGAGAAGGAGATGGCTGGAGATGGAGAAAGAAGATGGAGTCTGTTGATGCAGTCTGACCCTGATTGTTGTTTTGGTGTTGACATCAATTTTAGTTTAAGTTGATGATTATGATTATGATTAAGTCCTAATGGGGGATTAGGCACGGAGTGTGGAAAAGTCCTAACTTGGGAGGGTTAGGTGTGAAAAATCCTAGCTTGGAGGGCTTGGTGTGGGAAAGTCCTAACCTGGAGGGTTAGGTGTGAAAAATCCTAGCTTGGAGGGCTAGGTGTGGAAAAAGTCCTAACTTGGAAGGGTTGGGTGAAAAGTCCTAGCTTGGAGGGCTAGGTGAAAAGTCCTAACTTGGAGGGTTAGGTGAAAAGTCTAAACTTGGAAGGTTAGGTGTGAAAAATCCTAGCTTGGAGGGCTAGGTGTGGAAAAGTCCTTACTCGGAGGGTTGGGTGAAAAGTCCTAGCTTGGAGGGCTAGGTGAAAAGTCCCAACTTGGAGGGCTAGGTGAAAAGTCCCAACTTGGAGAGTTAGGTGAAAAATTCCTGGCTTGGAGGGTCAGGTCCCTAGCTTGGAGGGCTAGGTTGGAGTCCCTGGATCGGTCTGGTGACCGATCAGGGAAGTTGGCACTCTGCTCCTTCGTGGATCGGTCTGGTGACCGATCCAGCGATGACTGACCGGTCTGGTGATCGATCAGGGAGCACACAGTGAGGTTGGAAACCTACTGTGCGGCTCCTGATCGGTTTGGTGACCGATCAGGGAGTGTGTAGTTCACTCACTGCTCAGCTCCTGATCGGTCTGGTGACCGATCAGGGAGCCCACAGTGAGTTGAGTTCCCCTGCTGTACTGCTCCTGATCGGTCTGGTGACCAATCTGGATCACTGTGTAGATCGTTCTGGAGAACGATCAAGTGTCGCGAGTTCTTCACTATGACCGATCAGGACGGAGACTGATCGGACTGATCATGACCTGATCGGTTTGGTGACCGATCAGAAGGCTCTCTGATCGGTCTGGTGACCGATCAGGAGGGTTGGATGCGAAGGTCAGAAATCGCCCAACAAAGGGTGGATCGGTCTGGTGATCGATCCACAACCTGGGATCGGTCTGGTGATCGGTCCAGGAGAGTCCCAGAGAAATCGCGATTTCTGATTGAGCATTGGGGACCGATCAGGTTGGAGCCTGATCGGTCTGAACCCAGCCTGATCGGTCTGGTGACCGATCAGGAGGCCCTCTGATCGGTTCGGTGACCGATCACTTTAATTCAAATTGCACTGTCAGACACTCTGATCGCGTCTGAACGTATCTGATTCTCTGCGCTTAACATCTGATACTTGATTTTCTGATTGATATGCTGTGCTAATGCTCTGATTAAGCTGCAGGTGACAGGGATGGATTCAAACACTCAAGGAAGAGTCAAAGGAGGCCTTTCCTTGGAGCAGGTGTGTCCATTTGCCATCTCAGGTTGCAACGGCTGGAGCTGCAGACTGGAGCTGCCGACTGGAGCTTGGCTGAGGGAAGCTCAGGGAGTCCAGGAGAGCTCAGTGGTAGCTGGCGTTGGCAGGTGAGCAGCTGGAGGCTGCAGAGAGATGGCTTGACCTGAGATCAGCAGAGGAGACTTAGGCGCTTGGGGCGAACAAGTCTCCACAACTCTTACTCCTACAGCAATACTGCATATGCGCGATCAATTCTCCATTCTTGTGCTTATGCGATTACTTCCATCATCTTGAGCAAGCGACTGTGATCTTTGAGGTAACCATCAATTACTTGGGCACTTGAAAGAAGGAACAAGGGGCTTGAGTCCATCAGCGAGAAGACACGAAGAAGGGTGTTCTTGCATGAGATCTGCGCTGAGTGGAGCTCGGGAGAAGGTTGTGTTCTTGTTGTTCTAAGTGCAAAGTAAGATCTTTCTTGTGTTTCATTGTGCTTAAAACTCTATCTATGTTGAAACGTTGTGGAGAGGTTACTCCACCGAGAAGGAGGTGCTTATTATACGGATTTTCCGGGGCTTGATCTGCCGACGATCAAGGGATCGCCCGCCACACGGGCACGCCAAGGAGAGGGGCAAGTTATCCCCGAACCTTATAAACCCTCCTTGTTAGCGATCTTGTTTGTTGTTTTAGTTTGTTTTTGTTTTCTGCATTTCTGCACTTCTCTGTTTCCATTGTTTCCGCTGCTGTGCTACTAACCGTGAAGTGCAGAGAAATCCTAAAGCGAAAAAGTTTGTGTCTGGCTATATTCACCCCTCCTGTCACGCCCCCAGAGGCACATGCTTACTCGAAAATCGGGCAGCATCTCCCCTGTACGATGGACAATATGGGGCAAATATACACAATATCTCCACCAATATAGCTCAGCCACAAGCGGCTGGCATCACAACAACAAGTATAAAACACATCCACGCAGTTTATATCGAAACAATATAATAATGGGCGGCTCAGCCACCTTAATCATAAAAGAACTACAATTCAAAGAGAACACCAAAAGACTCTGATAACGACAGAACCCGATAATGAATAAAATGCAACTACAAGTACTGAAAACAAACAATTAAACCGAATACCGAAAAATAACTCAACTCGACACTGGGGACCGGCAACTGGATCCTCTCCTGGCTCCAAGAAATACTTCTACCTGCTATCTGAAACAACAAAAAGAAAGCAAGGGTGGTGAGTCCGGGCGGACTCTGCGGGTATATGAGTAGACAAATAAGCATGGCATAACAAGGATAACGGAGTAGAGAAATCAACAGTGTACAGTCCATAAGAATTATAGAATTTACCTAATCATGCATAACCAATATAATACGACATGGTATAAAAACCGAATAATAACTAAACAGGCGTAAAATAACGCAACAACAATAAAACCAAGATATAGATGCATGTCAATCATGTGCAACAACCATAGCTCATATAAGTGCATCAAACACAAGCAAATGCATAAAAGAAATACGTATGCACATGATGCAATGACATGTGTCACCCCTGACGCCAGTCAAGCCGTCAACACATCCCATCTGTGTGACCGAGTGGATAGGGCTGTGATAACTGTACCACTCCAACAACAAATACCACAAAAGGTGTGGTTGAGTGGACAGGATGCTGGGGAGTCCACACTCCAAACCCCGATACATCGGGGGAGCTATCAACAGCTACAATATCCCTCGAAAATAACGGTGAGGGTGAGCCACCAACAGCTCATCCCTCTAAAAACAACGGTGAGGGTGTCACTGTTAGGCATAATAGGACAGATGCTCGCACTCTAATAACTACCACAATAACAAGTGGTTGAGTGAATCGAGCAAAATGACTAACGATGACTTAACCAAATGTAAGCCCAACAGTCGTTAGTATGCAACGTGCAAGTATGGTGCATGCTATACGATGCACGAACAACCGGAGAAACAACGATGCAATAAAATCCAACGAGTATACGATGCATCAATACAACCAACCAGAAATCGCAAACCAACAATTATGCACCTACACTACTAGGTAGGGTATTTCTAATGCCAAATAAATCTAATTGTGTTTAATGAACTTCTAAGTGCTCGCGTACAAACGGCACTTTACAGAACAGAAAACCAATAGAGGACTATACAGATACAAATTCAGAATACTCGAAGATCAACGAAGAGTAAGTCTCAACGGCAATGTTTAAATAACAAACGACAAAGAACAAGGTCAAGCAACCTATCAGACATAATATAGCCATGCTTTTAAGGTAAAGAAAACTACTCGAGTACAAAGGAGAAGTACCCGCCTTAATTTTAGAAACTTGTAAACGAAGACCTTCCACGATCAACCGAACGAGCCCGAATCAAGGTCCTGTATATGTGATAAGGTTTAGCTAATTATAAAATTAATAAATTAGCTAAACGAAATACTAAACACAATTAGGACAAATCCTAATCACAACTTCTATTTAATTACATCCCTTCCAACCACAACAGATCATCAACTTCCCTTAAGATCAGAACACAAAACTTCAATTGAAGTTCACAGAACACAACTCTTCAATTAAAGTTCATGGCATGCATGCTAAACCAAGAAGACAGATTAAACTTGATATGCTATAACGGCTCACGGCACTAAACAAAAACCAGCCCCCTAACACCCTATCAAATATTAACCAAAACTTAATTGCTAATCAAATGAAACAAATAGCCTCAACACCTTTTCATCCACGCCACCACAGAAGATACCACTCCAATTCTCAAAACATCAACCTTTCAAAAGTAGAATTTCTTTCCCAATCGAAGAAAACAAACTCAACACCATTGAACCAAACACCATCCAATCAAACCCAACTCACGACAACCCAAGAAAACCAAACCCTACTCAAAATCTTAACATGAAATTCCAATTCAACTCATGGCAAGATCAAACCTAGCAAAAACTCTTACCTTATGGACGCCGACAAGCAGGGAGAAGGAGATTATGGCTTCGGCGTCGGGTGAAGTCGAGAGGGGAGAAGAACTCGCTACTATCCCTGGCTTCTTCTTCTCGTGCCAAAGGGGAAGACAAGAGGGACAGCCGAAGAAGATGAAGAGGAGGAAAGGTGTGGCGTCGCTCGGTGTCTGGGAGAGGAGACGGCGTCGGCGAGCAACTGCTCTCGTGCGGCGTTGGGCAAAATCGAAAGGAGTCGAGGGAAAGAAACTGAATGGGAAAAAGAGGCTTTAAGGGTTATATATATATATATAGACCTTTTGCAAAAAGGCCCTCCAAGTTTGAAAATTTCCAACTAGGCCCTTTTAAAATTTCGGTTTTCAACATTCTCCCCCACTAACAAAAATTTGGTCCCCCAAATTTAACTAACAAGCCAAACAAATATAAACCAACCACCACAGGTATCAACACCTCAACTATAATATAAATACGAAATGAAAACCAACCATGCGCACCTTAAGTAAATAGATGAGGGTAGCGAGCTCTGATCGAATCCTCGAGCTCCCAAGTAGCTTCCTCATCAGAGTGGTGCTGCCAACCATCTTTGGCCAACCGAACTGTCTTGTTCCTCAACTGAGGCCCTTTGCGGTTCAAAATCCGCATAGGTACCTCTCGTAGGTAGCATCTGGCCGAAGTGTGATCGGCACCTCCAATAAAACATGAGTCAGATCTTGGCCTCTACCAACTGAGCTAGACTAGTAACTTCTGCTCCACTCTACTCCAGAATCTGACATGGTCCAATATAGCGCGGAGCTAGTTTCCCTCTGAGATCGAACCTCTTCACCCCTTTCGTAGGTGATACTGATCGCTCATAAAGAATTCTAAGGGTCTGTATCTCTCATGGTTAACCTCAACCATGATTGCGAGTCAAATGCGTTATCTACCATATTGGAAAATGTCCAACATCTCTCTAACGGTAGCTACTCAGTTACAAGCAGCGACCTACACGTGGATACCCTATAGCTCTTTAATATCTCGAAAAATCGATTCATCGACCTGCGGTGTCTTCTCTCTGGTGACAGTGTAAACCCGGTCCATCTCTGGAACTGATGATGACATCGTTTGAAGAGGCAGTGGCTGAATCATCTGAATTGCTGCTGGCTACATAGTCTGAGGTGTTGGAGCTCCCACCGTCTGCTGAGTCTGATAAGTTGTAGCTTCGACCATCTGCTGAGGCTAGTAAACTGAAGACTAATATACTGGGCACAGCTGATCTATACATAATGAAAATTAAGATAATTCCTAGCCACAATTTCTTCTTATTAAAATGGTAATTAACAACGCTCTTCTTCCTGACCTAATCATCATATTTCGATCCATTCCTAAACTCAAATATAGTTACCCCTGGTTCCAAATAGTCATTTAGGTAGACCTAATAATACTACTACATGCAGGCTGGAGTGGAAAGTATATACACAACAATTATATCAACCTCCTAGAGCAATTCAGCTTGACCGATGTTTACTGAACATATAGTATGTACATAACCCTTATGTGTAGGATAGCCTTTGTCCCCTGAAGCATAATTACAAGTGCCTCTATAACAAATTTCAGAATTGTACTATCCTAGTATAAAAATGAACCAAGGTTTTATAAAGAGAATATGTGGATTGAGACATGATCGAAAGAATCAATCTACGAGACCAAAGTCCACTCACGAGACAAGTACAAAGAATCCAACTATAAGACCAAGTAAAATAACTCATCAAATCCTTAAACTATCTTTCCTATACGCACAAGAAATAAAAGATGGTTCATCTAACAAAATTTGGGACAAAGGCTAGTTCATATTGTACTTTTTCGAATAATAAGAAGAAAATTGACAAAAATATGCACATTATTATATGACACCAACAAAATTCCTACTACCCAAAAGAAGTGTCATTGAGCAGTGACTATCAACTCAACTGCATTCCCTACCTCAACATATAAGCTATCATTATGAAATATCTTTGTGAACTTACTTTTTCCTCCTTTCTCTGTAATAAGGAGTACAATTCCGAAAATTTCTGATATTCTTTATTTCTAACGCAAACACTCACAATACTGATGTTCATTAGGTTGTAGTAAAAGTGAAAAAAAATGTACATTTGTTTCTTCTACATGGATTATATAAGCTGTGATTTTTTTTTTGCACCCTTGTCACTGGGCACGAGTCCCATCAATCTCTACACAGCTTAGTTTTCTATATTTGTAACAATCTAAAGATCATCAATGCCCACAGTATTAGACTTGTTTTCAGAAATTTCAGGGATATCTTTCTGATAATATTCATTTGTTTTATTTTTTATATATATAAATATATATTTTTTTCCAATTGTCAGCAGTGACCTAACTCAATTCCAGACAAAAGAAAGTGATGATTTCATCAAACAATCTAACCATATCTAAATAGCTGTCAGTGTGATTTGTAATATAACTGATATTTAATGCAATCTAGCATAAATGCAAGGGCAATTGAGCTGATAAAAACTTCTCCGTGTTTCATCAAAATTTTCAATAGGGTGAAGTCAATACATCGATGCTAATTCAGTTTGTCATCCTCAAAGTTCAAGAAAGAACCTTTAGCACTGTGAAATTTGTACCATATCTTTTCCTACTATTATTAACCTTTACCCATCATTACTTTTATTATCAGAAAAAAAGAAAAATTTATGAATTCCAACAATCTAATCCTTCAACCCGCAATCAGCAACACATAAAACCTTGAACTTGGGGGGAATGTATTATACTTAGAGAAGTTCAAAGAATCCAAACTGCTAATTTGTATATCATATAAAATCCATCAAATTGAGAAACAGAAGGCATAATGAATAACTGAAAGAACAATGTCATCTATCTCTCCCGATCCACTGCCAACAGATTCAAAATATCCACCAATAGACCGTCCAAAAGCAACACATCATAGAAATCCATTTTAATAATAACCATTTAAGATAAGCTCTGTACACAAGAAACATTCCACAACAGCAGACTTGTTTATAGCATTAAACTGCAGTATTTTGAAGATTAAAACTGCTTCATCCATAATACCTCACAATCACCAAGTCATAGATAGCTCTATACTCTGCTGCACTATATGCTACTTCTACACTAGCAACAATAACTTATTTCTTACTCCACCAAGTAATTAGATTTCCATTAACAAATGTATAAATAACTAGTAGTGGATCAACCATCATTTAAGCAACTGACCAATCTGCATCTGTAAAATGCCCCACCTTAAAATTTCATTTTTGTGAGATAAATACAACATGACCTGGATATATAACCTTCGAGAGATAAATTAATCTAGTGACCAACCTCGGATATCCCGTGATCTTCAGGTGTGACTAAATATGTAATAAGCTACTGACATTAATCACTTGGAGTCCCAACATACTTACAACCCAACATTCTCGATTCAATAAATAAATCAAGCACACCATTTGTGAGAGAAGTATATCATGCGAAGATCCATCGACTTAAATACCCAAAAAATACCTCAATTCACTCTAATCTTTCACCTCAAATACATATATATGTGAGTTTTCATATCACCACACATCTCTACCATCACTAATGACAATGATATCATCCACAAATACAATTACAATAGCTACCTGGTCATGTTTGTGCCTATAAATTATATATGATCAACATTACTCTCCTTATATTCCATAGCTTACTTTGTGTCCTTCCATCATTCAAGCCCATCTTTCAACAAATTGCCTCAATTTTTTATTCCTGTATCTCCATATTAAACCAGCAAGTTCCAGTGATTCAATACCGATGGCATGTCTACTCCACTCATACGACATCTAGAAGCTTGTTTCCCACCTCATGGAGGTAAATCATTTTGTATTATTATGTTCATCATATCTTTAATGTTTCAATATATAGTATTATAATGAACATTTTAAACAATCGCATTCCATTTCATGGAGTTTAAATAAAAGTATTCAGATAGTAAATATATGAAAAATACAAGGTTTTTCATATTTATATAGCAAGTAGCAACTTTTAATAGCAACCTTTAAATTCTAGTCGAGTGTACATATAACCTATCTACTCATGATTGCTGGAAACAAGATCCTACATAAAAATGGTACACAAACATAGGGATCAATCTATAGGTTCATAACATCCTAGCCAAATTCATATCCTAGAATCATGTGAGTCAGTCTGAATAGTAAGATGTAAAAAAAAAAATCTTATTATTTTCCAAAGGTAAGCATAAGATATAGAAAGGACCTCCTTGTCGCATGAAGTACGATATGAATAACCTAAAGAGACATGCCTATTGGTCAAAACAACGGACACTCCAAATGTTCTAAATCACATATATGGTAAAAGTGACGATTTAGAACATAATTTGTGCTAATAGACTGTAGGGGATTGTTTAATATTACTCTTCAAACCCAAAAGCCTTCTTTGTTGGTACAGAGAGTCAATCCAAAACCCAGACCTGAAGATTCTCATTAGGAAGTTACAAAATCAAGTGTTAAAGTAGGCTTCTATATAGAGACAATTTGGTTTGGTGTGGTTAGCATCTATCTATATAACCTTAACAAGGTAATATATACAATAGATAGGATAATCATCAAAGATATACTTATTTACATACTCGTCGCCGGGAGAAGTCTCGTCGCTGCCAATTCCAAAAAATACAACTATGTCGAGAAAAATTACTCCGCAAAAATATACAAATCTTTAAAATACAATAGACCTCGTAAAACAACTCCGTAAAACCCACAGATACCAAAACATCGCAAAACCTTATGACCTATGGGTTATGGGCCCATCACTCTACAACATCTGAAGCTAATAATGTGTTACAGGTAGAACTTCGAAAAATCCAAAATACAAAACCATACAGACATCGCAAAACACGCAAAACTAATACTCTGATAATCCACCAAAAACAACATCATAAAAAATCCACAGATCCAAAGGAACTCGCAAAACTTGACTCTGATACCAAAAATTGTCACGCCCCCAGAGGCACATGCTTACTCGAAAATCGGGCAACATCTCCCCTGTACGATGGACAATATGGGGCAAATATACATAATATCTCCACCAATATAGCTCAGCCACAAGCGGCTGGCATCACAACAATAAGTATAAAATACATCCACGCAGTTTATATCGAAACAAAATAATAATGGGTGGCTCAGCCACCTTAATCATAAAAGAACTACAATTCAAAGAGAACACCAAAAGACTCTGATAATGACAGAACCCGATAATGAATAAAATGCAACTACAAGTACTGAAAACAAACAACTAAACCGAATACCGAAAAATAACTCAACTCGACACTTAGGATCGGCAACTGGATCCTCTCCTGGCTCCAAGAAATACTTCTACCTGCTATCTGAAACAACAAAAAGGAAAGCAAGGGTGGTGAGTCCGGGCGGACTCTGCGGGTATATGAGTAGACAAATAAGCATGACATAACAAGGATAACGGAGTAGAGAAATCAACAGTGTACAGTCCATAAGAATTATAGAATTTACCTAATCATGCATAACCAATATAATACGACATGGTATAAAAATCGAATAATAACTAAACAGGCGTAAAATAACGTAACAACAATAAAACCAAGATATAGATGCATGTCAATCATGTGCAACAACCATAGCTCATATAAGTGCATCAAACACAAGCAAATGCATAAAAGAAATACGTATGCACATGATGCAATGACATGTGTTACCCCTGACGCCAGTCAAGCCATCAACACATCCCATCTGTGTGACCGAGTGGATAGGGTTGTGATAACTGTACCACTCCAACAACAAATACCACAAAAGGTGTGGTTGAGTGGACAGGATGCTGGGGAGTCCACACTCCAAATCCCGGTACATCGGGGGAGCTATCAACAGCTACAATATCCCTGGAAAACAACGGTGAGGGTGAGCCACCAACAGCTCATTCCTCTAAAAACAACGGTGAGGGTGTCACTGTTTGGCATAACAGGACAGATGCTCGCACTCTAATAACTACCACGATAACAAGTGGTTGAGTGAATCGAGCAACAATATGACTAACGATGACTTAACCAAATGTAAGCCCAACAGTCGTTAGTATGCAACGTGCAAGTATGGTGCATGTTATATGATGCACGAACAACCGGAGAAACAACGATGCAATAAAATCCAACGAGTATACGATGCATCAATACAACCAACCAGAAATCGCAAACCAACAATTATGCACCTACACTACTAGGTAGGGTATTTCTAATGCCAAATAAATCTAATTGTGTTTAATGAACTTCTAAGTGCTCGCGTACAAACGGCACTTTACAGAACTGAAAACCAATAGAGGACTATACGGATACAAATTCAGAATACTCGAAGATCAACGAAGATTAAGTCTCAACGACAATGTTTAAATAACAAACGACAAAGAACAAGGTCAAGCAACCTATCAGACAGAATATAGTCATGCTTTTAAGGTAAAGAAAACTACTCGAGTACAAAGGAGAAGTACCCGCCTTAATTTTAGAAACTTGTAAACGAAGACCTTCCACGATCAACCGAACGAGCCCGAATCAAGGTCCTGTATATGTGATAAGGTTTAGCTAATTATAAAATTAATAAATTAGCTAAACGAAATACTAAACACAATTAGGACAAATCCTAATCACAACTTCTATTTAATTACATCCCTTCCAACCACAACAGATCATCAACTTCCCTTAAGATCAGAACACAAAACTTCAATTGAAGTTCACAAAACACAACACTTCAATTAAAGTTCATGGCATGCATGCTAAACCAAGAAGACAGATTAAACTTGATATGCTATAACGGCTCACGACACTAAACAAAAACCAGCCCCTATTTGCAACTCTCGGACCAATCACATCAACATAGTAGCAACTCCAAAACAGAACAAACTTTGAGCAAACACACTATCAAATATTAACCAAAACTTAATTGCTAATCAAATGAAACAAATAGCCTCAACACCTTTTCATCCACGCCACCACAGAAGATACCACTCCAATTCTCAATACATCAACCTTTCAAAAGTAGAATTTCTTTCTCAATCGAAGAAAACAAACTCAACACCATTGAACCAAACACCATCCAATCAAACCCAACTCACGACAACCCAAGAAAACCAAACCCTACTCAAAATCTTAACATGAAATTCCAATTCAACTCATGGCAAGATCAAACCTAGCAAAAACTCTTACCTTATGGACGCCGACAAGCAGGGAGAAGGAGATTAGGGCTTCGGCGTCGGGTGAAGTCGAGAGGGGAGAAGAACTTGCTACTATCCCTGGCTTCTTCTTCTCGTGCCCAAGGGGAAGACAAGAGGGACAACTTAAGAAGATGAAGAGGAGGAAAGGTGCGGCGGCGCTCGGCGTCGCTCGGTGTCGGGGAGAGGAGACGACGTCGGCGAGCAACTGCTCTTGTGCGGCGTTGGGCGAAAACCGAAAGGAGTCGGGGGAAAACCGAAAGGGTTTAATATATATATATATATATATATATATATATATATATATATATTTGACTTTTTGCAAAAAGGCCCTCCAAGTTTGAAAATTTACAACTAGGCCTTTTAAAATTTCGTTTTCAACACCCCCCCTCTCTAGCCATCCAGGTCCAACAGATAGGGGTGTAAACGAGCCAAGCCGCTCACGAGCTATTCGGGTGTCGGTTCGATAGAAGCTCGTTCGAGCTCGTTTATAAAGCTCTTAATATTAACGAGCCAAACTCAAACTCAGCAGTATTCGGCTTGTTAGCTCGTGAACAGGCTCATTAATAAGCTCGTGAGCTAGTTCGTAAAATATAAAATTAATATTTAACATTAAATATATAATTTTGACACTTTTACATTTAATAAATATAAATAGCCAATAAACTCATTTGTATGAATAAATCATAGATTTTAGTAAATATTTATAATTTTTAGAATATATAATTATTTTTTAATAGATTGATGAATAATTTAATTAATAATTTATATTGGTAAGTTCGTTTAGGCTCGATTAGGCTCGAATATGCTCGTGAGCCATCACTATATTCGATAAATTAAGCTCGAGCTCGGCTCGATAATAAACGAGCCAAACTCAAACTCTCAGGTATTCGGCTCGGCTCGGTTCGATTACAGCCCTACCAACAGAGTCGACTGCGCTAGGGTTCACGGATTGGATGCCCTAGCATTAGGTGAAGAAGAAGGGATGGAGCTCCGACCGGCTAGGGTTTTCGCATCAGTTCTATCCCGTGTGCCCTAGTTCTTGTGCGATGGCCGGAGGTGGTGGAGAAGATGGTGAGGAAGGTCGGAAGACCGGCCGGCGGTGGTGAAGGAGAAGAGGGAAGCCGCCAGTCGAAGGAGGAGAGGAGGAGTCGAAGGAGAGATCCCAATGAGAAAGATGAGACGCGGTTCCCTGGCTTGGTGGTGTTCGCCCAGTTCACTTCTGGTTCGGCCCAGCTTCAGCCCCGCTTCAGCGGCCAGCAATCCAACCCAAACCTTTCAAATTAGACCAGCAGCCCGTTTTGAGGGTAAAGCCCAGTCCAGTTTTTATGCCTTCAGCCCAACCCGTTCACAGCCTAGCCCAGCTTTTCACAGCCCTTTTGTGCCATCGCGTGATGAGGGTCGAGAATGAGCTCGAGTCCAGTCCATGAGTCGGACCTAAGGTTGTTGCAGATGAGGCTTTTCTCTTCTTGGATCAAAATTGGGTTGGATGAAATAAATCATCTTCATTTGAATTTAACCAAGCCTTCAAATTAGACCATGGTTCTAATTTCTTTGGTCTAAGCCTTGGTCCAAGGTCTAATCTTTAATTCCCTACAAAAATCATGAAATGATGCCAATATTTAGAGGAAATTATAATGAGCTCCAAAAATAAATCCTAATCGTAAAATATGATATAAACATGATTTAAACGTACGAGAGGATAAAAATATGCTAAATAAATGAGCAATTAAAATGACATAAAATCCTAGTTATCACCTACGTTGGGCCTAATATGATTTCATATCAGGCATAACGTAATCCTAATATCAACATTATGCATTCATGAATGTATGCATCCAAAAGAGAGAAGAAAGAGAACAAGGGAGAGGTAAAGAAGAGAGGTTGCATGCATATAAGAGAGAAAAGCCATGAGAAATTACATCCATAGGAGAGAGAAAAGAAAAAAGAGAAATGATTGAGGGGTAAAATGGGAAAAATAGTAAATTTATTGTGTTCTTTGATAAATACTAAAGTATAATATGTCTTTTGATCAATTCACAAGTCTGAGTACACCTTTTGGTAAATTGCCGAAGGCCTTATATTTAACTAAGAGTTAAAGGATAAAAATATTTCATGGAAGATTCATTTCTTCAGTAATGATTATTTTTCTTGTATTCAAATCTTTAAATCCATTAATTTAAAAAAAAAGTTGGTTTAATATCATGAAAGTTTTTTATTAACTACTATGATAAATTCAGAAGTACAAACATTTCATCTCCTAGTAGCCAATGCTCGAAGAAAAATACCCTACAATGCGTCATAGTAACTGAGAATCGAAAGATTCTTCCTTATTTGTTGGAGCAAAAGGTGATATTGCTCAGCTCAAGCAGTCTAGTGTCGTTGATCGATTCTTTCCTATTTGTTAGTAGCAAAAGGTGAAATCATCACCTAAGCGAGCCCTCCAGGGTGGCCCCCACTATTTGGAAGGAGGTAAATTATGAGAGTTTCATCCAGCAATAGCAGCTCATATAAGGAGGAGCATGATGCAACTAATGGTTGATTTTGCACCCACTGAAATTAATCTAGGTCTATTAGCAGCAATATCCTTGCATTAACTAACAGCGTCAGCCTATTGAGGTGATTCTTCCCTATTTGTCAAAAGGTCAGATACTAACTGTGTCAACTTGTGAGAATGATTCTTATTTATTTGTTAAAAATGTGGAACTGCACATTAGTAGCCCCTATAATGACAACTTCATATGGAGTAAGGTTCAACAAATATACAGGTGAAAGACATATAGTGGGGACTACCATAAACAATGACACCTTAGAGATCGACTCTTGATCGATCAAGACATGTTACCATATACCCATCAGCCGTGCTACATCCTAAAGGCAAGTTTCCGTATTTGTTAGCAAAAAGCAATTCGTTCACCTTTAGCACCCCGTCAACTCATCTCAGAGTCTAATACGGAAGAGTTAAATTATGATGGCTACTCACTCAGAAATGACTAATACAAAAAAGAAGGATAGATATATGGCTTCGTCAAATTTAATCCTTAAACCTTATGATCATAATATCGACTATTAATCTGTGAGACAAATCTTTAGTATTTTTTTTTTTTAATTTACAAAGGGTATCCAAGCTTCCGCCTGATTAATCTGCTTGGTTGACCGGCTATGTCCCACAACTTTCAACGAGAGCTCCCACCGGTCAACGAGGGTAAATTGTGAGACGGAGACACGTGACGACTTCACCACTGATGATATCGGTGTCTGATGACCCAATCACGCAGTAGCCTGTGACAATTTCTTCCGTCAGCATACTGCGCACTCTACTAGAGAGGAATCAAATCCGACAGCCTTCAACGAGAGTCCCCACCGGTCAACGAGGGTAAATCGCAGGACGGAGACACGTGGCGACTTCATCATCAATGATATCGGTACCCGATGGCCCAACCACGCAGTAGCCTATGACAATTTCTTCCGTCGGCATACTGCGCGCTCTACCAAAGAGGAATCAAACCCGAGAAATAAGGGATCATCCAAGTGAGCCATTATCAATCGTGTCATGCCCGTGGGGGCAAATCTTCAGTATTTATTGATATTATGATAGGTTGCTTAAATGGAGTTTGGGGTTGGTCTTCGCTTGCCAACATCATCACCATCACAGATGGACGAATTGTCCTTCACTGTTTGAATATTATTTAATTATAAACTAATTGATTAATATTTTATGTTTAAATTATAATCAAATTATATTAAACTTTTCAATAGCATACTATTGGTTGAATTTGAACAAGAGGCACAGAATTAATTAAGTTCTTTCCAAGAGTGCTATTATACAGATTCGAACCTTTTAATTTTGGTGAAAACGATTCAAATTTAGTCTGTTCTAGAAGTGAACGATAAAGATGACGAGTCATCAAAATGCAATCCACGATGATGGTGATGGGGAGAGGCTGTTCATGCCCTGCGAGATTAACACGAGCGTTAAAGGGAATATATCGGGAGATTTTCCAGTGGAGCCCTCTTCGATGCTCAATTCAGAAATCTGATCATTTTTAGAGGACAACTAGGAATCAAGTTTGCTATCAGTTCGGAAAACTTACCCCTTACCTGGATGCCGAAGCATCTTACATACCTGAGGTTTTTATCACACGTGTCCTCACGTTCTCCTCTACGTTCCTTAATCATCAGTTACTTGATGATATCCTATCTTTTGGTAACGACCGCTGCGATCATTAAGGCCTTAATTACCGTGCTTTGTGGACAATAATTATCCGATGACTTTCCTGTTCTGGAAAGAAGAACAACTACTTGAAGTCAGACTTTCTGACTCCTATGTTGATCTTTGGGCTCCAATCTCTTGAGTCAGTTTCGAAGTCTCATCTCCTGAGCTGACCTCAGGGCCTTCATCCATTTTCCCAAGTCAGTCTTGGAGTCTCATCTCCCGAGTTGACCTCAAGGCCTTCATCCATTTTTCTGAGATAGTCTCGGTCTAACCTCAGGACTCTAGTTCAGCGGGCCCTGGCACGTAGCTTTCCCGTGCTACGTGTCCACTCCGGGATGTTCATCCCTATCACAAGTCACCCCTTCAAGTCTAATTGAAGGAAGTGTGGCTGACTGATTAGGCTGGTGGTACAATGAAGGGAAGTTAAGTATCTGCAGGGTCCATATTAGCATTTCTTCACTCTTGACGACTTGTCGGGTCCGAGGAATCGAAACATTTGTCCCTTGGTCCGAGACGACCCTTTGAATTAGTCCAAAAGTTCTTGTGAGTTCTGAGGCCCGATAATGATAGTTGTTCATCACCTATTAAGAGTGCTTGAGGTATCTTAATGACGAGGGAGCGTTCTGGCGAATATAATATTGTCACGTGGCCAGATCTTTTCTTCATGATTTCCTTCTAATACGTGCCGCAAGGCCATACCAACCGACGGACATAAAGAGGGGCGACGCCTAGAGATTGACAGTCATCACCGTCCACGCGTCGTGCGTCTATTCTTCGCACGAGGGCGACATCTTCGCTGTAAAAAGGGAAGGCGAGAGCGTCCTTCCACCTTCTTGCATCTCCGATTATCAAAGCTTCCACACCCTGTTTCTGCCTACTAGCATCTTCTCTTGCTAGGGCTTCTTCTTCACACGTAAGTTTCATTCATCTTCCATCTTCTTCTCTTTCTTTCATGCGAAGTCATGGGCAAGGAGGGAAAGGGGAAGAGAAACCAGGGTAGGAAGGGGAGGCCTGGAGAGGAGAGATTTTATCATTCGGAGTGTTACGAGGCCACATCGTCAAAGATTTAGCCCGCTACCCTGAGAGCCGCCTGTGAGGCCTACGACATTCCGGCGGAGTTGGAGGTTAGGGTTCCCAATATAGACTAGTCTCCCGTAGAGCCCCCTTAGGGTTTCACATTTTCTTCTTAGGGCAGGTGGAGTTTGGCCTACGCTTTTCAATCCCTCCCTTCTTCATGACCATCTCCCAATATTCCGATGTGCCTTTGCATCAGATGACCCCAAATACTTTCGCCTAGATGGGCGGGACATTCATTCTTTTCAAATTATTCAATATACTCTTGACCCCCATTCCTTCCACTATTTCTTCCTTCTAAACTTAGCGTCTTGGGGGGCCTTCAGCTTCACGGCCCATCCAAGCCACAAATTCATTAGTAGCCTCCCTTCCTCCCATAAGGGATAGAAGGAGCGCTTTTTCTTTATCCAACTCGCTGAACGCCCATTATGTCCGACACACTGGCGTGAGAATCTACCTTCTCCTCCTAACTTGGGTGATTTCCAGCGAGATCTAGGATACCAGCGGGCCAGAAGCATTTTGGTTGGGATGGAGTTCCATGGACCCAGTTTGGTTTCCTGCAAGGAGCTTCTGTACCAAGCTAGATTAGTCCCAAAGTCACCCGTCTTAGCCCCGACCTCCGTAAGTGTACTGTTTTATTTATCCCTTATCTATACTAACTAACATTTTGTTATTTGTGTTGCAGAGAACACTATGCTTTCCCATACCATGAGCAAGCTTCTCAAGTGGGAGCTTGCGGATGAACAAGCTCTAGCTCCTCCTCCAGCTTCTCTACCCTCCGCGACCGAACCATCTGAGGGCTCCAGCAGATTCCCGACGAGGAGCAGACCACTACAAAGCCATCTGGAATTCAGGAGACCTCCCCATCTTCTGTACCTGCTGAGGAGGGAGGCAGCGACAAAGAATTACCAGTCCAGGCTTCTGTGTTGACGATAGAGCCCACTGGGAAGGCAAGCCAACCACCCACCAGATGGTTGTGTCTCATCCTGTCTGCTGAGGAGGGAGTGGAGGAGGAGAGTGAGCCACAAGACCACTGTCGGAAACCCACGTCCCCTCGGCTCATCCAAGGAAAAAGACTCGCCAGGCCAGGGCGGCTACGGAGTAGGAGGATTCTGTTCCCCTCTCGAAGCGCTACCGGAGGACGGCGCCAACAATTGCGGAGCCGACGGGTGAGGCTGAGGTCTGTTCCGGAGTCCTCGACGCCTCCAACAGCCCCAAGGGTAAGAAGGTGAGGCCAGACAAACCCACACTCACTAGTGCCCTCCTGCGCCGGAAGGTGAAAGCTACTGAGAAGGCAGCGACTGGGGGCTTCCAACCAGTCCAGATTAAGGAGTTGTCGAAGGGGAAGTATCCGGCTGATGAGGAGTCCTCCAGCACCGATGAAGGCGCACCCGGCCCCTCCAATGCGCATGCTTCCCCATCGCCTCCTACAGCTCCTTCCTCGTAGCTCCGGGGCTACTTCCGAAATACCATCCCCCCGGAGTCGGGAAGCCATGCGGGGGAGCATTGAAGAGCATATCACATCCTTCAGAGGGGGGCCTTCAGCGGGGGTGATCACTAGCATGTACTAGTCGTTGTTAAAGGTAAGCTTCTCGGTATATTCATTTTATTTCATTTTTTCCTTCTAACCCTTATTTTTCTCATGTCAGGCCACTTCCGAGTGCCACCTCTTGGGCCAATGGATGTCTCTGTTGGGGCAATCTATGGTCTGGAGTGACCATGTGTTTTGATGGTTGGGCAAAGAGTTTAAGTTAGGTTCAGCCTTGTGTTTGATATGTGTATTTGAGTGTGCATGTTTGTAGGAAACACATGGACTTAGCTGGACGACTTCGGGTCCAGTGAAGGATGGTGTAAGGAGACAAGCCGTGGGCTTGTATGCATCCGAGGGACCGTGGACAAAGCAGGAACGATGAGCCGAGGGAAGCACACTTCGAGGCATATGCGAAGGATGGCATGGGGAGACGAGTCGTGGGCTTGCATGCATCCGAGGGGTGAGAGCCAAAGTCGAAGAAGGCTTGAAGGCAACAGGTCGAGGCTGCTGGATGAAGGGTCAGTTGAGTCGTGAGGGTTCTAGTGCTGAGAGAATTGTACTCGGGAAGGGAAATCCTAGGTTTAGGGGTGGACCAGTCGACTGATGCTTGGATCAGTCGACAGATAAAGTGCACAGAAAGATTAGTCGATTGATTTTAGAGGCCATCACCTGGTATTCGAACGTTGGGCTGCAACGTTCGAATACTAGGTGGACCAGTCGACTGGTGCTTGGACCAGTCGACTGGTAACGACTCTTTTCAGCTATGAGCTCTATTTAAGAGAGCTCAGTTTGGCTGGGAAAGGGTTGACGAAATAAGTTTGGTCAGAGCTTATTAGTAGTCTTCTAGTGCTCAGGTATTGTCGGGAGTTTGTGGCGAGGTTTCTCCACCCACAAGAAGTGACAAGAGCTAGCCGAAGGTCTTCCGGGGACTCATCCATCGACGGATTGGGATCGTCCACCTTACGGACAGCCGTGGAGTAGGAGCCTTATCTCCGAACCACATAAATGGTTTGTGTTAGCATTGGTTTTAATTTATAGTTTAAGTTTCCGCTTGCGCGTGCTAACACTTGTAGGAAGAAACCGCGAATCAAGTGGGTGATCGGCTATTCACCCCCCTCTAGCCGAACGTCAAGGTCCCAATAGTCTCCTGAGCAAGAGACGGAATCCCTGCGCCAACCAGTGGCAGAGTTGGAGGCGGAGGTCTTCCAAGCTTAGGAGGGGGGTCGGATGCAACTGGAGGTTAGTAGGGGTCTTCGTGCCAAGGTAGACCACTACCTGGATGCCTTGCAGGCCTCAGAAGCATCCCTCCTCTGCTCTCGCCACCGAGAGCGACTGCTATCAGTGAGGGCAACAACCCTCTCCGAGGAAGTGAGTCGCCTAACTCGGGAGCTGGAGCGACTCCAAGCCCTGGAGATGAAGCTATCAGGAGACGTCCGCCTCCTGGAGTCATCCGCTGAGGCCTTGAATGGCCGGATTCAGGAGCAGGCGCATCAGCTAGCTAAGAAAGAGATCGTGATTGAAGCTGCTGTCGCTCACATATCCGACTATTAGGAGGGTGCCAGCCAAACCAACTCAGAGCTCTCGACCACCTCGGAGCGGCTCAAGGAAGCACTGTTAGTCCAAGATCAAATGCCCTCTGAGGTGGTCGAACTGAAGTCTTGTCGGGACGAAGCTTTAGATGAACTAAAAAAATACAAAGCTGACAAAGAGTCCCGACAAGCAGATGCCGAAGTCGAATTCAAGGCTAGGTTCCTCCAGTCCGAGGAGTTCGGCGATATTTTAGTTGGACAAGTCCTGAAACGCCTGAAAGAGGCTTTAATGGGGCCATCCAACAACTCCAGAGAGCCAAAGTGTTGAAACCGTAGGTGGATCTGAGTTTTTTGAGCGTCAGCCAGGTTTGGGATGAGCTTCCAGCTAAGGGCAAAGAACTGTAGGGCTCTTCCCAAATCTGAATTGTCATTTATCTTTTGTATTTTTGTTTTATTTTTGGCTTTCGAGTGTACTCTATATGTAATCTAAAATTTTGAATGAAATACTTTCATCTTCTGTACCATTTTCTTCTATACTCCAAGTTTAAATGAAATATATTTGTCTTCTGCCTTTTTCTTGAATGAATGTACTCCTATTTTGAATAGAATATATGAATATATTTGTCTTTTGCCTCACTTTCTTTTTATCTTCTGTACTTTGTGGGATGTACTCCAAATTGAACGAATGTATTTGTCTTCTGCCCCTTTCTTGAATGAATGTACTCCCATTGTGAATAGAATATATAAATATATTTATCTTCTGCCTCACTTTCTTTTTATCATTTGTACTTTGTGGGATGTACTCCAAATTGAATGAAATGTATTTGTTTTCTGTATCTTGTTACTTCAAATGTAATCCCCGGCTCTTGTTGAAGTATATTTTGTTAGTGATATGAGAAAAGTGTCCTAAGACAATCGCCTTATGATTGTAATCATTTATTTTAATAAATGAATATTCACTATTTGAGTATACATGTTTATGTTAGTAATATGAGAGAAGTGTCCTAAGGCAATCGCCATATGATTGTAAATATTTATTTTAATAAATGAAAATTCACTATTTGAGTATACATATTTGTGTATTTGATTGGGATCTTAAACTCATCTACTGAATGTCCGCAATACAATTCACAGCATGAGAGAATTTGTGATGGAATCACAACTAGTGATTATCTCTACATGTGCAATTGTGAAGTATTGAAAATATCCCTAGTCGATGAATTGATAAATACGGACACTATCAATTCTGTTGAGACTAGCATGGGTTATTCTCTAATCAGCTGATTCTCACTGGCTGGTGACATTGGGATGTCCAGAGATAAACATGAATGCTAGTTAAGGGAACTTGTTCATTGGAGTGACTGGCTGTAAAACTTCACATGGTAGTCTATATATAGATATGTCAGTGAAGTTTTACAGCCAGTCACTCCAATGAACTAGTTCCCTTAACTAGCATTCATGTTTATCTCTGGACATCCCAATGTCACCAGCCAGTGAGAATTAGCTGATTAGAGAATAACCCATGCTAGTCTCAACAGAATACTTAAGTCAAGAGTTTCAAGATTATCTTAGGGACAATGGGATATTGTCCCAATGGACTCCGCCGTATACACCATAGCATAATGGTGTATCTGAGAGGCGCAACCGAACCTTGATGGACATGGTTAGGTCGATGATGAATCATGCAACTCTTCCAAAATCCTTTTGGGGCTATGCACTTAAGATAGCTGTTTACTTGCTAAACAGAGTCCCGACCAAGGTAGTCTCTACTACTCCATATAAGACATGGAATAGTAAGAAACTCACTAAACTCACCTTAAGATATGGGTTATTCTCTAACAGAGTCCCGACCAAGGTAGTCCGGACACTATCAATTCTGTTGAGACTAGCAAGGGTTATTCTCTAATCAGCTGATTCTCACTGGCTGGTGACATTGGGATGTCCAGAGATAAACATGAATGCTAGTTAAGGAACTAGTTCATTGGAGTGACTGGCTGTAAAACTTCACATGGTAGTCTATATATAGACATGTCAGTGAAGTTCTTACCGCAGCTTAAGTGCGATGTTCCTTTGACTTGCGGTGTTCAAGTCATCTTGATCATGGAGACTTATACTTTAACATCTTAAGCAAGCATCTCCAAGGAGGTGTGGACCCAGGATAGTTGGGTATAAGCCGAAGTGCCCGAAGATGTTTGAACAACCTACAAAGGATTCACCACTCCTTGCGAGGAGATGTATACCAAGGCCTATCGTCGGATTATTACTCGAAGCCTCTGGCCAGAGCATAACATGTTCCGAGTATGAATCTCTAGGAAACATGAGAGTAATTAGAATCCGTTGAACGAGAAAGACATTACTTGGGCTAGGTGTGACGTAGTCAGCCTAGTGGGGACTGACACACATAGACCGTGTCCTGAACCAAGTGGGTATAAGATGGTGAAGGGAATGAGGCACGATTCATTAGAGCTGCTGAAGGGTTTCAGAATTATTTCCGAGGTCAACCGTTGATCTTTCGATTAATTGGGGATCATGATGTACTACTAGGTGCCACTCATGATCATTCTATAATTGGTTAATTATAGATGGCCAACATAAATCGAAAGCCTATTTAGTCACACGCACAACAAGTAATCCGAGGGATTTAAAATGAGTTGAAAATTGGATTTTCCGATCAAGAGAAATAAGTCGAATCTGAATTTATCAGAGGCGCATCGGAAGCTTAAAATGGCTAAGTCTTTTGAAGGCTTATTGGGCGAATTAAATAAGTTTAATTCGCGAGGAGTTGGCTTGGTGTGGCCGGCCAAAGAGGGTGCCCACCCTCTTTGGTTTGGCCGGCCACCACATGGAGGGAAACCAATTTATTTGGTTTAAATTATAAAATAAATCAACCGCGATTTGTTTTATAAAATTATGGATAAATAAATTCATATAAAGAAATTTATATAAAGAGATTTATATAAAGAAATTTATATAAAGAAATTTGTAGAAATTTATTCTTTTATGGAAATTAAAATGAACCATGAATTGGTTTATTTTATTTTATAAAAATCAATTATGAATTGATTTTTCCATGATAAGAAAAATTTATACATTAAATTTTAATATATTTTATTCCATAATTAAAAGGAGAGATGTGTTTGTTTTTATTATAAATTTAGTTATAATAAAACTTGGCATAACGGAATAATTCATAAGAAAATTTATAGGATAAATTTCTTATGAAAATTTATTCCGTTAAAAGGGAGACTTGGCGATGGAGGGGCTACTATATAAAGGAACCAAGGCAAGGCTTGAATTCCAATGATTAAGCAATCAAGAGTAGCTCTCTCTCTCTCTTATTCTCTCCCTCTCTCTCCGGCGCCCCTTTCTCTCTCTAGGGTCGGTGCCCCTTTCTCTCTCTAGGGCCGGCGCCCCTTTCCCTCCCCTAGGGCCGGCGCACCACCTACGGTTGCCGTGAGTCTCCTCCACCAAGAAGGTGCCAAAGAAGAAGAAGAAGCGGGTCGCGTCTCCTTCCTTCCTTTCCTCGGAATCTTGATTCCGTTACTTGGTGGTTAGTTTCCATCTTTCACTCTTGATATTCTAGTTGTGCCTTTGGAGAATCTAGTAGTTCTCGTCGGCACGAAACTCGTGGCTTTGCGAAGTCATCCCGAAGAGAACTCGGCGTGGACGCGAATAGAGGCGGAGCTTCCAAGGGACGCTATGGTTGGATCTCGTCCCTTACTTCGAGTTACGCGAGGTAATGAGTAAATTACTTTACTTTATGCAAAATTTTAATTTATGATCATGTCCACACATCATAAGGTCGCATGCTAGATACGTGGTTAAAAATAATTTGAGAAATTATTTATGCTAATTCTTCCACTGCATGTAAATATTTTTAAATTTACGAACTCGTATCCTTGTCAACATGCACCCAGTCCCAACAGTGGTATCAGAGCCGGTTAGTGTTCGACATAATCATATAATTGTTTTGCGGAAAACTTTGTCATGATCTCAATTTTGGAAAATTTTCCAATTATGGAAACTTTCCAATTATGATAAATTTTAGATTTAGGAATTTCAAAGTTTGGAAATCCTCATGAAATTTCGCAAACTTTTGAAATATCCTAGTTTCTGAAATTTTATGATAATTGTGAAAACTTCCCATCTTTGGAAACTTTCCAATTTTGGAAATTTCCTATTTTGGAAATTTTTCAATTTTGGAAATATGTATGTTTTCTTTGTACCAGAAACATACAATTATTCTGAAAACCTATTATGAAATCTCGCAATTTTGGGCACTTTCTTTCAAGAAAGTCTAGACAAATTTATGGATCATTAATTGACAATTAAATTCGAATTGGTTTTAAATTATTAACAAAATTCTTTATTTTGGATTGAGCCTCGGGGAGCCGTCAAATTTAAAGTTAGTTGTTGTAATTTAATTTCCCATTTTGAATAAAATTGCCATGTTTAATTTGGTTACGCCTCGGGGAGCGGACCAAATTGGATTTACGACAAATTTCTTTTCTTTGGGTATCTGAGCCTCGGGGAGCCACCCTTAGAAAATAATTTGTTGTAATTAATTAATCCATGAATAAAATTGTTGGATCGAGAGAACCTATAGAGGGGGGGTGAATATCGGAAATCATTTTTCTTTCGGAAAGCTTAGAGCAAGTACGCAGCGGAAATTAGAAACACAGAGACACAGTCGATTTTACTTGGTTCGGAGCCTGTGTTGACTCCTACTCCAAGGCCCACGGTCGTTGACCGTTTACTTTGGACAATTCTATATACGGCGCAAACAAGTTTACAAAATTGATTACAAAAGTAAGTGCAGTAAACTTAAATAGCTCTTTTTATCGACGTCCGAGGAAGATCAACTTTTTCGGAGCAGCAGGACGTCGTCGGCTCGAGTTGGAAGAATTCCAGGGTGAAGCGCGAGAGAAGAAGAGCTTAGAAGCGTTGTGTTGAAGTTGTTCTTGAAGGCTTGGGCGTTGGGTGCTATTTATAGCACCTCGGGGCGCCCTGCCACGTGTCAGCCGTTCCGGATTTAGCTCGGTCAAACGTTATCCCATCCGAATAGGGATAACTTTGACTCTGGGGGCGCCCTGGTCGCAGAGGGCGCCCTGGCTGACTTCTTCCGCGCAGAAATCTCGGCTGTGGATGAGGGTGAAGCTTCGCAGTCTTGGGTGCGGGGCGCCCTGGCTGCTGAGGGCGCCCTGGCTGCTGAGGGCGGCCTGCCCAGTAAGCAGCCGAAGCACTTTTTGCTTCACTTGGTTCTGGTTCACCTTGGGGGCGCCCTGGACACTCAGGGCGCCCTGCTCAGCTGCTGCCTCACTCCTTTGAGGCTCTCTGAGTTGCAGACACACGTTCCTTCGGTCCTGCATCCAGGGTTAGTCCAAAACACAATAAAACAATTAATTATTAGTTTATACAGCCTTAGCTGTCTTGGTCCTGACTTTGGTCTCCAAAATGGAGCCCTAGGTCGAGCCGACGCCTACTGTTCCCTCGACGGGAACGCGTCCTCACCTACTCTTCTCGGGAGAATTTACCTGATGCCAACCGCTCCTTTGGTTGGACTTTTGCCTGACGGTCCTTTGTCAGGTCTTGGATACCAAGCTGTCCTTCGCCCGGTGCCTAGCATTCCTTCGCTAGGGCTTTAGTCCCAAGCTGTCCTTCGCCTGGCGCCTAGCAGTCCTTCGCTAGGGCTTTTTACCCTGGCATTCCTTCGCCAGGTGCCTAGCAGTCGTTCGCTAGGGCTTTTGACTCTGGCATTCCCTCGCCAGTGCCTATCAGTCCTTCGCTAGGGCTTTTCCTGTACACTAGAGTAACTTGTTAGAAAACAAGTAAGACTTAACTTTTGAACTCTGTTGCCCTTATCAAAACACAGGTTTGACTTGGGTGCCTTCTGCACCAACAATCTCCCCCTTTTTGATTTATGGCAACCCTAGTTCAAAAAGTTAAGTTTAAGCAAGCATGAAAAGTTAAATTTCGTTCCCTCCCCCTGGAAGGAATCTCCCCCTTGATTTTTCAAAACTTCGTGGGGTTAAAAAAACTTTATTTGTACTTTAAAAACTTAAGTTTTAGGTACTTAGAAATCTTTTGATAACTTAAGTTAAAAGTACATAGGAGAGTTTTTGAAAGCATGTTTTTAGAGTACTAAAAATGTTTGAAGCCTTAAGTTTTAAGGTACTCAAAAGTTTTTGAAAGTGTTAACTTAAGTACTTGGTAAGATTTCAAAAGCTTAACTACTTAGTAAGAAAAAACTTTAGTACATTTGGAAAACTTAAGTACTTAATAATTTTGAAGATTTAAGTATTTAATGAATTTGGAAGATTTAAGTACTTTATAAATTTGGAAGATTTAAGTACTTAATAAATTTTGAAAAACTTAAGTACTTAATAAATTAATAAATTTGAAAAACCTAAGTACTTAGTTAATAAGATCGTTGGGAAACAGAAGGATTTGCTTAAGTACTTAGCTAATTTTGAAAAGGTTTTTGAAAAGTTTAAGTACTTAGAAACATTTTTAAAAAGCTTAAGTATTTTTTAAAGCTTTTTGAATAAAGGATAAGAAAATTTTGAAAACTTTTTGAATAAAGGATAGAGTAAAAATGAGCAAAACTGTTTTACTCTCTCCTTTCCTATCTCTCCCCCTTTGCCATATATCAAAACAAATAAATATAGCATAAATAAAAATGCATAAAGGAAATAATTAAGATTTTGCTGTACTGAACCAATTCATAATTAGACTTAAGCTAAATCAATCAATTTTCTCTGTAGGGACCTGTCTAACCCAATTAGCTACTTACTAACTGTTATAAACAGTAGGTTTTGCTAGGGTTAGTTAAGTTAAGTGTTTCTGTTCAAGTTAGATTTTCTAAACTTGACACTTAACTTGATTGCTGTGAAAGTTGTATTTAGTGCCCCAATTACTGCAGATGCACTGACTTAAAGCATCTTGAATTAAGGCAAAGACCTAAGCATCTCAACCCATTCTAGGTTATCAATCAAAAGTACCCTAAGGTGCTAGTGAGATGCTGGCTTCTAAGTCTATAGGTGCATGCAGTTCTAGGGTTAGGACCTAGGCTAAGTCCATTTTCGAAAAATCCCTAGTTTTGAAAAGGGGTAGTTTTGAAATGAAAATAACACTAAGTCGAAAAGATTTAAAATGAAAACTGATTTAAGTAAAACAGTTTTTCAAATTCTATTTTTAGAAGAAAAAAAACAATAGAACAATAATAGAAATAAATGTAGTTAACCTATTCTACTGAACATAATCCTAACTGCCTTCTTAGTGAACTGAACTCAGATTCAGGTAAGGGTTTTGTGAATATATCAGCTAAGTTGGATTTAGAGTCAATATGCTTAAGTACTATTTCACCCCTGGCTACATGGTCTCTTACAAAATGATATTTGACTTCTATATGTTTGGTTCTGGAGTGTTGGATTGGGTTCTTAGTTAAATTAATTGAACTTATATTGTCAATAAATACTTGAGTTTGGGTGTAGTTGAGCTGGAAGTCCTTTAGTGTATGCATCATCCACAAAAGTTGAGCTACACACTCTCCTAAGGCCACATACTCAGCTTCAGTTGTGGATAGAGCTACACAGTGTTGTTTTCTGCTGCACCAACTAACTAGACTCTGTCCTAACAGTTGGCAGCTTCCACTTGTGCTCTTTCTATCTAATTTACATCCAGCATAATCAGAATCTGAGTATCCTGTCAAATCAAAAGTTGAGGTCCTAGGATACCAAATCCCTACATTTAGGGTGCCCTTTACATATCTTAGTATTCTTTTTAGGGCTGCTAAGTGCGTTTCCTTAGCACAGGTTTAGTATCTAGCACACATCCCTACAGCAAAAAGGATATCAGGTCTGCTGGCTGTAAGGTACAGTAGAATACCTATCATACTCCTATAGAGTTTAAGGTCCACTGGTTTACCATCAGGGTCACTATCTATTTTTACATTAGTAGCCATGGGGGTACTTATGCTTTTAGAGTTATCCATTTTTAATTTCTTTATTAACTCTTTAGCATATTTGAATTGATGAACGTAGTTACCATCCCTAGTTTGTTTGATTTGTAGTCCTAGGAAAAAGGTAAGTTCACCAACTAAGCTCATTTCAAATTCATCTTCCATTATCTTGACAAATTCTTTTAGGAAGTTGGTGTTGGTGGACCCAAAGATTATGTCATCTACGTAAATTTGGGCAACGAATATATCTTTTCCTAGGGTTTTAATAAATAGAGTTGAGTCAATTTGGCCTTGTTTAAATTCTTTAGAAGTTAAGTAAGTTGATAATCGTTCATACCAAGCCCTAGGTGCTTGTTTTAACCCATATAGTGCTTTAGTTAGTTTGTAAACGTGATTAGGTTTGTCTGAGTCCTCAAACCCTGGGGGTTGTCCTACATAAACTTCTTCTTTAATGAATCCATTTAAAAAGGCTGACTTTACATCCATTTGATATAATTTAAATCCTTTATGGGATGCAAAGGCTAACAACATTCTAATGGACTCAAGTCTAGCTACTGGGGCATATGTTTCATCGTAGTCTAATCCCTCTACTTGGCTGAAACCCTTAGCTACTAAGCGGGCTTTATTTCTGACTATTTCTCCTTGATCATTCAACTTATTTCTAAAGACCCACTTAGTATCTATGATGGATTTGCCTTCAGGTTTAGGCACTAGTTCCCAGACTTGGTTCCTCTCAAATTGGGCTAATTCTTCTTGCATAGCTATGATCCAGTCAGGGTCAGGTAGGGCTTCATCTATAGTTTTGGGTTCTATTTTTGATATCATAGCTATTTGACTAAGGTTTCTATAGGAGGATCTAGTCCTGACTCCTAGAGTTGGATCACCCACAATTTGATCGGTTGGGTGACTGAGTCTGGGTTTCTTGGTTCTTCTAGAGCTTGGTTCAGCCTCGGGTCCGGCTGGTAGGTTTGATTCGGCTCTTTGAGCTGGTACATTTGTTGGTTCGATACTTGGTTCAGTTGACTCATTAATTGGTTCAATGTTTAGTTCGTTTAAAGGTTCAATTAAGGGTTCAATAGTTTGTTCATTATTTTCTTGGTCAGAGTTTGATGAAGTTAAATCTGGATTATTAGATGTTGAGTTGATTTCTTCGTCAAAAATTAAGTTTGTTGTTTCTTCAATTTTCTTAGTTTGTTTGTTGTAAACTCTATAGGCTCTACTTGTGGTTGAGTATCCTAGGAAGATACCTGGGTTTGACTTGGACTGAAATTTTCCTAAATAGTCTTTGGTGTTTAGGATATGGACTTTGCATCCAAAGACCCTTAGGTAGTGTAGGTTTGGGAGTCTATGGTAGTACAGTTCATAGGGGGTTTTGTTGTGTCGCTTGTTAATCAAAACCCTATTTTGGATATAACAAGTCGTACTTATCGCTTCTGCCCAAAATTGGTTTGCTAGAGTAAATTCGTTGAGCATAGCCCTAGCGGCTTCTTGTAATGTTCTATTCCTTCGCTCAACTATCCCATTTTGTTGGGGGGTTCTAGGACATGAAAATTCATGTAAGTACCCATTTACCTTACAGAATTCCTCGAATCGTTGATTTTCAAACTCTCCCCCGTGATCACTCCTAAGTCTTTTAATTTTAGTGTCATTTTGATTTTCAATTAGTTTAAAGAATTCATTAAATAGGTTTAGGGTTTCATCTTTGGTTTTTAGAAACCTAACCCAGGTAAACCTAGAGTAATCATCAACTATTACTAAGCAGTATCGGTTCCCGCTTAGTGACTTGGCTCCATGTGAATCAAATAGGTCAAGGTGCAGGAGCTCAAGTGTGGTTTGAGTTAAATCAGACTTGATTAGTTTGTGATTGGATTTGGTTTGTTTACCTTGATTACATGATTCACATATTAGGTTTTCATTATTTTTGATTTTGGGATACCTTTGATTAAGCCAAGTTGAGTAATTTTTGAGATAGTTCTCAAATTGGTATGACCTAATCTCCTATGCCAGAGGTTTGATTGTTCTAATTGTGTTAACATACATTTGGGTATAAGGGGAAGATTTATAGTGTATACATTGTTGTTCCTAGTGCCCTTAAGTATGATTTCTGAGTCTTGTTCATTTCTAATCAGGCAGTTGGAATTGTTGAAAGTAACTATATAACCAGAATCACATAACTGACTTATGCTAAGCAAGTTAAAATTAAAGTTTTCAACCAATAGCACTTTCTTAATAATGAAATCAGATTTAAGCTCAATATTACCTGACCCAATTACCTTGAGTGTAGCATTATTGCCAAATGCCACTGAGCCTAGGTTTTTGAGTTTAAGCTTGGTGAACTTCAATTTATCTCCAGTCATGTGTCTGGAGCAACCGCTATCCAACATCCATTGGTCCAAATCTTTATGTTCCTACGCATAAAGAATTTTCTTGATTTGGATCCAATTAGAATCAGGAATAGCTTAAATTGAGTTTCACTGCCTAGTCTGTCTCACCCAAATCTAGGGTTTTCAATCACGTTAACCTTATAGGTTTTGTGAGACAGGTTTTGATAATTTTGACAGTTTATTTTGAAAATAATTAAATTTTGAAAACTTAATTAATTTTGAAAACGATTAAATTTTTGAAAAACTTAATTTTGAAAACAATTAAATTTTTGAAAAGAAGTTTAAATCTACAAATAACTGAATTTTTGTGTTAGATTCGAATTTGACAAAAATTAATTTGAATTTGAATTTCAAAAATTGGCTTCCAGGTCTTGGCGAGGCACTAGGCCTTCTTTGGTCGTAGCCTTATGGGATCATCCACCCTTTCCTTGACAAAGCCTTTTAATGAAATTTCATTTTCAAAATTATTCTTTGAAAAATTTCTGGTCTAACTAGTTTGGGTCTTGGATCGATAGCTTCGGCTAGTTCCGCCAAATTGGCTTCCCTAACGTACTATCATCTCACCTCCACCCAATACTATGTTGTCAAGTTTCAGTTAAGTGTGTTCAGTCCTTATACTAACCATTTCTAATTTTAAGCATGATAAATTGCAGAATTTTAAATAAACAATCAATCAAACAATTTGCAATCAAAAATTAAATTTTAATGAACAATAAATATTGTTTTCAGTTTGGCTCCCCCTGGACTAAAGCCACGGTGATGGTTAGGCAAGATGTGAATCTTGTCCTTGGGGATCCAATACTGATTTGATCCAGTTGGTTGGTTCAGGCACAGTTTAGGTACCCATGCCTGAATTTTTCCTCTGGACTGATTCAGTACAGCCAAATACGATCTTTGTCGGGATTTGGTTCGGTAGCCAAGTCCGGATCGATTTAGAATGGACTTCTGTTTCCCAAGAATCATGTCAAGATTTTTGGAACCAGAAGTAAATCGTTCTAAAGCTGATCTAAGATCCTTAACCTGAGTTTTCAGGGAGGAGTTTTCCTTTTCAAGTTTTTCAACTTGAGTAGGAGTTCCTTCCTGAACCTTCTCGGTTAAGGGTTTAGAGTCAGCTCCCTCTTTCAGGAGTTTTACTTCCTGTCGGAGAGATTCGACTCGGAGTTTGGCTTTCGCCAAGTCTCGAGAAAGAAATGAAATTAATTCACTTAATTGACATCTATTAAAACCAGTTACCTTAATTTCGCCGTCTTCTGTAAAAGTTAGCTCGCCGTCGTCCTGTTCTGATTCTGACTCAGTCTCGACCTTTTCTGAGGCGGTCAGGGCTAGTAGGTTTAATTGGGGTGCTTCCTCTTCTTCTTCTGAGGAAGATTCGTCCCAGGTTGCTTGGAGTGCCTTTTTCCTTCTTGTCTTCTTGGACTCCTTCAGATTTGGACATTCTGTCTTGTAGTGGCCCTTCTTCTTGCACTCGTAGCAGGTTACGTTGGGCTTGTGTTTGTCATTTGCTGGTTCAGCTGGTTCATCCTTTCTTCGGCTTGTCCTCCGTGTGTTGGCTTGATTTTTCAATTTTTTGTAGTAGCTTCGGGCCAATCGGACCAGCTCAGATTGATCTCCTTCTTCATCTTCTGCGTCTGAATCAGAATTGAGCCCGGGTTCAGGTTGAGGTTTCTTTTTTGTCGCTTTTCCAGTTTTTCCTGCAAAAAAGGCAATACTCTTCTCGACCATATTGCAGTTAGTCTGCTCATGAAGTTCTAACTCAGAAAATAATTCATCTAATTTAATTTTGGAGAGATCCCTTGAAACCTTGTATGCATCTACCATAGATGCCCACAAGGTATTTCTAGGGAAAGCGTTTAGGGCATACCTTATTAGGTCACGGTTTTCGACCTTGTGACCTATCGTGTGAAGACCGTTCATCAGTTCATGGATGCGTGCGTGGAGTTGGGCTGCTGTTTCGTTGTAGACCATCTTGATAGTGTACAATTTGTTCAGGAGCAGATCCCTCTTGCTGATCCTGGTGTCCGACGTTCCTTCGTGTAGCTCAATCAATTTTGCCCACAGCTCCTTGGCACTGTTGAAGGGGCCTACTCGGTTGAGCTCTTCCTTTGTCAGCCCGCATTGTAGGGTTTGTGTTGCTTTTGCATCGGCTTCTATTTTGCGTTTTAGGGTGTTGTCCCACTCCGAGTAGCTTTGTGGTAGTCCTTCGGCGTTTTTGGGGATCTCCAGACCGGACTGGATGATGATCCACATATCCACCTGAGTTTTCAGGTGGACCTCCATACGACTTTTCCAGTAAGAAAAGTCTTCTCCACTGAAAAGTGGAGGTCTAGCGGTGCTGAATCCCTCTTGCATAGCCATTTAATCTGAAAAAGAAAACTACTAGAAAAATATTCCAAGACTTGGTCTTGGATTAGTAGTGCGGGATAAGGGAAATAAAATATCGAGGGGTGTTGCACCAACCTCAATTAACAAAAAAAAATCGAACGAAAAAATATTTAAAAATTCGAAAAAAAAATAATAATAAAGAAAATCCGAAAAGAAATTTTCAAACTGGTGGTTGCACCAAGTTTGAACTTCCCCGCTCTGATACCACTTGTTGGATCGAGAGAACCGATAGAGGGGGGGTGAATATCGGAAATCGTTTTTCTTTCGGAAAGCTTAGAGCAAGTACGCAGCGGAAATTAGAAACATAGAGACACAGTCGATTTTACTTGGTTCGGAGCCTGTGTCGACTCCTACTCCAAGGCCCACGGTCGTTGACCGTTTACTTTGGGCAATTCTATATACGGCGCAAACAAGTTTACAAAATTGATTACAAAAGTAAGTGCAGTAAACTTAAATAGCTCTTTTTACCGACGTGCGAGGAAGATCGACTTTTTCGGAGCAGCAGGACGTCGTCGGCTCGAGTTGGAAGAATTCCGGGGTGAAGCACGAGAGCAGAAGAGCTTAGAAGCGTTGTGTTGAAGTTGTTCTTGAAGGCTTGGGCGTTGGGTGCTATTTATAGCACCTCGGGGCGCCCTGGACGTCGGGGGCGCCCTGCCACGTGTCAGCCGATCCGAATTTAGCTCGGTCAAACGTTATCCCATCGAATAGGGATAACTTTGACTCTGGGGGCGCCCTGGTCTCAGAGGGCGCCCTGGCTGACTTCTTCCGCGCAGAAATCTCGGCTGTGGATGAGGGTGAAGCTTCGCAGTCTTGGGTGCGGGGCGCCCTGGCTGCTGAGGGCGCCCTTGCTGCTGAGGGCGCCCTGGCTGCTGGGGGCGCCCTGCCCAGTAAGCAGCCGAAGCCCTTTTTGCTTCACCTTGGGGGCGCCCTGGACACTCAGGGCGCCCTGCTCAGCTGCTGCCTCACTCCTTTGAGGCTCTCTGAGTTGCAGACACACGTTCCTTCGGTCCTGCATCCAAGGTTAGTCCAAAACACAATAAAACAATTAATTATTAGTTTATACAGCCTTAGCTATCTTGGTCCTGACTTTGGTCTCCAAAATGGAGCCCTAGGTCGAACCAACGCCTACTGTTCCCTCAACGGAGAATGCGTCCTCACCTACTCCTCTCGGGAGAATTTATCTGATGCCAACCGCTACTTTGGTTGGACTTTTGCCTGACGGTCCTTTGTCAGGTCTTGGATACCAAGCTGTCCTTCGCCCGGTGCCTAGCATTCCTTCGCTAGGGCTTTAGTCCCAAGCTGTCCTTCGCCTGGCGCCTAGCAGTCCTTCGCTAGGGCTTTTTACCCTGGCATTCCTTCGCCAGGTGCCTAGCAGTCCTTCGCTAGGGCTTTTGACTCTGGCATTCCCTCGCCAGTGCCTAGCAGTCCTTCGCTAGGGCTTTTCCTGTACACTAGAGTAACTTGTTAGAAAACAAGTAAGACTTAACTTTTGAACTCTGTTGCCATTATCAAAACACAGGTTTGACTTGGGTGCCTTCTGCACCAACAATGTTGTGGAGACATGATCATACATTTAAAATTTTGCAGAAAGTAAACTAATTTACTTAATACCTCGCGTAACTCGTAGAAAGGGACGAGATCCAACCGTAGCGTCCCTTGGAAGCTCCGCCTCTATTCGCGTCCACGCCGAGTTTTCTTCGGGATGACTTCGCAAAGCCACGAGTTTCGTGCCGACAAGAACTACTAGATTCTCCAAAGGCAAGACAAGAATACCAAGAGAGAGATGAAAAACTAACCACCAAACGAAGAACGAAATCAAGATTCCGGGAGGAAGGAAGGAGTCGCGCCCGCTTCTTCTTCTTCTTCGGCTTCTTCTTGGTGGTGGAAGCTCACGGCAAAAGGGGAGGGCTCTAGGGTCGGCGGCACTAGAAGAGGGAGAGGGAGAGAAGGAGAGGGAGAGAGGCTAGGCAAGAATCCTTGATCTCTCGGATTACTCGTAGTGCGTGTGACTAAATAGGCTTCGATTTATGTTGGACATCTATAATTAACCAATTATAGAACGATCATGAGTGGCACCTAGTAGTACATCATGATCCCCAATTAATCGAAAGATCAACGGTTGACCTTAGAAACTATTCTGAAACCCTTCAGCAGCTTTAATGAATCGTGTCTCATTCCCTTCACCATCTTATACCCACTTGGTTCAGGACACGGTCTATGTGTGTCAATCCCCACTAGGCTGACTACGTCACACCTTGCCCAAGTAGTGTCTTTCTCATCCAACGGATTCTAATTACTCTCAAGTTTCTGAGAGATTCATACTCGGAACATGTGATGCTCTGGCCAGAGGCTTCGAGTAACAATCCGACGATAGGCCTTGGGTATACATCTCCTCGCAAGGAGTGGTGAATCCTTTGTAGGTTGTTTAAACATCTTTGGGCACTTCAGCTTATACCCAATCATCCTGGGTTCACACTTCCTTGGAGATGCTTGCTTAAGATGTCAAAGTATAAGTCTCCATGACCAAGATGACTTGAACACCGCAAGTCAAAGGAACATCGCACTTAAGCTGCAGTAAGAACTTCATTGACATATCTATATGTAGATTACCATATGAAGTTTTACAGCTAGTCACTCCAATGAACTAGTTCCCTTAACTAGCATTCATGTTTATCTCCGGACATCCCAATGTCACCAGCCAGTGAGAATCAGCTGATTAGAGAATAACCCATGCTAGTGTCCACAGAATTGATAGTGTCCGTTTTTATCAATTCATCGACTAGGGACAATTTCAATACTTCACAATTGCACATGTAGAGATAATCACTAGTTGTGAATTCATCACAAATTATCTCATGCTGTGAATGGTATTGCGGACATTCAGTAAATGAGTTTAAGATCTTAATCAAATACACGAACATGTATACTCAAATAGTGAATATTCATTTATCAAAGTAAATGATTACAATCATAAGGCGATTACCTTAGGACACTTCTCTCATATTACTAACAAACTCCCACTTGGCCTAATGCCAATCGCTACGGTATCCAATACCACAGGCTCTAACATGACCCTCAAACTTGCTTTGGGGCAAGGCCTTAGTTAAAGGATCCGCTAAATTCCTTTCAGTGGGAATTTTCTCAATTTGTATATCATTCCTACTTATAATCTCTCTGATCAAATGATAGCGGCGAAGCACGTGTTTGGATCGCTGATGAGACCTTGGTTCCTTTGCTTGTGCAATAGCTCCATTGTTGTCGCAATAAACCGGTATTGCTTCATCAATGGTTGGAACCACACCAAGTTCCGAGACAAACTTCTTGATCCAGACTGCTTCTTTTGCTGCTTCAGAAGCCCAATGTATTCCGCTTCCGTGGTAGAATCCGCTACAGTGTCTTGGTTGGAACTCTTCCAACTTATTGCGCCTCCATTCAAAGTAAATGCGTATCTAGACTGAGATTTGGAGTCATCCTTATCTGTCTGGAAACTGGCATCTGTATACCCATGTATTACCATATCTCCTTCTCCATATATTAGGAACACATCCTTAGTTCTTCTTAAGTACTTAAGGATTGTCTTGACAGCCGCCCAATGATCCATTCCTGGATCAGACTGTATCTGCTCGTGACGCTCAGAGCATATGATACATCGGGCCTAGTACATAACATAGCATACATGATAGATCATATCGCGGATGCATAAGGTATCTTATTCAATCAAATCCTCGCGTCTTCTGTGCGCGGACACATAGACTTTAAAGGTTGATCCCATGCCTGATGGGAAGGTAACCTTTCTTGGATTCGACATGCTAAACCTTTTTAGCACTCGGTCTATATATGTAGACTGCGAAAGACCAAGCAACCGTTTTGATCTATCTCTATAGATTCTAATCCCAAGGATATAGGTTGCTTCTCCCAGGTCTTTCATGGAGAAAGTTTTGGACAACCAAATTTTAACCGACTGTAAGACTGATATATCGTTTCCTATAAGTAATATATCATCGACATATAACACTAGGAATACGACTGCACTCCCACTAACCTTCTTGTACACACAAGGTTCATCAGGATTTTGTGAGAAATCAAACTCTTTAATTGTCTCATCAAAACGGATGTTCCAGCTCCTGGATGCTTGCTTCAGTCCATATATGGATTGCCGAAGCTTGCATATTTTGGTTTTATCAACCGATGTGAAACCTTCAGGTTGTATCATGTATACATCCTCAAGCAGGTTTCCATTAAGGAAAGTTGTTTTCACATCTATTTGCCATATCTCAAAATCATAATGAGTTGCTATGGCCAGGAGCATCCGAATGGATTTAAGCATAGCTACTGGCGAATAGGTTTCGTCATAATCAATTCCTTGTTTCTGACCATATCCTTTTGCCACTAATCTAGCCTTAAAGGTAACAACATTACCTTCCATGTCGGATTTCTTCTTGAAAACCCACTTGCACCCTATGGTCTTAATCCCTTCAGGTGGGTTAACCAAGTCCCATACTTGATTTTCGTACATGGAATTCATTTCCGACTTCATGACTTCAAGCAATTTGTCCCTTTCTGAACTTTTTAGAACATCTTCATAACTGATAGGTTCGTCATCGCTTATGAGTAACACGTCGTTCGATTCACTTATGAGAAATCCGTATCTCTCTGGAATATTGCGTGTCCTATCAGACCTACGAAGAGGTGGTGTTGTTTTAGGTTCAACTGATAGCTCATCATTATGAGTTGTTGGTTGTGGGTCTAGACTAGGTGTCTCTGTAATGTCTATTGGAGTTTCATGAACTTCATCAGTTCAATGCACTCCCACTGTTTTCTTGTAAAAGAAATTCTTTTTCCAGAAATACAACATGCCTTGAAACAAACACCTCTTGTTCCAAGGGATGACAAACACCCCTTTGTTTCCTTAGGGTATCCAATAAATAGACATTTATCAGACTTAGCATCCAATTTGTCTGATACAGTCCACTTCACATAAGCAGGACAACCCCATATCTTAAGATGAGTTAAGTGAGGTTTCTTACTATTCCACGTCTCATATGGAGTAGTAGAGACTACCTTGGTCGGGACTCTGTTTAGCAAGTAAACAGCTGTCTTGAGTGCATAGTCCCAAAAGGATTTTAGAAGAGTTGCATGATTCATCATTGATCTAACCATGTCCATCAAGGTTCGGTTACGCCTCTCAGATACACCATTATGCTGTGGTGTATACGGCGGAGTCCATTGGGACAATATCCCATTGTCCCTTAGATAATCTTGAAACTCTTGACTTAAGTATTCACCACCCCGATCAGATCGAAGTATCTTAATACTTTTGTCAAGCTATTTCTCTACTTCATTTCTGAACTCTTTGAATTTCTCAAAAGCTTCAGATTTGTGTTTCATTAAGAACACATACCCGAATCGTGAGTGGTCATCGATAAAGGTAATGAAGTAGCTATAGCCTCCTTGTGCAAGAGTTGACATTGGTCCACATACATCAGTATGTATTAGACCAAGCAATTCTCCCACTGGATTACCTTTTCCGAAAAAGGGTAATTTGGTCATCTTGCCTTTTAAGCATGATTCGCATGTATCAAATGAACCGGGTTCAAATGATTCCAGAATTCCACATCGGTGTAATTTGGTCATGCGTTTCTTACTTACATGGCCAAGACGATAATGCCACGTATAGGAGTATATTCGATTATCTATTCAAGCACGTTTGTTGCTAACTTCGATATTGAAAACGTCACCGGATAAATCTAACGTGTAGATACCATTGCACAAAGTTTCGGTCCCATAAAGAACACCATTTAAAGTTCTGTAACAACAATTGTTACTAAAAGTTAAATGATAACCCTTTTCATTCAAACATGAAATAGATACAATGTTCTTTATTAACGAAGGAACAAAATAACAATTATCCAATTCTAAGACACGTCCAGTAGGGAGCTTTAGCAAATATGTTCCGATGGCAACAGCAGCAATCTTTGCTCCATTTCCAACTCGCAAATTCGCTTCTCCCTTTACGAGTCTTCTTCTATTCCTTAGCCCCTGTATGTCATTACATATATGTGAGCTACACCCAATATTAAGTACCCAGGCGGTTGAGGAAATAGAGTGACATTCAATAACGAAGATACCTGAAGAGGATGGGGCATCGGATGCCTTCTTCTTCAAGGACTCAAGATAAATCTTGCAGTTTCTTCGCCAGTGACCCTCCTTGCCGCAGTGATGGCAAGTGCCTTTTGGTGTCTTTTCAGTCTTTTTGGTCTTTTTCTTCTTTCCCTTATTCTGTTCTTTGGCCTTCCTCTTAGAACCTTTCTTTGAGGAACCAACTAACAGTACCGTCTTCTGATCCTGCTTTACAGAAGGCTCTATAGTCTTCAGCAGGTTGAGCAACTCAGGAATGGTAGTCTCCAGCTTGTTCATCCGATAGTTCATCACGAATTATGAATAACTTTTGGGCAAACAATGCAGAATTAAGTCAATACTTAGTTCATGATCCATTGCAAAACCGAGTGTGCCCAGTCGCTCAATGTACCCCAACATCTTCAACACAAACTGTGAGACAGAAGTGCCTTCCTGCATCTTAGAGGTGAAGAGGAGTCTGGAGACCTCGAACCTATCAGATCTCGCCTGCTCGTCAAATAACTCATGAAGATGGAAGATGATGGTATAAGCATCCATATGCTCATGTTGCTTTTGCAGCTCAGGTACTATAACGGCTAGCATGATGCAACTCGTAAGTTCAGAATCGGTCACATGTTTCTGATAGGCCACTAACTGGTCTGGAGTTGCATTTTCTGGAGGACGGTTGGGAAGTTGATCTTCAAGGACATAAGCAAGCTTCTCTGCCTTGAGGACTATCCTCAGGTTTCGAAGCCAGTCCATGAAGTTTGGCCCAGTCAGTTTGTTGGTGTCCAAAATGGAACACAAATTCAGAGAAGACATGATCGAGTGATTATCCTAGAAATACAAATTGAGCTTATGTGAGAAGAATGATAAAGAATGCATCAACATACATTAATAAAATCCTATTTATTTTTCGAATTGAATAACCCTTTTTATCAATTCGGGAGATCGTAGGAACATCTCCAAATAGGTTGATATCCAACCATAGATAAGAACAACCATGGCTGGGGCCATCAAGTTTCTCTTAGCTATGAAGGTAGGTAATTATACTGATTACATATTGTATATATGTAATTATCACATTATGCTATCAACTAATTGAATGTTTGCATAAATCATTGGGTTGTTAACTCATTAACAAGTGTGCAACATTATACATAGCACCCAACTGTACCTCTCTTTATATCGACCTTGGCTGTGGCACAACAAATCGATGCTCCAAGCTTAAGGCTGACCCATTAATCAAGAAATAGTTTTAATATGGTTGGAGCTCATTCAACCGTTTAGTCAGGCTTGGATGTGTCCAACAACCAAAACTAAGGATTGACCTCTGACTCCAACTATATTAATCATAAACTAATTCCATGGTTTGAACATGTTGAGGTTCAAGTCGGGCATGGATGTGTCCATCAACCCAAACGAGAAACAAAACTCCGGTTCTAACCATATTAATGGAAGGTGTTGGCCTTAATATTTTGTAAGGGGTTTTGGGTCTCATCCTTTTTCTTTTAAGCACATTCATGACATATAATTATGTCATGTTCTAACGATTTTCTTAATAAAGTATGTATGTGACTTAATTTATCAAGTCTCATTAATTGAATTACGAATCGGATTTCCTAATTCTAATTTCATACTTTATTCAAGGAATTGTTTTGGGAAACAATTTCCTAAATTGTCATAATCAATTTCGGAAATAATATGTTTAACACTTTGATTTCTCTAAATCAAATCTTATTAAATTAAGAGACGGATTCCCTTAATTCAACCACATATTATTTTCATGAAAATCTTATTTAAGAAAACTCTATAGGAAACCATTTCCCTAATTAATTTTGGAGACAACAATATGTAAGAGCATCACCTCTTAAATCAAATAAGGAAATTATCGTTTGAGAATCACCTCAAAATTTCCAAGATTTGAATACATATTTTATTTATGGATTTATTAATTTCAACAAATTATTTTCTTTGGGTGGCTCCCCGAGGCTCAGATACCCAAAAAAAAGGAATTTGTTATAAATCTAATTTGGTCCGCTCCCCGAGGCGTAACCAAATTAAACATGACAATTTTATTCAAAATAGGAAATTAAATTACAACAACTAACTTTAAATTGGACGGCTCCCCGAGGCTCAATCCAAAATAAAGAATTTTGTTAATAATTTAAAACCAATTCGAATTTAATTGTCAATTAATAATCCATAAATTTGTCTAGACTTTCTTGAAAGAAAGTACCCAAAATTGCGAGATTTCATAATAGGTTTTCAGAATAATTGTAAGTTTATATTTCCAAAATTGGAAATTTTCCAAAATAGAAAATTTCCAAAATTGGAAAGTTTCCAAAAATGGGAAGTTTTCACAATTATCATAAAATTTCAGAAACTAGGATATTTCAAAAGTTTGCGAAATTTCATGAGGATTTTCAAACTTTGAAATTCCTAAATCTAAAATTTATCATAATTGAAAAGTTTCCATAATTGGAAAATTTTCCAAAATTGAGATCATGACAATGTTTTCCGCAAAACAATTATATGATTATGTCGAACACTAACCGGCTCTGATACCACTGTTGGGACGAGATCCAACCGTAGCGTCCCTTGGAAGCTCCGCCTCTATTCGCGTCCACTCCGAGTTTTCTTCGGGATGACTTCGCAAAGCCACGAGTTTCGTGCCGACAAGAACTACTAGATTCTCCAAAGGCACGACAAGAATACCAAGAGAGAGATGAAAAACTAACCAACAAACGAAGAACGGAATCAAGATTCCGGGAGGAAGGAAGGAGTCGCGCCCGCTTCTTCTTCTTCTTCGGCTTCTTCTTGGTGGTGGAAGCTCACGGCAAAGGGGGAGGGCTCTAGGGCCGACGGCACTAGAAGAGGGAGAGGGAGAGAAGGAGAGGGAGAGAGGCTAGGCAAGAATCCTTGATCTCTCGGATTACTCGTAGTGCGTGTGACTAAATAGGCTTTCGATTTATGTTGGTCGTCTATAATTAACCAATTATAGAACGATCATGAGTGACACCTAGTAGTACATCATGATCCCCAATTAATCGAAAGATCAACGGTTGACCTCAAAAACTATTCTGAAACCCTTCAGCAACTTTAATGAATCGTGCCTCATTCCCTTCACCATCTTATACCCACTTGGTTTAGGACACGGTCTATGTGTGTCAGTCCCCACTAGGCTGACTACGTCACACCTAGCCCAAGTAGTGTCTTTCTTGTCCAACGGATTCTAATTACTCTCATGTTTCTGAGAGATTCATACTCGGAACATGTGATGCTCTGGCCAGAGGCTTCGAGTAACAATCCGACGATAGGCCTTGGGTATACATCTCCTCGCAAGGAGTGGTGAATTCTTTATAGGCTGTTCAAACATCTTCGGGCACTTCGGCTTATACCCAATCATCCTGGGTCCACACCTCCTTGGAGATGCTTGCTTAAGATGTCAAAGTATAAGTCTTCATGACCAAGATGACTTGAACACCGCAAGTCAAAGGAACATCGCACTTAAGCTGCAGTAAGAACTTCATTGACATATCTATATATAGATTACCATATGAAGTTTTACAGCTAGTCACTCCAATGAACTAGTTCCCTTAACTAGCATTCATGTTTATCTCCGGACATCCCAATGTCACCAGCCAGTGAGAATCAGCTGATTAGAGAATAACCCATGCTAGTCTCCACAGAATTGATAATGTCCGTTTTTATCAATTCATCGACTAGGGACAATTTCAATACTTCACAATTGCACATGTAGAGATAATCACTAGTTGTGAATTCATCACAAATTCTCTCATGCTGTGAATTGTATTGCGGACATTCAGTAAATGAGTTTAAGATCTTAATCAAATACACGAACATGTATACTCAAATAGTGAATATCCATTTATCAAAGTAAATGATTACAATCATAAGGGAATTGCCTTAGGGCACTTCTCTCATATTACTAACAGTTCGATCCTCGACCCGTCTCTATTTATGTCCGTAGTCCTCGCTTGGCAAAGACTTCGTTGCCCAATCCCCGACCAGGACTTCATGCTCAATCCCCTGGACCAAGACTTTGGTGCCCAACCCTCGGCCAGGACTTCTTGTCCAATTCCCCGAACCAGGACTTCTTCCACCTAACATCACTTACTAGGACTCAACTTCACTCACTAGGATTTCTTTGCTAGTCATCTTAATCCTGACTAGACTTCTTTCTTCCAAACTTCAGATAAGGTGTACTCTCTCTACCAAACCTCAAGTCCAGTTTGGTTTAATCTCTTAGTCAACTGACCAACCCTGGGTTTCTATTCACTCTGCCAAACATCAGGTCCTGTTTGGCTGACCCTTTGGTCAAACTGACCAAACCTGGGTTTTCCCTACCAAACATCAGGTCCTATTTGGTTTAACCTGTAGGGTTTTTCGGGCTTCGAAAACCGCTTTTTCGCGTCGCGGAAACCCCGAAAGCCCCAATAGAAAGGATCCGAGCGAAGAAAATCATTTCAAAAATTTACGAGTGCTCGTTTACATGCTTCAAAACCGATCTACAACCTAGATCTATTAGAGAAGAGAAAAACTACCTTTCGATGCGTGCCCCGCAATTCCCGCTCGCTCCTCGGTTGGTGTCGGATCTCAAGGATGCAAAGTAGCAACCCTCTAGAAGTATCCACACAAACAAGAGAGTGGAGAGGAGAGCCCAAAAGTGTGCTAGCACTTTTGGGGTCTCGGCAAGATGAGAGGAGAGGGAGAGCCAAAACCAAAAACTCGTTAGGAGAAGAATCAAATCACACACAAAAAAACTCATATTGTGTGTATAAGTGGCCGGCCACCACCTTCCATAACCCCCTTATTTGAATTTAAAATTCAAATGGGGAGGTTACTTAGCCTTGATGATGATGCCAAGTCATCACTTGGTCAAGTCAAGGTGATGTGGCTTGAGTCAAGTCAAACTTGCCTCTTATGGACTTTCCATATTTAACCAAAGTCAAACTTTGACTTCATTATTCTCCCATGATTAGATTCATCCAACACTTGGATCAAACTCGAGTCCAACTCAAGTTGTCTAATTTGAGTCAAGTCAAACTTGCCTTTTATGGACTTTCCATATTTAGCCAAAGTCAAACTTTGACTTCATTATTCTCCCATGATTAGATTCATCCAACACTTGGATCAAACTCGAGTCCAACTCAAGTTGTCTAATTTGAGTCAAGTCAAACTTGCCTTTTATGGACTTTCCATATTTAGCCAAAGTCAAATTTTGACTTCATTATTCTCCCATGATTAGATTCATCCAACACTTGGATCAAACTCGAGTCCAACTCAAGTTGTCTAATTTGAGTCAAGTCAAACTTGCCTTTTATGGACTTTCCATATTTAGCCAAAGTCAAACTTTGACTTCATTACTCTCGGTCCATCATATGGACTTATTCTCCATCTATTGCTCTATGTGTATGACCCTATAGGTTCTTGTAACGTTGGCAATGCCCTTAAACCTATTTAAGGACATAAGCAATGAGAGGTATCTAGCAACACATCATTGCTACCCAAGTTACAAGAATGTCGAGATCCAACATCACCATTGTGACTAATAATTGTGACCATCACAATATGTGACAACGTCCTTCTATCCTCGATATCTAGATTGATCTTTCATGAGGCATAGACCGTGTCATCCTCCAATCAATCTATGTGTCTTGAACTCCAAGTAGACTCACTATAATCAAATAAGCTCAATATCTCATATTGCCTTATTTGGGCATGGCCATGCACTTAGTGATCTCACTCTATCAAGACTATGATATCTCTCCCGTCATATAGGAGGGATAGATCCCATCTACATCACTCACATCCCTCCGCATAATTTGTTACATACCCAGTAATCGCCTTTATAGTCCACCCAGTTACGGGTGACGTTTGATGAAACCAAAGTACATAACTCCTTATGTAGGGAACTATGGTGACTTCAGGTCTAAGGACTAATAGTCATACTAATAGTCACATGAGAAAGTATATGACACTCATATAACGATCCATGATACTTTCTCATGGCGGGTCATTCAGTATACATTCTCTAATGTATACTCATGTGTTAACTTGATATTTCATATCCATGACTTGTGAGATCAAGTCATCATGTTGACCTACATGCTAGTCTCTATGCATTAACATTGTCCTTGAATGTTAATACTTGACTAGGAATAATTAAAAGTAGTGTTCTCTATATCATCTCACTATCGATTCAACTAATCGATTGATATAGATAAGAACCTTCTACTCAAGGACGTTATTATACTAAGTTATTTGACACCAATACACATAAGTACAATAACCATAAGAAATGCCTTTATATATGAGAAATATATATACAAGAATATGATACAATGAGTCCAAAAAGTAATCATCATATGATTGGCTCTAGGGCTCTCACTAACATAACCCTTGATCACTTTGACAAGACCATAGTATATTGTCAAACATCGAAACACGAGAGGTTGACTGTTCATGTCTGATACTTCTTGCAGCAACACACATTACATCAAACATCAAGAGACCAACTACAGACAAACCATGTCAAATATCATCCCTAATATCACACACCAACAACAAGGGAACATACAATATAAGCCTCATAACATCTTGGGCGCATCGTCACTCAAACAAGACACACACAATCTATCTTAAGTAGAATAACATACATGAAGTAGAATAACAAATGGAAGAAGAGGTATTGGAAGAAGAATTAAAAAAAATGGTTAGGTGTTTTTTGGTGGAATTTTATAGGATCATATGTGTGTTGATTGAACATATAGCTTATAAGCATAGTGAACATGTTCATCGTCCCTTAAGTAGACGACCAATAACTTCCAAAGGATATGATTATATTCATAGAATATTAAAAGAGGATCCAACATACTTTGGAGAAATTTATAGAATGCACCTTGGTGTATTTTTAAAATTGTACAACATCATTAGAGAAAAAAACATCATTGCAAGATATAAGATACATTTGTATTGAAGAAAAGGTTGTCATGTTTTTCCTCATTGTTGGACACAATACTTTATACTCTTTGATTCGTAAAACATTTGATCGATCACACTACAATACTAGCCAAAACTTCAACAAGGTGTTGAAAGCATTAAATAGCATTGTTGCATATATGATGGTCAAATCTGGATCTGTAGTGCCCGAGAGAATAAGAGAGAGTACAAGACTTTTTTCTTACTTTAAAGTAATTAATGAAATTCTTCTATTATTTTTATTACTACTATTGTTGTTATTATTTTGTCATTGTTACAGGATTGCATTAGAGTTTCCAGCAATGGTGCTTGGATATGATACTAATAGCTATCGTAATCGTCATGGAATGATTTCTGAAAATGTTTTAGCAGCTTGTAACTTTGATTTAGAATTCATATATGTGCTCAGTGGGTGGGAGAGATCTGCCCATGATTCAAATGTTTTGACGGATGTTATATCAAGAAATAACGAGCTTAAAGTTTCACATGGTATATATATTTTATTCTATATCTTACTTCCTTATTTTATTTTAATTTTTTTGTAATTCTTCAAAATTGTATATGTTATTTATATTTTGGTCATTTGATTCCATGAATATGGTTTTATAGGTAAATATTTTTTAGTGGACGGTGGATATCCGAATCAGCGTCAATTTTTGTCTCCATTTCAAAGTGTGCGTTATCATCTCCAAGACTTCACTAACCAATGTCGTAAACTAGAAAATGAAAATGAGTTATTCAATCTTTGTCATGCCTCCTTGAAGAACATCATTCAGAGGGTATTTGGAATATTTAAATCACGGTCTAAAATATTCAAAACAACTCCTCCATTCTCATATGCAACACAAGTCGAGGAGCTTATTTTGGCTTGTGCCGGATTGTATAATTTTGTTCGCAGGGAGTGTCATTCTAAATTTCCAATTGAACCATATAATGAAGTTTCTGTTGGCCCAGATCAAAGAATAGCGCACCCAAGAACCACACCAATACGCAAGAGGAACAAAAAGAAAATGAAAAACCCGAAAGAACGAAAGAAGAACGAACGAATTTATTTTCTGGAAGAAACAAACTTACAATAAATCTGAGACACTGTTTCACATGCCTCTAGGACCCTTTAAATACACCATGAATAAGACTTAGTCATGGCTTATCCCAATAAAATAGGAATAAAAATAGGGAGACTAATTCTCTAGTTATCCTATTAAAATAGGAAAGGCTAATCCAAGACTAAGTCATCTAATCCAAGACTAAGTAATAAAAATTATCAGAATAAAATTAAAATATGAAAATGTCAGGATTATTTATTTATTTTCTCACATTGCTCCCCCTAATCCTGACATGGCTGTAAATCACGGACGCCTAGTAGTTGTCTCATGGCAGCTAACTTCACTCCTGGCAATGCTTTAGTTAATATATCGGCTCGTTGTTCTCCGGTATTAATGAATTCAATCACAATCTGTCCTTTCTCAACACATTCTCTAATAAAATGAAATCTTGTATCTATGTGCTTGCTTCGACCATGGAATACCGGATTCTTCATGAGAGCTATAGCAGATTTGTTGTCAACAAACAAAGTTACCGGCTTTGGCTTTACACCAGTTAATTCGCTGGCAAGGCTCCTTAACCACAAGGCATGGCAGGCCGCAGTTGTGGCTGCCATGAACTCTGCCTCACAAGATGAAAGGGTCACTGTCTTCTGCTTCTGTGAATTCCAAGACACCAAGCTTTCATTAAAATAGAAAGTCATCCCACTTGTGCTTTTCCTTCCATCAAGATCGCCGGCTAAATCACTATCTGAGTAGCCGAATATATCAATTTCCTGGGGTCCCTTTATGTAAACAAGTCCATAATAGATTGTACCTTTTAAATACCTGAGAATCTGTTTGACCACCTTTTGATGCATGATTGTAGGCCTCTCCATGTATCTGCTCGCCATTCCGACAGAATATGATAGGTCCGGCCGTGTGTGTAACAAATATCTCAAACACCCAATGATGCGCCTATACTCCGTGGCGTTAATTGGAGTCCCTTCCAAGTCTTTATGCAGCTGTGCCTTGGGTTCCATTGGATGTTTTGTGGCATTACAGTCTGCCATTTTGAACTGAGATAGAATCTTCTTGGCATAAGCTGATTGTCTAATTAAAATTCGGCTCTTCTGTTGCTCCACTTCAATCCCTAAGTAGTAAGAGAGAAGGCCCAAATCACTCATCTCAAATTCTGCCATCATTTGTTGTTTGAACTTGTTGATTTTTTCTGTGCTACTTCCTGTCACGATGAGATCGTCGACATACACTCCAACAAGTATAGTTGCTCCTCCTTCACCTCTTGTATACACTGCATGCTCTTGAGTACATTTTTTGAAACCGAGCTCTTCCAAACTCCTGTTTAGCCGTATGTTCCAAGCTCGTGGGGCCTGCCGCAGTCCATAAAGAGCTTTAGATAACTTGTACACCATATGTTTTTGATTATGTACCTCAAACCCTTCCGGTTGGTTGACATATATTTCTTCTTCCAACTCTCCGTTAAGAAATGCCGTCTTCACATCTAGATGGTGTACCTCCCAGCTTTGATTTGCTGCAAGTGCAAGAATAACTCGAATAGTGTCAAGTCTAGCGACAGGTGCAAATACCTCTTCGAAGTCGATGCCTTGTCTTTGTACATATCCTTTAGCTACTAATCTTGCTTTATGCTTGACGATTTTCCCCGCTGAATCTTTCTTTAATTTGAACACCCACTTTAGACCGATAGGTTTGCGGCCTAATGGGAGCTCAGTTAGAGTCCAAGTCTTGTTCTTCTCAATAGATCTCAGTTCTTCCTCCATTGCTTCGTACCAGCAAGTCTCAGTTGCAGCTTCTTGATAACTTGTTGGCTCATCAGACACCACCATCATCAGCTCTTCATCAATACCAACCACTTCCTCAGTGTTGGCGTAGATATCGGCAAGAGACCTATAACGGACTGGACCTTCATAAGAATCGGGAGTGTTTGTTACCGGAGGCGAGGTAGTTGCACTGGCGTTCGATGATGGTGTAGATGGACTCGAGTTCGATGATGGTGTAGATGGACTCGAGTTCGACGATGGAGTAGATGGACTTAATGCTCTTGTCATGGGTACCATGGCTGCTGCTAATGGTATGGCATTTTCCGCCCCTACCTCAACGTCTGCTGCAACAATCGCCTCGTCGCAGTAAAGCGGATCCAGCATCATAAAACTCGGCAAGTTTTCTTCATTGTTAGCACCTGCATTCCATGTCCATTCAGAATTTTCTTGAAATATGACATCTCTACTTATTTGTAGCTTGCCATGGCTTGGATCAAACAACCGATGAGCTTTGCAGCCTTCCTCGACACCCAAGTATACCATGGGTGAGCTTCTGTCGTCAAGTTTCTTCAGATGAGGGGTTGTGTTTTTCACATATACAACACAACCGAACACTCTCAAGTGGGCGACATGTGGCTTCCTCCCCGTCCAAGCTTCAAATGGGGTACGCTCTCCTAGCGCCTTAGTTGGGAGACGATTCAGCAGATAAACAGCATGTCTAACCGCTTCTCCCCAGAACCTCGCCGGCATATGTGTACACTTGAGAAGAGATCTTGCCATGGCCATCACAGTGCGGTTGCGGCGCTCGACGACACCATTCTGTTGAGGAGTGTAGGGAGCCATGAGGTGCCGCTCGATTCCTTCATTTTCACAGAATCGAGTAAACTCCGTGGATAGAAACTCGCCGCCTCGATCTGTCCGGAGTGTTCTGATCTTGTACTCAGTCTTGTTCTCTATCAGGAATTTGAACTTCTGGAATGCCTGGAATGCATCACTCTTTGCTGCCAATGCAAACACCCACATCCACCTAGTGAAATCATCTACAATTAGAAGAAAATACTTGTTACCGGCAAGTGTACATGGTGAGATTGGCCCGCAAATATCAGCATGGAGAAGTTCTAACGGCTTCTTTGCTCTAAAGTTTGCTTGGTACGGGAATGGCGACCTTGCATGCTTGGCGATCACACACACCTCGCAAAGCTTGTTCGGTTGGGGTAGTAGTGGCATATCAACCGCCAATTTCTTCTCCCCCAATAGCTTCAGGTCATGGAAATTGACATGCCCGAGCCTTGCATGCCACAACCAAGTTGGGTCTTCTAGGCTTGCTAGGAGACAGACTTGCTTGAATGTCTTCAAGGTTATCTTGTACAAGCGATTTTGTGTTCGTTTTACCAACATCAAGAGCTTCCTGCTCTCATCAATCACCTTCATGGTATCTCCTTCCATGTGCACCTCGTTCCCAGTTTCTGTTAATTGACCAAGACTGATGATATTACTACAAAGTTTTGGAATGTAGTATACCTCATGGAGAGCCTTCTGATCGCCGTTCTTGCATTCAAACACAACCGTCCCTTTGCCCATGATCTCTATGGTTGATCCATCGCCAAACCTCACCCTCCCGGTGATGGTTTCATCTAGTTCTTGAAACTTCTCGCGATGGCCAGTCATGTGGTTGCTGGCACCGTTGTCAAGGTACCAAACGTCTTTATCTTCTCCTTTCTTCACGCTGCGATACATCTCCGGTAGGAACCTTTCTTCACTGAGCAAAATGATATCTTGTCGCTCACACCTTGCGTGAAACTCCTCATGGGACACGGTCATCATCAGTGCTGGCTCTTCCTTGGTGGCGCAAGTGAGGTGAGCCTCATCATCTCGACGCTTGCTGTAGCATTCGGACGCATAATGCCCCATCTTCTCGCAATTGAAACACTTTATGTGTTTCTTGTCACGAGTATTATTGTTGTTGCTGCTAGTGCCTCCTGCACTGTCTTGTCGCTGCGTACCACGGCCACGACCGCGCCCTCGCCCACGCCACTTGCCACGATTAGGGCCGCTGGACCCGCGCCCCTTGTCTCCTGACGGAGTGTCCACGCTGCTCCCTTTTTGTCGCTTTTGCCATTCGGCATGAGTAAGCAGGAGCTCACCTTCAGTGTTGTTGGTGTTGCCTCGTAATCGCTGTGTTCGTTCCTCGTATGCCTTCAGTCGTCCGATAGTCTCCTCAAATGGCATAGTCTCAAGGTCGTGAAACTGCTCAATACCGACAACAATAGGGAAGAATTTATCAGGGACAGAATCGAGCAACTTCTTTACCAGCGAGGAATCTTCAAGTGTGGCACCAAGAGTGGAGAACTTGCTGCTCATAGCGCTGAGTTTGCCAGCAAACTCATCAATCGTCTCGGTCTCCTTCATCTGAAGGGCGTCAAACTCGCTCTTCAACGTTTGTATGCGAGCCTTCTTCACCCGATCACTACCAAGGTACCTCATCTTGAGGCTGTCCCAGACTTCTTTCGCCGTCTTCTTTGTTGCGATTTGGAGAAGAATATCTTCGGGGACACACTGCATGATGTATGCACGTGCCTTTTTGTCCTTCTTTGCATCCACCTGGGCTTCTTTCTCTGGCTCCACTGCCTCCCAAACTCCCTGGGCATAGAGAATTGCCTCTGTCTTTATTGCCCACACAGTATAATTGTGAGGGTTTAGCATCGGATAGGGAAATGACACTCCGCCGTTTTCCTTCGCTACGATGCTCGACATTTTTGTGGAAATATGGATTTTTGGTTGCTCTATACTACCAAAGCTCTGATACCAATTGTTGGCCCAGATCAAAGAATAGCGCACCCAAGAACCACACCAATACGCAAGAGGAACAAAAAGAAAACGAAAAACCCGAAAGAACGAAAGAAGAACGAACGAATTTATTTTCTGGAAGAAACAAACTTACAATAAATCTGAGACACTGTTTCACATGCCTCTAGGACCCTTTAAATACACCATGAATAAGACTTAGTCATGGCTTATCCCAATAAAATAGGAATAAACATAGGGAGACTAATTCTCTAGTTATCCTATTAAAATAGGAAAGGCTAATCCAAGACTAAGTCATCTAATCCAAGACTAAGTAATAAAAATTATCAGAATAAAATTAAAATATGAAAATGTCAGGATTATTTATTTATTTTCTCACAACTTCATCATCCTTGCCAGAACAAGTTCATGATGTTGATTGCTTTCATCAATTATTTGATACTCAAGAATAACAACGAGCAAATGCAAATGCATAGAGAGATACAGTAGCGAGTCAAATATGAAGCGGTGTTCATCATATTGGCAATAATGAAATTTTGATTTTTTTTTTCTTTCCCATAGATGGACTACTAACCCGCCAGAAGGATGCTCGAGGGAGCCGGCCGGACGCTCGAGCAAAATGATGAATGCCCGCGAACTGCAAAAAAAATGACCATTAGAGGCTGGTCAGGGGGTCCCTGGCGCAGGCACTCCGACGATCACGTCAGCACTCTGACGAAGAAAAATGAGAGCGGAAACGAGAGTGGAAATAGTAGAAAAACTATAGAGCATACTTGCACATGAAAAAAATGATGACTCTTATATAGGCGTGGGCAGCAAACCAAAACTTGTTTGGTTTAACTCTAAAAATTTTGAAAATTTAGACAATTTTGCTTTAACTCTAAAAATACTTTGAAACAATTTAAATTTGAAAATACTTTGAAAACAAATCTCTTTAACTTTTCCTTTCTCTTCCTCTTTGACATATATCAAAAATATTTGGTTCAAGGGAAAAAAATTTTTAAGTAGTAAGTATGAATGTTTCAAGAGCCAAATTCCAAAAAAATCTAATATTGTTAAGAAAAATTGAAGGAACTTTTGAAAAACAATTGAAAATATTAAGTCTAAAAAATATTTTTCTTTAGGTATCAGAGCCCAGATTAAATTTAGATAAAAACTTTTAATAAATCAAAATAAAAAAATTCCAAGTGAAGCGTTAAACAAACTTATTTGCTAAGTAAGAGCAAGTAAATCATGCTATAAGAATGATAAATGAATAATTAAAGCAAGATGAGTCAAATTAAAGAACAAATTTAGTCACCCATTAGAGTCTAAGCATGATTTCAAAAAGTAAAAAAAATTAAATTAAATTTTATTTCTGAAAAATTAATTATTTGAAATTAAATTTTTGGTTTTTGAAAAATTCTTGAATTAGATTTTGAAAAATAGTTAAGTTTGGTTTTAAAAAATTAATTAGGTTTTGAAAAAAGAATTGAGTTGAATAAGTTATTTTCAAAAATTAATTTTGATTTTAAAAAGTTAAGTTTGAATTTTGAAAAATTAAGTTAAGTTTGAATTTTGAAAAAAAAAAAAGTTTGAATTTTAAAAAATTAAATTAAATTTGAATTTTGAAAAATGAAATTAAATTTGAAATTTTAAATAAAATTTCAATTTTGAAAAAAAAATTAAGTTTGGATTTTGAAAAATTAAATTAAATTTATATTTTGAAAAGTTAAATAAAGTTTGAATTTTGAAAAAAAATAAGTTTGAATTTTGAAAAATTAATTAAATTTGAGTTTTGAAAAATTAAATTAAATTTGAAATTTGAAAAGTTGAATTAAGTTAAGAATTTTATGTTAGAATTTTAATAAGGGTAAAAAAATTTTAAATTAAAGATAAAATTAATTAGATTTGTTGAGTTGGTTAGGTTGGACTAATCATTTTAGGTCTTAAACATCTCACACATCTCTAAGTAACAAAACAGAGAAACTTTATCTGTTTTGTGATATATGTTAAATTTTATCTTTAAATTTATATGAAATCTAAGATTTGATTGAACCTTGAGCTAGATTCAAGTTTAATAAGTATTAATTTAAAAATACATTTCAATAATCATTTCCAGGTCTTGAGAAGGCATAGGGACCGTCTTGAGTATCAGAACAATGACCCTTTCTTAGAGAAGCCTTTTAATGAAATTATATTATTAATTTACTCTTTGAGAAACCCTGATCTAACTAGTCGAGGATATGACAAGGTAGCTTCGGCTAGTTCCACCAGGTTAAAAAGATCAAATAGTATCCTCTTTACCCTACCTGACTCCGTAGGCTTTCTTAACGTACTATCAACTCACCCCACCTTAATACTAAGTTATGCAAATAACAATCAAGTTTGTTCCTTAACTAACTATTTATAGTTCTAAGCATGGTAATTTGTAGAAAATAAACATGCAATCAAACAATTAGACAAGCATGCAAAAGTTTATCTAATGATAGAAATTATCTTTCTATTGGCTCCCCCTGGATTAAAGTCTTGATACAGTCTATCTAGGTAATGAATTTGATCCTTGGGAATCCAATAGTGGTTTGGTCTTGCTTGATTTGTCAAGCTTAGTTTGGGACCCATGCTTGGACTCAGGTGATAGTATGATTCACAATTAAATAGTACAATCTATAATATGAGTTGGTTTTATACCCAAGTTCGTATCGGTTAAGAACAACCTTTTGTTTTCCAATAATCATATCAAGATTCTTGGAACTCAATATAAGCCGTTCTAAGGTTATTCTGAGTTCCTTGACTTGAGTTTCCATAAAGGAATTCTTTTCCTTAAGTTGTTACACTTAAGTTGAGGTTCCTTCCTAAACGGTCTTAGTCAGGGAACCTGAGTTAGCCTCCTCCTTAAGGGCATTAACCTCCTTTTGGAGAGACTTGAACTGGTCATTGGATTTAGCCAACTTGCAAGATAGATAAGAAATAAGACCGTAAATCTCATTTTTAGAATAGCCACTTATAGTGAATTCCCCTTTATCGAAGATGGATATGGATCTGTGGCTTCTTTCCGGCTCGTCTTCTATCTAGGACTCTGACTCGATGTCGAACTCAGTGTTGGATTCATTCTCAACAATGTGAGCTTGTACCGGTAGTGTAAAAAGGCTCGGTTGAGATTGTTCTTCTTCGATCGATTCTTCCGAAGACTCAGACCACATTGCTTTGAGGGCCTTCCTTTATTTCTTGATTTCTTTTGTGTTTGAACACTCTGTCTTGTAGTGTCCTTTCTTATTACATCCATAGCATGCACTTCTAACTTGAGCTTCATGGTTTGATTCGGTCTTACTTGGGTGCTCTTTGTTTGGATCATCCTTTTCTTCTTAAGTATCTTCTGGACTAGTTTGAGTAGTTTAGCAATGTCGTCATCTTTAGCGTCTGATTCATCTTTAGATTCAGATTCTAGTTGGTACTTGGGTTTCAACTTCTTCTTTGTGAGTCTTTTTGCAAGAAGCACCATATCTTTCTCGATCGATGTAGTATTAGTTTGCTCAAGAAGTTCAAACTCGAAAAATAATTAATCTAATTCAACCCTTGAAAGATCCCTTAAAATTTTGTAAGCATCTACTATAGATGCGCATAAAGTATTTCTTGGGAATGCTTTTAAGGTGTACCTGATTAAGTCATGATTTTCGACTGTTTATCTGATTACATGTAACCATTGAGGATGTCTTAATTCTAGCGTGTAGTTGACTTGCGGATTCTCCGTCCTCCATTTTGATATTATACAGTTTATTAAAAAGTAAATTACATTTATTTACCTTTGATTCAGAGGTCCCTTCGTGTACCTTGATCAACTTCTCACAAAGGTCTTTGGTACTTATGAATGGACTGACCCGCTTCAGCACCTCTTTCGTTAGGCAATATAGTAGAATTTGGGTTGCTTTAGCATCTGCTTCAATTCTTTTCATTAGGGTTACATCCCAGAGTTCGCAGCCTATTGGTTCTCCCTTTATATTGAGAGGCAATGTAAAGCCTATCTGAACGATCACCCACATTTGGACTTGTGTCTTTAGGTAGATTTTCATCCGACACTTCCAATAACCAAAGTTCTCTCCAGAGAAAAGGTGAGGACGAGCGGTACTATAGACTCCTTGTTAGGCCATTGAGAGAGACGAAGAAATCTCACAAAACACAAATAAGGAAAATGAGTACCAAGACATGGTCTTGGATTAGTAGTGCGGGAGAAAAAAATGGCTCGAAACGTGTTGCACCAATTGCAAAAATAAAATAAAATAAAAAAGGAAAAAAATGAATCACAAATTTTTCAAAAAGAATAGTTATACCAATTTTAACTTACAGTGAAAAGATGAGAATTAAAAATTGAAAAAGAGATGAAAAAGCTACACAAATATTTTTTATTTGAAAAAAAAGTGAAAAATCCGAAAACGAAAAAAAATGCTTGAATGGTGGTTTCATCAATTCAGAGCGACCCTGCTCTGATAATAATTTAGGATCGTAGAGAGTGATAGAGGGGGGGGGGGGGGGGTAAATATTGCTTCTAAAAATATTTCGGATTTAAACAACACAGCGGAATAAAAGAAAACACAAGAGAACAAACGCTAACACAAGTTGGTTTTACTTGATTCGGGAGTTTTGTGACTGTTAACTACGACAAATTAAAAATCCAGTAAAATAAATTTTTAAAAAATTATATTGGAGGATTTAGGGTTATCGGACTAGGATAAAGGGTTTACAGGTAAACTCTTTAATTACGAGTGTAAATAATCTCACCCTAAAGCTTAAATTGTGGTGGATTGTAATAAAAGAGAAGGTTAAATGGTTAAAACATTAACCCTAGGGGTTTTAATGTGAAATTGAGGAATGTGAGAGGCCTTTTTGCAAAAAGACCCTCCTTTTGTATTAAAAGCCTCGGCCGAGCCCTAGCCGCAGCCGCCCGACCCCTTCCTCCCCTTCGCGTCTTCTCCCTTCGCGTGACCTAGCCGCCGGTGAAGATCGAGCCACCTTCCTCTCCTCTGCCGTTCTCCTTCGCAAGCCCTAGCCCACGGCCACACATGACCTCTCTTCTTCTCCTCATCACACGAACCCTAGCCGCGCCAACAGATGAGTCGATTGTCAATGCCAGTGTCAATCGCCGGTGATCTAGTTTGGTAAGTACGACTCCTTGAGCACATCGGTTGAGTGTGGCAAGTGGAGGTCCTCCAATCTTCTTGGATTTCACTGAGTTGATTCCTATAGCAGCACCGTCGTGGTCTATCCATTGCCATCTTCCTTCGCGAGGCAGATTTGGACCTAGCTCGATCAAGGTCAACTAGAGAGGGTGATTTTGTGTCTGTGAGCTTTGGGAGGTAAGCTGGACACGATTCACAGTAGGTAATTGACTTTTGATTTCCTATCTGCTCTTGTTTCCCTATTTAGTTGATCTATGTGGTTTGAAATCCTGTTTTAAATGGGTTTGATGTGTAGGGAGTTTAAATCCAAAATTTGATTGAGGTTGTACAATTTAATGGATCATAGATTGGCTGTTGCTAGTTAGATTAATCAGAGGCGGTTGTTTTGAGATTGGATATTGGAGCAGGAACTTGGTTGTGATCAGATTTTAGAAGTAAGTATTGCACCATTGAATTGATTTCTGAGTTAGGTGTAGATTATTGCATGGAGGTGTTTGTGGGGGGGGAGGCTATCGTGAGTTCATCTCATGGGCAATGCTGTAATAGGAATGGATACTTGTGTTAAATTGATTTTTCATATAATCTGTGATTGAATTAGAATCTTAGGTGGTTCACTAGGGGTGGGAAGTTTGATTGGTAGCACCTTGATTGGTGGTTGTCGTGAGCTCCATTTGGAGACGAAATATTTGGATAGTTTAAAGAGTGAACGGGTTTGGTTTTATTTGGAATTTGAACCTAATAAGTCACCTTGATAAATCCAGGTTCCAAAAATCTAATTGGAATCTAATCGGGGTAATTTGGGATAATCATCTAATTAGGGTTAATTAGATGAAATGATGATAATTAGAACGATCCTAATTATTTGAGACAGTTTGTTTAGCTATAAACTATATATTATGGTAGCTAAAACATTATGCCTTTGATACAGGGCATTGATTGGATTTAGCATTGCTGATTATCAGACGGGAGGTTCTTTCTGATACGAGCATCTTACGATTGAGGCGGGTACCCTTGACTTATCTTTTACATATTGTCGTATTGCTATGTATTGTTTGTTATAGATAACAGTAAGTTTATATGCTATACCTGCATTAGTATACCTGTACTTGATATCTGTGGCTTATCCTCGAGGTTATCTCTTTTTTTAGCTTCATACAGTCTCAATATTTGTTATGGGTATATATATGTGCATAGATGTAGTAGTATGTTCCCTCGCATTTGACATTGATGGATTATTGGTCATTTCGTTAGTATACCTAGTATGTTACTTGTATCCCATGATATAGGATTCAGACCTATACCTAGCACACGGGGGTGTTAGATGAGGACTTGGTGGGTGTTGTATGTGTTTGGGTCATGCACCATCCTTGCATTGTTGCATGCTGACGATCATCGGCTCCTATATAGTCTGAGCCCATCGCCAGTTACATGAGGATATGCACACACATCCACTCAGGGTAGTGGCTGCCATAGAATGTGTGCATTTGCCCTGTATTGCTCCGCACGGTCACTATTTGGAGGGTGGTTCTGGTGCGTGGTAACAGCCAGGGATCCCTTCTCGTCCTGAGACACGAGAAGATGAGAGCTAGACTCCCCCATTGCTTGGGGTAGGAGAGTGACCTCTACCAGCATCCTGTCCACTCGGTCACTCAGGAGCAGTGATAGCAGGGTGCATACAGTTGTCATAGCTCTACCCACTCGGACGTTCATTTATGACAGGTGGATGATGATCTGACTGGTGTCAGGGTGATACATATCATTGCACCATGTGCATATTTTGCATCGTGCATTGTTTGCTGCATTTGATTTCTGCACTTGATTGACATGCATATACTGGAGACTTGTTTACTTTGGATTATATGTTATACTTGTCCATAGGGAGTTATTTCGCCCCTCTGCAGGATAGATGGATTCTGGTATGTACCTTTATTCAGTATCTTCAGTATACCCTTTTCTATTGTTCAAATGAGACTATATCAGTGTAGACTCTTATTGTTATTATAACGTACTATGCATATCTGTTTGGATATCCGCTGAGTTTATTTGGACTCACACCATTGCCATACATTTTGATTTCAGGTTGATATCTGCCAGGAGGGTCTGAGTCGCCAGTCCCGTGCTTGAGACTACACTTGATTTGGTTTTATGTGCTACTTTAAGTTTTGGATCATATTCGATTTTATTTCGTTGAGTTGGATTATTGTGGACTTGTAGTATGTGACTTTTCTTATGGGATTGTACTTTTGAGTCCTATGTTGGACTGTGGGTGTGGTTTTTGCTACGTTCCTGCCCCCTGGCAGCTCAGGTAGGTTCGTGTTTTGGTTTTATGAGTATATTGTCATGTATATGTTGTTCTATTTGGATTTGAGGCCTCAGACCCATATAAACTGCGTGGTATTGTTATATTTGTGGTATGTATGTGTAAATTGTCCGCCGGACAGGGGAGGTGTTGTCCAATTTTCTATTGGATCAGCGGCTCCTAGGTCTCGGGGCGTGACAGTGACGGCACCTACACTAAGGTCCACGATCCTTGACCGTTTACTTTGGGCAATCACTATCAATCCATGCAATGATTACAAGATACAAGAGTATGAAAAATTAAGCACAAGAATAACACAACAAATACCGACAACTTCAAACAGGATGAAGGGAACAGCTCGTCATTGTTGGAACAACGTTTTCTCGTCGTCGTTGTTTTTCAGCATAGTACACGAGAACACAAGTTATGAGAGTGTTGATCCCGAAGCCTCTGGTGGAAGCATGCAAGCCCACGACTCGTCTCCCCATGCCACCCTTCACCGGACCCGAAGACGTCCAACTAAGTCCATGTGTATCCTGCAAACCTGCATACTTAAATACACATATCAAACACAAGGGTAAACCTAACTTAAATCTTTTGCCCAAACATCAAAACACATGGTGACTCCGGACCATAGATTGCTCCAACAATCTCCCCCTTTTTGATGTTTGGCAATACATTTAAGTTAGGGAAAACACAAATACAATGTTAATAACCATTTGGACTTACATTGCCAAGGCTTCACCTTGGACTTATACCGCCAATGCGTATGTAATGCAAATATGCATGGATCCTATCACAAGGCATCTCCACACCTAACCTCCCTAAGAGTTAGGACTTTTACCAAAACGGACTTTTTAAGAACCTCTCCAAGGCTCCCCCTATATTGGACTTACAAAGGCTTTTTAAGAACCTTTCCAAGGTTCCCCCTTTGCCACCAAATGAGCAACAATGCTCCCCCTTTACCTAAGCTCTGTAAGTACCCCTGGTTGATTTTGATGTGATCAACCGATTTAAGTTAGGTCCTGGTATGTTTAATCCCTCTGCTAAGTGTGCAGGAGCTTAGGTACGGAGGAAGTCGAGCGTAAGACGTAGCGGACGAGAAGGATTGTGCGGGGAAGTGAGCCGACGGGCTCGGTACAATCCAAGGGACGCGGATGCTGCGGAAGAGTACGCCGGTGGAGCGAGAAGGACATGCGCGGTGTCCGAGGGACGAGAAGCCGAGAGGAAGGACGCTCGAGGGGCGAAAGGCCGGAGTCGTGTTCGGGTGAGCCTAACTCCGGTTGGCCGGAAATCACCCAGAAGATGAACCAAAAGACTGGTCAGTTTGACCAAGTCAAACAAGGCACCTGAAAGAAAAAGAATTTTATTTGTTGCTATAAAGATTCGAACCAACAACCTCGCCTACATATATCACCAACCTTACCGACTAAGATAAGGAAAAGATATGATTAAAGTTGTTGCGAGCAGATGATAAAGTTATTTATCTGTTGCGAGCAGAAGACAAAGTTATCTCTTAAAGGATAACTTTATCCTTTAATCAGATCTAATGGATGCAGTTTAATTTCATCCCAGATCAACCATCCAGATTACATCCATGGATCAACGACCAAGAGAAAATTCCTCAACAATCAACAATCCAGATTTATTCTCTTAGGCTATAAATAGGCTTAGAGTTTCAACCTTTTTATTCAATTCATTTCATTTCTTGTAATTCTCTCTAAAGTCTAGCGATCTTCAGTTGTAAGGCTTCTCCGCCATAAGGAGATTTTTTTTTGAGCTTTAACCGTCTTGGAAGCAACGACCAAGTTGCAACCAAGTTTTTTTTTAATAGACGAGTTTCCACCACTTTTATTTTATTAGTCGTCTATTCACCCCCCACTAGCCGGACCAACCCGAACCAATAAGTGGTATCAGAGCCAAGTCCGTCGCAGAAGGACTAATCGGCAACTATAGCAATTTCAAGAAAAATGGTTGGAGCCGTAATCTACCCGCCGAAATTTGAGGGGGAGTTCACGATGTGGAAGCGCCGAATGCAGGTATTTTTTAAAACTGATATTGAATTGCTAATAATTATGAAAAATGGTTTTTTAGTTCCTAAAGACAACAACGGCAAGGATAAAGAAATAGAGTCGTGGACCAAGAAGGAGAAATCATACTTTGAAGCAAACGGTAAAGCTGAATTTCATCTACTAGTCGTTCTTCCCGCGCAAGAAGTTAACCGCATTGAGAATTACAACTCGGCGAAAGAGCTCTGGGAGAAATTCCTAGAATTGCATGAAGAAAAGAATAAGAAATCAGACATCGCCGCACTGAACACAAGGAAGATCCAACTCGACGATGAGCCCTCGTCAGAAGAGTCGGAAGGTCAAGAATATGCGGGACTTGCGTTGATGGCAAATCACCAAGAATGGAGCACTGATGAAGGAGGAGAGACGTCAGAAGAAATCGACGACGAAGAAAGAACCTCGCTTTTCGAAAGCGACCAGGTAAGTGAGGTTTGTTTTCTTCCTCATGATCAGTTATATGCTGGAGTTAAAGCTTTGCTCAAATCTAATTGTAGATTAGAAAAAGAAAATTTGAAATTAAAAAATGAATTGACACTTACTTCCTCTTCTGAAATTTTGAAAAATGAAAATGATAATTTGAAAAACTTAGTTCAAAAATTAGAACTTGATATTGCAAATTTACGCCAAAAGAAAAATAGCTTTCCTAATAATTTAAATTGGTATTTTAAAAATCATAAGGGTTAATTTAAAAAGGTGTCCAAAAGCTATATTCCGCTTAAGTTTTTAATTAATCCTGTAGACAGGAACTTATTTTGGGTTCCTAAATTTGTATTAAACTGATAATTTGTTTTTTGTTATTATATATGTGCGCAATGTGTTTCTCTAACAAAAATTATGTCTTTATTTTTTTTATGCACAATTATGCTATCTATCTACTGAAACTTCTTTCAAAATTTTTCGAATATTTTTCCCCTCGAAATTTGAAATTATGAGTTTAGGGGAAAGACTCATTACAATTTTTTTCAAATTTTTCGAAGTATTTTTTCCAATTTTTTAAAATTTATTCTTCAAGAATTCTTATGTGTTGGTTTATCATTTTTGGACTTGATAAGTGAATTTAAAACTCAAAATTTTTGTCCAAACTCATATCTTCATCTTCGACTTTAATAAAAATATTCAGATTTTTTTTTATTTTTTAAGAATTGTTTATTGAAATATGATTTTTTTTTAAATTTGATAGAAAAATATTTTGACCAGATCCGATTTTTTTTTATCTCCTCATCAGCTGTGGATTTTATTAAACATTTTTTTTGGATTTTTTTAAGTCATTTTAAAAAAAAAATGGAACTAACTTTGAAAAAATATGTCATTTTAAAATTTGAAAAATCTATGATAATGCGATTTTTTTCACTTAGAATATTTTTTATCGCACTCAAACATTTTCTTCTTCCCTATTTATATTTTCCCATTTTTTGATGTCATCAAAGGGGGAGGAATAGTATTAAATTAAGGGGTAGAATTTTAATTTACTCGAAATTTATGTTTTTATTTGAACTTAAACTGTTTACATTATTATGCATGTTTTTTATTTTGATTACCCTAACTTAACTCAGATTGATGCACATCAAAAAGGGGGAGATTGTAAGTACCCCTGGTTGATTTTGATGTGATCAACCGATTTAAGTTAGGTCCTGGTATGTTTAATCCCTCTGCTAAGTGTGCATGAGCTTAGGTACGGAGGAAGTCGAGCGTAAGATGTAGCGGACGAGAAGGATTGTGCGGGGAAGTGAGCCGACGGGCTTGGTACAATCCAAGGGACGCGGATGCTGCGGAAGAGTACGCCGGTGGAGCGAGAAGGACATGCGCGGTGTCCGAGGGACGAGAAGTCGGGAGGAAGGAGGCTCGAGGGGCGAAAGGCCGGAGTCGTGTTCGGGTGAGCCTAACTCCGGTTGGCCGGAAATCACCCAGAAAATGAACCAAAAGACTGGTCAGTTTGACCAAGTCAAACAAGGCACCTGAAAGAAAAAGAATTTTATTTATTGCTATAAAGATTCGAACCAACAACCTCGCCTACATATATCACCAACCTTACCAACTATGATAAGGAAGAGATGTGATTGAAATTGTTGCGAGCAAATGATAAAGTTATTTATCTGTTGTGAGCAGAAGACAAAGTTATCTCTTAAAGGATAACTTTATCCTTTAATCAGATCCAATGGATGCAGTTTAATCTCATCCTAGATCAACCATCCAGATTACATCCATGGATCAACGGCCAAGAGAAAATTCCTCAACAATCAACAATCCAGATTTATTCTCTTAGGCTATAAATAGGCTTAGTGTTTCAACCTTTTTATTCAATTCATTTCATTTCTTGTAATTCTCTCTAAAGTCTAGCGATCTTCAGTTGTAAGGCTTCTCCGCCACAAGGAGATTTTTTTTTGAGCTTTAACCGTCTTGGAAGCAACGACCAAGTTGCAACCAAGTTTTTTTTTAATAGACGAGTTTCCACCACTTTTATTTTATTAGTCGTCTATTCACCCCCCTCTAGTCGGACCAACCCGAACCAACAAGCTCCCCCTTGACCTAGGATTTCTTGCAAAGGCGTGTTTGATTTCTCACTTAAACCTAACACTTCTCCCCCTTTGCCACACATCAAAAGGACTCCAACAATCTCCCTCTTATTAGATCCTTTAACCTCTAATGATCATAAACAAAATGTATTAACCCCCCATAAGATTATACACTTGTTTTACACCAACACGACACTTTCCGATTGCTGGAAAACAGTTTCAGCCTACATTAGTCAACTGAGATAGTTACTAGTCGACTTATCCCCATTGAAAAATCATACAGTAGCTAGTCTCTCTCCAACAACACTGTTACCAGTCGACTACCCCCTGAACCAGTCGACTGGTACCCAAAAACTGTATTTTTCAACACTTCTAACCCAATTTCAGAAATACACCAGCAATTCCACAAATCTCCAAAAATTCTCAAATTTTGTGGAGAGGTTCATGGTACCCGTGTCTACTTGGAAAAAATATATTCAAAAATATATCTAACACCAACCCCATGATTGACACAAATCTCAAAACTATCTAAATGGTTCAATTGAACCTTGGCCTAAAGTCCTAGTTTTGATCTCCTTTTGATGTATTTGCTCATACCAAACCACAATGCATCCCTAGCATTGATTTATATGACATATATACATCAAAACTCAACTTCCATGCAATATGACCCCAATGCCATATTTTATGCATGATCCTCAAACCCAATGTGTCAAATCCCTAGGATTGAGACTCAAATTCATCTCCAAATCCTTTGGCACACCTCATGGTCTATCTAGATTTCAGAGAGAAATCCTCCCGATATTCATTTATCATGGGTCACAACTTGGCTCTTAGAGCTCCCCCTTGAGCTCTTAGCCTTACCCACCTCCCTAGGTGACTCAACAAACACTAGGTCACACCGGTATACCTCCGACGACTCTTGGCCTACAACCTTAACTTTCTTAACTTTGGACACCTTGTCCTTGGTTAAGCACTTCTTCCCTTTAACTTTGGACAACTTGTCCTTAGTTAAGGTCTTTTTACCCTTAAATGACACTCCCTTGTCATTCTTGGACTTCTCCTCCTTGCCATAGTTATATGCTACCCTAGCATATTTCTTTTCATTGGCATCGGAGAACTTAGATCGGTATCCTAAACCCGATCTATCATTGTTGAGTTTTTGACCACCCAACACCATACCTAAACCCTTAGATCCAATAGTGAATTTATCTAGGGGTTTCTCTAATTTATCAAGTTTTGTCCTCAAAGCTTGATTTTCCCTTTCTAGGTTCTTAAACCTAGAATCAATATGTCCACCTTGGACATTCCTAGACCTACCCACCTTCCTAGGCATATGTCTCCCTTTCTTGGGGTTAATGTCTTGGTCCTTAGGCCTAAAGGTTCTAGGTTTATCATGATGCATGAATTCCCTAGGGTTTTGATATGCAACATTAACCCTATTTTTATCATGATATCTAAAACCAAAACTATGCATGGGTAAATAATTTTCATTATTTCTAACATGCATGGAGGAATTTGAATTATGTCTAAAGTTAGGGATTACCTCCCTTACCCTGGTAACTCCCCCTTGATGTGAGCTTTTCTTCTTCTCCTTCTTCTCCCACTTCCTCAAATGCTCTAACTTCTTGAATTCTCCTTTCCTTGAGCATTTGGTGTGGTAGTGTCCTAGCTCACCACACGTCAAGCACCTAATGTGCATCTTCTTCGTTTCCCTACAACCCAAGTTAGATTTCGAATAAATTGACTTGGGTTTAGGGTTTACCTCCTTTTACATAATGAACACTTGTCCTTGTAGTGTCCCTTCTTGTTTCACCCAAAGCAAATAATGTGATCTTTTGACTTTGCTTTGGTGGAGGTGGATACTTCTTCTTGCTCCGGTATCGAGGATGATCTCTCCTCCCCCTCAATCCTTGAAGTGGAGACCTCTTCTTCTTCCTTTGATGAAGTGGATGGTTCTTCAAATTCTTGTGCCACTTCACTTGAGGATATCGATGAATCTTTTTCTTCTTTCTACTCCTCTTCGAATGTTGAGCTACTTTCCTCATTCGATTGGTCCTTCTCCTCTTCTTGGACCATTAAGCTCATCTCATGGGCCTCTTCTTCTTCCTCTACTCGTGTAAGATTTTCATGAAGCGCTATCATCTTGCTCCATAGCTCATGTGCATTTTTGTACTCACCTACATGGCTAATCACATCATTAGGCAAAACATTAAGTAGAATTGGCATTACCTTATCATTTGTCTTTGATTGTGTTTGTTGCTCCTTATTCCAATATCGTGGTCAGAGCTTTTTTCTGTATTTATCTTTTGGAACTTCAAATGGCTCTTCTAGCGCAATCATGAAATTCCAATCCATGTCGAACCATGTCTTTATTCGCATCTTCTTATACTCGAAACTCTCACGGTCGTAGGGAGGTGGAACATTGATATCGTCCCCCAATCTTTCTTCAATTGCCATTTTCTCTAGCTTTTTGCTCTCTCGGTGGTTAGTCCGTAGATGAGCGAGCATTGCTCTAATACCACTTGTTGGAACCTTGTCGTTTAGCTAGAGGGGGTAAATAGCTACTTTTCGATTTTCTTCCTACACGTGTTAGCAAGCGCAAGCTGAAAACTTAAACTTGTACGTCAGACTCACATCTGACCTCCACATGCACCACCGCCTCGCTTTCGTAGACCAGCTGAAAGGGCTTGTAACCCGAGCCCTCTCTCGGCGTGGTCCATTGAGCCCAAAGGACACTAGTTAGCTCATCCACTCATGTTCCACCCACATGATCCAACTAGTGTTTGTAAAATCATGATCCTGGATCGTAGGATCATACGATCCTACAATTTTGAAGCACAAAACAATCCTGGATCGTGTAGAATCGATTTTCATAACAGAATCAGAGTAGAATTGGACAGGATCGGATAGGATCATAACAGGTTCGGAGTAGGATCAGTGGAAATTTTGAGAGGTCATAACTTTTGACTCGAATTGAACCATGAGACATATAATATATCAAATGGAAACTTATTCAAAGATCTATAGTTAGGTTCAAGATTGAAACCCAAAAAATATCGTTTAAAGCCTTTTCAGCGGCCTAAAAGATTTTTAGTATTTTTATTATCTTTTTTCACCTTTTGCAGAGTTAGGGTTAGGGTTAGGGTTTTAAGATTATTTAAATACCTATTTAATTATTTTGAGTTAGTTTTTGATCAATAATATTTTATCATATCTTTTTTCCAAAATGACAAGTTTTTGGATATCTATTGTTTAATGGGTTAGCCTATAAATTGGATTATCTTGTAGCCAAGGGAATATTCTTCAGGTTGAACATGATTATTATTATTAGTGTGCTAATAGAAATTTTATATTCTTTCATTTCAAGGATTTTTGTTAGGATCATACGATTTTATGATTCGATCCAGAGACCGATCAGATCTTGATCCCAAATCGATTATGTGTAGGATTGCGATTCTATAAACTATGGGTCCAACTTGGTCTTCAGCCCTCTAAAGATCTCCTGATTTGCTACTTCCACCTAGTCGTTGCTCTGTGGGTAGGCGACTGAGGTGAACATTTGCTTGATCCCATAGGCCAAGCACCACTTTTGGATCCTTTTGCCTTGGAATTGCTGACCATTATCACAGACCAACTTGTGGGGTATCTTGTATCAACACAAGATGTTCTGCCAGAGAAATTTTATAACAGCCAAACTTCTTCTGAGCGGGCGTATTTGAAAAAGGTCGTATGATGCCCATCCCCCACTGATTAAAGGGGCAAGACACTATGGAGGTCTTCAGCATCTCGATCGGCTAGTGGGATAGATTCTGATGCTTTTGTAGGATAGACAAGTTATGGCCAACAGGTCGACGTCCTTCTGTAGTGTCAGCCAAAATAACCTGAAAGCAAAACCATCCGGGCCACCGACCGGCCACTTGCGTGACTATCGCAAGATCCCAAGTGGATTTCTCTTAGTACGTAGTCTGTGTATTATTTCCCTAAACATTTGAGTAATGGTCTGGAGAATGCCGTTTGTATATGGTGTCACCGATCAGGGTGAACTGGGCAGCAAACTTCCTCGGTAGTTGAGTTTGCTCTTGGTCAGTCGGGAGGATTCACCGTTACAGATGAGAAATAAGAAGAGTCGTCCAATCGCTTCCCAAATCTAGCTCGGCATGTAGCTCAATTTGAGCGACGGGCATGGTCTGGGCTATGGGCCTGACCAGGATCCAAGGGATAACAGCTCCGACCAATTTTGCCAACTCATCTGCCTTTAAATTACTTTCTCTGGGGATCTGGCATAATTGAACCTCCTATGATTCTGCCTTCAACTACTCATATGCATCTACATACGCTTGGAGCCACTCACTATTCACTTTGAACCAACCAGCCTGCTGCTAACCAGCCTGCTGCTGCATGGCCAACTATGAGTTCGAGTGAAGAATAACTCAAGAAGCTCCGACGTGTCTAGCGACTTGTAGACCGGTGATGAGAGCTTCATACTTGACTTCATTAATAGTAGCTGGTAGTCTAGCCGCATGGACAGATGGAGGTGATCTTCTTTCAGAGAAATCATAAGGATTCCGATGTCACTCTCCTACCAAGCTGAGGAGTCATCCACATAGATCTTTCACACCCCCTCGGCCACTTCTGTGTGTAACTCACTAAGGAAGTCCGTGAGTGCCTAAGTTTTAATGGATGTTCGAGGTTGATATTGTATGTTATACTCGCACTTAGCTCAATCATCCACTTGTTCATCTAACTGAATGCCTTTAGGCTGATCAGCACTCACCCCAGGGTGTTGTTGGTAAGCCCTATGATAAGATAAGCAAAGAAATAAGGACAAAGTCGTTGGGCGACTAGGATAAGAACATAGGTCAACTTCTTGAGTGTGCTATTATGACACTCGACATCTTTTAATAGGTGCCCAAAAAAGCATATTGATTGCTGCTCAGTCTCTCCCTATTTTACCATTACAACACTCATAGCCTCTTCAATGGCAGACAAATACACAAACAGAGCTTCCCCTACTTCAGGCTTGGTCAGCACGGGCAGGTCGACTAGATAAGTCTTCAATTCTTCTTAAGCTATATTGAACTCAGCATCCTATAGGAACTTGGTAGCCCGATGCAACATCTTGAAGAATGGCAGGCTTCGGTCGGCCGAGCGGGAGATGATTCTCCCAGTCAGTCGCTGGGCCTCTTTCAGGTTCTGAGGGGTTGGCATGTCGAGTAGGGCCTTCCCGTTGCTAGGATTGGCCTCAATGCCCTGCTCGGTCATAATGTAGCCCAGAAACTTCTTGCTTTTCGCTCCAAAAAGGCATTTGGCAGAGTTTAGCTTCAGATCATATCTCCTCCGAGTGTGGCAGGGTTTTTACACGTTGGCTATCATTGATGTAAACTTCGATGTTCCGTCCTATCTACTCTCAGAAGACCTTGTTCATCATCTATTGGTAGGTAGCACCTGTATTTTTCAATCCAAAGGACATTACTGTGTAACAATAAGTACCGTCGGCAGTGATGAAGATAGCTTTCTCCTGGTCGGCGAGCGCCAAGGGCACCAAATTATAGCCTTGGTATGTGTCCAACATACAGATCAACTCGTTGACTGTCATCAGTATACCATATGGTCAATTCAAGATAGGGGTAGTAGTCTTTTGGACAAGCTCGGTTGAGGGCGCGGAAGTCGATGCAGACTCTCATTTGTTATTTGGCTTGGGGACCAACACAATGTTGGCTAACCAAGCCGAAAATTGTACCTCTCTGATGTGCATGGCCTCCAAGTGTTTCTCTACCTCGGCTAGGATAATCTTGTTCTGCTCGGCACTAAAGTCCCTCTTGCGCTGCTTCACTAGTCGAGCATCTGGGTAGACATGCAGCTGTGCTACATGACTTCTGATCGGCCGACCAAGCGAACACGTCTTGATTTTGATCAAGGCAGTCCACCAATTTCTGCCTTAACTCAGTGGGGAGGTCGGCAACTATCTTTACCTTTGCCTCTTCTTGATCAAGAAGGAACTGAATTTCCTCTTTGTCTTCGTGTAGCGCGGCTCAAGGAGAGGGTTGGATCATATTGCAACTATCGGGCGGTGGTCTAAATGCCTTCCGGGCCTCCGCCCGAACACCGTCCATATAGCGCCGCCGAGCCACCCTCTAGTCTCCCATTACTTCGTCGGCCCTGTCCCCTACCGGGAACTTGGCTTTAAGGTAGAAAGTGAAGATGTTCGCTCGGAACTCATTGAGGACTGGTTGGTCCAAAATGGCATTGTACGTGGACGGGGCATCCACTATCAGAATGGTGGACCACCGAGTCCTCTTCAATGCCTCCTCGCCAAGGGAGATGGGCAACTTGATCTAGCTGACCGACTAAACTTCATTCTCGATGAATCCAAATAGGGGTGTGGCCATCGGCTGTAATTCGCTGTAGTCAATCTACAATTAGTCAAACACCTTCTTGTAGAGGATATTAACTAAGTTGTCGGTATCGACAATAGTACGGTGGACCTAATAGTTGGAAATCACTGCGGTGAGGACAACGACGTCATCGTGGGGAACCTCCAGGACTTGCAAATCTAGTGGCTTGTGGCTTGTAGCTGATTTGCGGGCCTTGGGCTTGGGCGGCAGTGTTCCCGACCTGATGAATCTCTAGTCGGCGTACTTGGGACTTCTAGACCCTGTTGGAGTCACCGTAGGTGGGCCCTCCGAGATGACGTTCACATCACCTTGTACGGCGGTTCGCAGGTTAGCCTGCTCTTCGTTTACCTCCACAGGCTCTGCTGGTCGGCCACGGGAATAGTGTTTGGCTGCTGGGGAGCCTCCTGTGGGATTCGCCTCCTGCGCTATGCCCAATTGTCCTCCTTGGTCCCAGGCATTCCTCTGAATCGAGGACTACGAATAGGTCCTCCTGGGGAGTTTGCCTTTTGTATCAGGGGAGGAGTTTCGGTCGGCCTCACCTCCTTTCGCCCGGCGGCTTATGCCTCCTCCATGTTGATGTATTTGACAACCTTACTCAGGAGGCTGTCAAAATCCTTCAGCGGCTTTCTGATCAGCGAGCAAAAAAATTCTCTGTCCTATAGTCCCTATGAGAAGACAGTGATCATGACTTCTGGCATGATGGTCGATACATCCATCTCCACCTGGTTGAATCTTTTGATGTAGGCCCTCAGAGATTCCTTCGAACCTTGCTTTAGGGCGAAGAGGTTGAGGCTGATCTTATCATGCCTCCTATTGCTCGTAAAGTGTTGCAAGAAGAACTTCCTAAAATCTCCAAAATTGTGTATCGACCTGCTCGGGAGTCGGTTGAACCACCACTAGGTTGGGTCGGACAAGGTGGTCAAGAACACTCACCACTTAATGTCGTCTGTATATTGTTGTAGCAGGGCAGCATTTTTAAATTTCATCATATGCTCCTCGGGGTCTGTGACTCCCCCATACTTCAAGATGGAAAAGAGTTTGAAATGCTTGGGCACGGGCTTTTTGAGGATGTTGTTGGAGAAAGGGAGGCCTAACCTGTTGGGTGACGTCTAGACGGCCAGCGCTTTTCTCTTGTTATGTTTGTGGGGCAACATGTAGCTGGACGAGGAGATCTCCATGCGTCTAGTTGGTTAAAGAGGAGACAAGACTGTCATCTGTCATGTCCAGTTGTACAATCACCCCCTCTCTTAATTGTCTGACGTATATTGGTCTGCATGTGCCGACTTACTGTCCCCTCAAAGTACTATGCGCTATACAATCACCCCTCTCTCTTAATTGCCTAATACATATTGGTTTGCATGTGTCGATTTGTTGTCCCCTCGAAGTACTATACGAATCCAAAGAATCTATTCGTACGCCTTTGTGCCTTGTTACCGTTAAACTGTATCCTTCCTACGAGATTCTCAAAAGCTTATTGCCCGCCCGCCGACATCCTTTCTGGCCCATTGACCGGCTGATTGGTACAACAAATCCTCCTAGAGGAGGGAGTGGGGAGTCTCACAGAGCCATTGCCTTAGGGACGTATATGCCCGACCGACCGGATGGAGGTCATCCGGCCAGACGGAAGTGCAACCAGCCGGACGGTCTACCGACTCGGGGCCATCTGACTCAGTTCAACCGGCTGAACGATCGTCCTACCATGCATCTTTCCAACTATCCAACTTGCATGACCAAATATGTCACATAGTCGATCGGCTGACCGGCAAACCACCGGTAGAGCATCGGCTAACCACCTATGGATCGTCCAGCCAACCGTCCTACAGTCCTAGCGGGGCGCGCTCTGTGACCTTCGCTCAACCCCTCGAAACTTAATCAGAAGGACTGATCAATAGGGGTTAAACATCCGACCGGATCAAATAGGTTCACTCAGCAATTCAATGTGATCGGTGCACGTGGCCGGCGGGTGCCAGCGACCACATCAGAAGGTCGGCGATCCGATCAAAAATCGTCAGTCGGCAACCGTGTTCATCGCGGCAAAAGAATGGCAGCGTGGGCAGAGAAAAATGAATGATGAGAAACTGTTTGATTTTATTAAATCAAACAAAAAAATTAAAAAAATGAGAAAATGTTTGATTTTATTAAATCAAATGAAAAATAAAAAGAAGGTGAAAAGTTCTATCATATGAAAAAAAAACTAAAAGAAAAAAAAATCGTAAGAAACAATGTTTTCTAATCAGTCTAGTTCAAACGAACTTGAGTTTAATCCAATAAGACAATGTCTAATTCAAATAATTGATTAGTTTAATCAGATTAATGCAATCAGACTTCGGTCTGATTAAAATTATTGGTTGATTTAACCTAACCAGTATAGTCTAATCAGATCCAGTCTGATTTAAACCATTAATTAATTTAACCAGATCAATTTAGTCCAAATCAAAATCGGTCTAATTCAAATCAGTTCATTTATTCAAGCCAATTTGAGTCAGCGAGACCGGATTAAATCATATTAGTCAAAATTGATTGAATGTGTATTGGTTTGATCTAAGTTTGACTCAAATAGGTTAGGCTAAACAATAACAATATATAGTGCATTCTTGTTCAATTAGATTAGTTTTAATAAGGACAATAGACCAAACTAATGCTCAAGATCTAGTTTCCCAAGTCAACTATAGACTAATTGATTGACGTAATAATGATCAATCGACTGATCCAGTATGTCAGTTAACTGAAGCTCCTCAAAAAAAAATATTCTTATAGCTTAATTATTTTGTGTATTGGTTTTGTGCATATGTATATTTGAATTTAACTGATTTTGTTATTAGTTTGTCAGTTTTAAACTAACATTATTATTTTTAATTTTAGATGTCATAGATGATATACACGATGACTCGTCATGATGTGCGACAAAATAAGATAAGGGGGGGTTGATTCAAGAGATATAGTATGACTCAATTCATGGAGTCAGGGGGCATGCATATTAGAAGACTCAATCGATCATTCTAGAAACTAGAAATGAAAGATTTTCCAATCCTAGATAATTACAGGATCTGGGTTTTGATTCGATCATTTTCCAGGCATCCCAAGGTGGTAGCACACCATGTATGGGGGTACTATAAAAGGTGCATCTCATATTCAGAGTTATGTATATAACTACTTCACCAAGTGAATCAGGAGGATTCAGAAGATGATCTGCATGTGGATCCAATAGAGATTCTTAGAGTTGGTCTACATGAGATTGCCCTAATTATGTTTAAGATGTAAGGATTAGTGTTTGTCCCAGTTGGGGTGACATTAGCTTATCTAGCTTATTAGATTTCTATTATTTTTACTGTCGTTATGTACAAATAATATTAGATCATTTAGTTTATGAGAGTCATGTAGTAGATAGTGTTATTATGTATGAACTATGCTATTTTATAGTAAAGTTGTGTTCTGTGTTAACAAATTTATTTAAATTTATATTATGTGTTAACAAACTTGAAAAAGAATATTAAGTGTTAACTATCTTGAAAGAATGATTAGTTTATTAAATGATGACTTCACAAATTGTTCAGTCGATAATTAGTTTATTTGATGAGATATATGTAATATAATTGATCAATGTTGGTTACATTGGATTGTACGAATAATGAGTGGAAACGTATTTGCTATTTGCCAACTCAAATTAATTTGTTCATATGTTGATGATTTATGTTTTACAGGGAGCAAATTAATAATGTTTGATAAATTAAAGAAAGACATGACAGTAGAATTTAAAATAACATATATTGGGATGTTATTATATTATCTTGGCATTGAAGTAAAACCAAGTGATAATAATATCTTTGTTTCTCAAAAGGATATATAAATACAATCTTGCAGGAATTTGGTATGAAATATTGTCAATCACTTGACACCCCTGTTGAATGAGGAATCATGTTGTCTAGATTTAATGATGGTAATAAGGTAAATCCAACATTATATCGAAAGTTTGTCAGAAATTTGATGTACTTGACATGTTCTAAACATGATATTCTTCATGGAGTTGGACATATTAGTCGCTATATGAAGTCCCCAATTCAATCTCATATGAAGGCTACCAAAAGAATAATGAGTCATATTAAGGGATCTTTGAATTATGATTTAATTTATTCATTTTCCTAGACTTGTAAGTTAGTTGGATAAATTATGATTTAATTTATTCATTTTCCTAGACTTGCAAGTTAGTTGGATACAGTGATAGCGATTGGGGAGGAGATATTGATGATAGAAAAAATACTTATAGTTTTCTATTTTGCATTGGAAATACTGTGTACACTTGAAGTTCAAAGAAACAACTAATTGTGATATTGCCAACTTGTGAAGCATAATATGTAGCTATTACTGTTTGTGTTTGTCATGCTATATAACTAAGAAAATTATTGAAGATGATGTATTTACCACAAGAAGTGTTGAGTCAATCGACCCAAGAATGATCGGGAAGATCATGGTTTTGATGTGTGTGTACCAATATGTTTAAGGTTAGGGTGTTGTGTTGTATTTGATATGTGTGATTGAGTTTGCAGGACTTGGAGAATTACACATGGAGAACATATCCGAGAGACGAGATGTTAGTAGGAGCCCTAGAGCCAATTATGTGATGATTGACTAGGGACTTTTTGTATCATATTCTATCATTATTAAACGCATGTTTGGTTATTATACTTACTGTATTTTGTGTCAAATAACTAAGTATAATAATGTCCTTGTGTAGTAGGTTCTTATCTACATTATGTCGATTGGTTGAATCGATAGTGAGATAATGTAGAGAACACTACACTAAATTATTCCTAGACGAGCATTAATATTCAGGGACAATATTAATGCATGGAGACTAGCATGTAGGTCAATTGATGACTTGAGCTCACAAGTCATGGATATGTGATATCAAGTTGACACATGGGTATACATTAGAGAATGTGTACTGAATTGACCCGCCATGAGAAAGTTTCATAGATTGTCATATGAGTGTCATAAACTTTCTCATGTGACTATTGGTATGAATAGTCCTTAGACCTGAAGTCACTACCATTCCCTATATAAGGAGTTATGTACTTTGATATCGTCCAACGTCACCCGTAACAGGGTGGACTATAAAGGCGATCACTGGGTATGTAATGAATTATGCGGAGGGATGTGAGTGATGTAGATGGGATCTATCCCTCCCATATGACGGGAGTAATATCTGTGGGCTACTGAAACGCATGGTCACGCTCAAATGAGTCAATATGAGATATTAAACTCATTTGTTTGAGTGAGTCTACTCGGGGATCAAGAAACACATAGATTGATCGAGGATGACACGGTCTATGCCTCATTAGTCAATCTAGATATCAAGAATAGAAGGACAAGGTCATACATTATCATAGTCATGGAGGTTTAGTCGGATCTCGACTTTTCTTGTTAATTGGGTAGCAATGATGCATTGCTAGATGCCGCTCATTGCTTATGTGTCTAAAGTGTTTAGACGCATTGCCAACGTCACGAGAACTTATTGGGTCACACACTAAGAACATGATGCTTCGGGAGATCTGAACCCGAGTTGGGAACTCAGGAGATCTGAGCCCGAATTGGGGACTTGGGAGATCTGAGCCCGAGTTAGGAACTCGGGAGGTTAGTTCGGGAGCGCGGGTCGGGAACTCGGGAGCGCGGGTCGGGAGCTCGGCACTCGGCAGACTGAGCTGGGAGCTCGGCAGACTGAGCTGGGAGCTCGACAGACTGGGTCGAGAGCTCGGCGCTCGGTGGACTGGGTCTGCGCTCGGTAGACTAGGTCGGTAGCTCGGCGCTCGACGGACTGGGTCGGCGCTCGGTAGACTAGGTCGGTAGCTCGGCGCTCAGCAGACTGGGACAGGAGCTCGGCAGACTGGGTCGGGAGCTCGGCGACTTGCTCGACAGAATTGGTTGGGAGACCTGGTCGGAAGCCCGAGAGGCCCGGTCAGAATTGCATGGGGAAATTCATTAAAGTGTTTAATGAAGGAAAGAGAAAGGTATCTCTTCATTGAATGAAGAGATGGTGAAGAGTCACATGGAAGGATGTGCTCTTTATTGGCTTTAATGAAGGGAAGTCAAAGAGACAAAAGACTCTTCATATTCATGGGATGAATATAAAAGCTAGTCTAGTCATTTTGAATTATAAGTGATTATCTTTCCCTTCTTCCCTTCCTCTCTTCTTCCTCTTCTCCCCTTTGGCCGAAACCCTTGTGGCCTCTCTTCTTCCTCTTCTCCCCTTTGGCCGAAACCCTTGTGGGTTCTTGGTGTTCTGCGAACTACCTCAAGTTGCTAGCACAACTAAGGTAGTTTTTCCCGAAGTTGAGAGATCGTGTCCGCGTGGATACGAATAGAGGCACGGACATTTGAACATGCAAGAGATCCGGTGCATCTTGGACGAGCGGGATAAGCGAAGGGCACGCTCCAAAGGTATACACTGTAGATAGATCTATTAGATAAATGAACTTCGTACAAGTTTTCTTTCGCATGGATCGCTCGAGGGTTCTTGTTTCCGATGTGTTTTTGTGTTTTGGTGCCGGGAGAACCCAACACGAGAGCCGAGGGAGGAGAACTCTAAGGGTAAGCCGGAAGTGAACTTCAAGGGCACACGTGAAGGATGGCATGGAGGCAAGCCAAGGGAAGGCTTGTGTGCGCATCCGAGGGACGATAGCCGGAGGAAGAAGACTTCAAGGGGCAATCCAAGGGAGTATACCTGAAGGCACACGTGAAGGAGAGTGTTCGGAGTGAGAATGAGTGAATGTGGAGGGTGGGCAGTCGACTGGCCAGAGGGCAGTCGACTGCCAAAACTCACAGAATGTTTTTCACTCCGGACCAATCGACTGCCCCAGGGGCAGTCGACTGGTGAACCCCAAAAACTAACCGTTGGCTGGCATTTAAAGCTAGGCCAGTCGACTGCCCCAGGGGCAGTCGACTGGTGCGGGGTTGGATAGCTTTTGAAGTTGTTCTTTACTCTTATATAAAGGGGATTTTTGGGCATGAGGAAGATACGGGTCTCTACTGTATCGAAGTGTTGCTAGTGCCCCAATTGATCTACTCTTCCTCTAGCTTTCATCGTGATCTTGTAAAGAGGAAGAAGGCAACGTTGCAAAGGTTTTCTCCACCTTGAAGGAGACCATTCATAGTGGAGGTGGTGTACTCGTGCGGATCCTTGGATTAGTCATCCTTCGGGGTGGATACCAAGTAAAACCTTTGTGTTAGCATTGATTCTTTTATTTTCTAGTATATTTTGTATTGTGCTAACTATATTGTAGAGAAAAACTGAAAAGAGCTATTCACCCCCAACCTCTAGCCGAGTCATCGATCCTAACAAGTGCTATCAGAGCGCAAGGACGTCGTCAACGGGCTAACCGCTAAGAAGAGCAATCATTGAAATGGCCGGCTCGCACATTCAACCGCCAAAATTCGAGGGAGAGTTTTCATGGTGGAAGAAGAGAATGGAGGTATTTTTCAATACCAACTTTGATATTATGCTAATCATGGAAAATGATTTTGAGGTGCCTAGGGATCAAGAAAACAAGCTTCTTGAGAAGGTAAGGTAGAGCAAGAAGCAAAAAGATGATCACTTAGCAAATTCAAAAGTCTTGCATCATCTACTTAGTGTGCTTCCTCAACAAGAAGTGACAAGGATTGGAAACTACTCGAGTGCCAAGGATTTATGGGAAAAGCTAGTGGAACTTCATGAAGGCACCTCGGAGGCAAAAATGGTGAAAAGAGATCTTCTTCGGTCTCAACTCAACAATATCAAGCTTGATAAAGGGGAGAAGGTAACAAGTTTACATGCTAGATTTAAGGAAATACTTAATGGGCTAATAAGTGTAGGGGAACAATTACCCAACCGAGACATCTTGATGAAAGCCATCAATGCCTTCCCCAGAACATCAACTTGGAGCTCAATGGTGGACTCCTACTACATTTCCAAGGATCTAGAGAAAACATCTCTAGAAGAATTTTTCTCAACCATGGAGCTTCATGAGACTAAAGTTGGAGAAACAATCGAAGAGGTATACTACAAGCCAAAGAGTATAACCCTTGTGGCAAACAAGGGAAAAGGTAAAAAGAAGGAGGTCGTATCATCCGATTCAGAGGAATCTAGCGCTTCCATGGGTAGTGATGCGGAAGTCTATATGGTAAGAAAGGTAAGAAAAGCATTTAAACAATTTTCTACTAACAAGTCTCATAGTAGGAAAGAATCAAGGAGCAAAAATAAATCAAGAAAGTTAATTTGCTACAATTGCCAAGAAGAAGGACACATAAGAGATGAGTGTCCTCTCTTGAAAAAGAAGGAAGAAAAGAAGAAAGAAGTAAAGAAGAAATCAAAAGAGAAGGAGAAGAAGGTGCAAAACTTGAAGGCTACATGGGATGATCCATCTTCATCGGAGGAGGAGGAGCATTATGTATCCCATTTTGCACTAATGGGAATTGATGACATTGCCTCCATGGCATCCGAATTTGAAGAGGAGAAGAGCTCAAGTGAAGATGAAGGGAGCTCAAGTGAAGGGGGAGGCTCCACTTCGAAATCGAACTTCTCGGTAAGTGAGGTATACAACTTACCCACTTCAACACTTGTAAAAATAATTTTGAGTACTAGTGATGATTTGGTTGATGCTAAAAAGAAAATTAAGTGCTTAAAAAAGGAGAATTGCATATTAAAGGAAAAATTAGCATCCATGGAAATTAAGGATAATGAGCATGCTTCTTCTTCCATCTCAAATGATTCATGTTTAGAAGAAGAAAATAAGGATTTAAGGGAAAAGGTAGATAGTCTTACCGAAGCACTTAGGAAGTTTGAAGTTGACTCAAAGACATTAGATATGATCATTGGGATCCAAAGAGTAAGCTTTAAGAAAGAGGGGTTAGGTTTTGGGAAGTCTAACAATGGAAAACCCTATCATTGCCTAATTGCTAGAGGACAAGCAAAGAACAAGACCCTAAGCAAGAAATGGATCCCCAAGGAGTACTTGGTTAACCCAATTATAAAACATTTCTATTGGGTACCAAAGTCAATCCTCAAGGGTTAGAGGATTTGGGATAAGCCAACCATGGTGGTAGAATTTCAATTTTTGGAATTTGGTTGACTTAAGACATTGAGGGAGAGTTTGTAGCCCATAGTAGAAATTCATGATGAATTGGGCAAAATCAGGCTTACCTTAAAAACATCTCATATTACTTTGCTTTATGATTGTATTCATACATATGAAATATTAGGATGATACAAATGATTCACTTGTGCTTGTGGCATAGTGTTGGGTCATTAGAAGCATCAAGTTAGGAAAAATAGACCAATCATGGGAAAAGTAAGTGTTTAATTAATGGACATTTTACCCAAAGATCATGGTTGGACATTTTAAACATTTGAAAACCATTTTATGTTTTATATGTTTTGTTATAAGCTTGGAACATTATGAGTTCATAATTAGATTGAAAATTTGATATAAACTTAGTGGTTTTCAAGGATTTTGAACTTTAGTCAAAAGTCAAGCATGTTTGAAATTTTTCATGAACTGATATTTTTCCTTGATAGAGTATATTATATCAAACATGCCTGTAAATTTTTATAATTTTTGAAATTTTCTGGAATTTCTGGAGGGTTTCTGAAATTCGGCTCAGAAACTCAATTTTCTGACTGACAGAGTATCAGTCGACTGCCCATTTGGGCAGTCGACTGGCACGGCAGATTTTAGGTTCTGATTTTTTTCAGAAATGCAAACTTCTCTCGTTTGATGCCATATGGTAGTATTGTTGTGGGCAATCATTTTGATGGTGTCAAAGGGGGAGAATGGTGTAGGTATGGCTTGGCGGTTTCCAAGACAACCACGTGGTCGTATCTGAGAGACATTTCTATGTCCACGGATTAAAAATTTAATCCGAATAGAGATCTGTCCCTATAACGACCGATTCGTCGTCGTGTTAATTAGTCCAAGTCACAACTTAGCCACAAAGACTTTATAACTTTCCGGACTAACTAACCGTGGAAAAGACGACGATTTGGATCGCCGGTTTTTGTATTTATCTTCGGGGTCTAGTTAATTATTATTATCTAATATTTCAAATCAAAATAATAATTTAACACACATGAAATGACAAGGCAAAGCATGATGGCACAATCAAAACATAGCGAAAGTAAATTGGAGCTCGGGAGAAATATACCTCGCCGTTTACCTCGCAGTCTTCTATCTTATGACCCTGCCCTCTTCGACGTCGTGTGGGCGACGATCTCCCAAGACGTGGAGTCATCAAGGCACGCAAATCAATCCTTCCTTTTCTCCTTCTCTTTGCGCCAAGTCACAAAACCCTAGGGTTAGGGTTTTGCTTCACCACCCGGCGGCCCCTTGAAGAAGATGATGATGAAGTCAAGAGGATGAGTTCCTCTCCTTCACCACAACCCACGCCAACCTCTCTATCTTCTTCCTATCATGCGGCAGCAACACCACAAGGAAGAAAACCTCTCGCACAACCCTTCCTTTTTCCGGCGACAAGCACCAAAGGTGGCCACGCTTGCCGGCGCTCCAACCTTCTTCCTCCCTTGCTTCCGCACGCCACAACAGGAGAAGAAAGCTCTCCTTGTCCCGTGAACGTCTGCAGCAGTGGTGGAGGAAGAACAGACAAAGAAGAAGGGAGAAGACAAGCTCCCCGTCGGCGCCAACTCTCCACCGAGCGCCCCACCGGTTTCCTTTCTTCCCTCACCTACAACGCATCACCAAGGGACTAAGCTCCCTTGATCCGTGATGAATCGCAACCTAAGTGATGTAAAGAAAACAATGGAAGAAGGAGAGGTGATGCCGCGCATCACCAAGGGACTAAGCTCCCCTTTCTTCCACCAGCGCACCTAGGTTAAGAGAGGAGAAGAGATTAGATTAGAGAAAGGGAGAGAGAGAGAGGTGGGGTTTATATAGGGGTTTAGTTAGTTTAATTGGAAAAAAATTCCAATTAAATATGGATTGATTATAAAAATTTATATAGAATAATTCCTTAATTAATCCATGATTAATTCCTTTAATTATTCTATCCAAATTTTTATATAGAATAATTCCATAATTATTCCACGATTAATTCTTTAATTAATTCGAGATTAATAAATTAATTAATCCCAAATTAATTCTTTAATTAATCTGGCCTTTTATCATGACTCTTATGGGGCTTTATTGGGCTAAGATAGGGATCATGAGGAGGAGTTGGTTCTTGGCTCTCTAATGGATCCAACCCGATCCATTAATGGAGATCCATTCCACTAAAGGATCCCATTGTACTTCCTCACCAACCCCCATATTTTCATATGGGCTCACCTATTACGAGTCGTCCATCTCCCCGTGTTTAAGATATCGTACGCCCGATAATTAATTCAATTTACTGATAATTAAATTATTTATCATGTTGATCCTTGATTAGTATCACTTAACCTTTTCGACATTCCGGACCATGGTCCACTTGCAAGATTTGACATGACGATCCTTTTGAGCTCACCAAGGGGGCATCATCACCCTAACTCACCAGGACACGGATTCCGTCAATAATCAACGGCACATCATATTATTAATATTATTTCCCAACTTACCGGGTCTATCGATCTAACAGAATAGATCTCGCCCATTGGTAAATCAAAGATATAATAATTAATAATATATGCCCGCCATTATTTCGGGATTCAGAGATCGTACTTCATAATAGCATCTGAGGTCTAATCCAATTTACTAGGTCAGTACAAAAATTAGATGACCTCTCTTTTGGTCCAACTCAATGTACACAAAGTACACTAGTGTAATCCTATGGTTAAGATAAACCACATCTGATCACACTACAACCATGCCGATGGTTTGTCCAACTCCATCTCGATTGTGAGCATCTTTCTTATGCTTCGATAAGGAACCTGATAACATGATCTTCTGTGCGACACCACGCACCATGTTATCTTCAATACCAAGCATTAGACGTTCGGTGCATATACTAATATAAACATAAACATAAATATACACTGTGTGATGATTCTCTTTAAAATGTAGATGTATCCTTAACCAAAAGGCAAAGCTTTTAGTATACATCCTAACAAATGGGTGGTTTAAGTTAGATTTTTAACTTAAATTTTTTACTTTTGGTTTATGATAAGAATTGAAAATAGGAAAAGACATGGGTTAAGGGGGAGGTTCCTCTTGGTTTTACTATGTCTTATTTTTCAATTGCTATTGTTATTTACTGTTGTTGGTTATTATTTATTCCCTAACTTAAACATATTGTCACACATCAAAAAGGGGGAGATTGTTGAGGTAATCGACCCAAGAATGATCAGGAAGATCATGATTTTGATGTGTGTGTGCCAATATGTATAAGGTTAGGGTGTTGTGTTGTATTTGATATGTGTGATTGAGTTTGCAGGACTTAGAGAATCACACATGGAGAATATATCCGAGGGACGAGGGCTGAGGGAGGAGAACTCTAAGGGCAAGCCGGAAGTGGACTTCAAGGGCACACGTGAAGGATGACATGGAGGCAAGCCAAGGGAAGGCTTGTGTGCGCATCCGAGGGACGATAGCCGGAGGAAGAAGACTTCAAGGGGAAAGCCAAGGGAGTATACCTGAAGGCACACGTGAAGAAGAGTGTTCGGAGTGAGAATGAGTGAATGTAGAGGGTGGGCAGTCGACTGGCCAGAGGGCAGTCGACTGCCAAAACTCACAGAATGTTTTTCACTCCGGACCAGTCGACTGCCCCAGGGGCAGTCGACTGGTGAACCCCAAAAACTAGCCGTTGGCTGGCATTTAAAGCTAGGTCAGTCGACTGCCCCAGGGGCAGTCGACTGGTGCGGGGTTGGACAACTTTTAAAGCTGTTCTTTACTCTTATATAAAAGAGACTTTTGGGCACGAGGGAGATACGGATCTCTACTGTATCGAAGTGCTGCTAGTGCCCCAATTGATCTACTCTTCCTCTAGCTTTCATCGTGATCTTGTAAAGAGGAAGAAGGCAACGTTGTAAAAGTTTTCTCTACCTTGAAGGAGACCATTCATAGTGGAGGTGGTGTACTCATGCGGATCCTTGGATTAGTCATCCTTCGGAGTGGATACCAAGTAAAACCTTTGTGTTAGCATTGAATCTTTTATTTTCTATTATATTTTGTATTATGCTAACCATATTGTAGAGAAAAATTGAAAAGAGCTATTCCCCCCCTCTAGCCGAGCCATCGATCCTAACAAGAAGAAGGTACTAAAATTTTTATGGATAATAAATCAGCTATTATTTTGGAAAAGAATCTATTTTTCATGATAAGAGCAAGCATATAGATATAAGATATCATTTAATTAGAGAGAGCATAGTTAGAAATAAAGTTCACCTAAAGTATATGAAGATACAAGATTAAATTATTGATATTTTCACTGAAGTATTGAAGTTTGGAGATTTTGCAAGATTAACTACAAAACTTAGAGTAACAAAAATTTAAGTTTAAAGGGAATGTTGAAATAATAAACTTAATCTTTTGTATATGAATGAATATTATTCATTAACTCTAGAATGTATTCCTAGAACATATCCTTAGTATCTAGAGTATATTCTTAGCATTTAGTCATGAAGAGAAGTGTCTTCTAAAAAGTCTCTTTGTATGCATCTCTAAAGAGTTTCTGTGTTTGTATAAATATGTCTTTGTATTTGACATTTGAATCAATTAAAGAAATTAAGAATAGTTGTTATTGAGTTCTCCTTCATTCTCTTCCTCCCTATAAAGATCCTCATTTTCATTCTCTAAAAAAAATGGTAAAATTACAAGGAACCTTAGGAAAAAAATGAAGGAGGTAGGGGAGGCCCAGACCATGGGAATAATGGTAGGGAGTTCCCAATAAAAATCCGTGATAAACTCTCAAGGTAAGTGGTGCTTCAAATATTTCACTTAAGTTGTGCCCCAAACGCAATGGAAAAGAATGGTCTCTATTGGAATATGGTGATCTTTAGTTCGAGAGAAGGATTGTTGGAATTACAATCAAAGTCCCATATTAAAAATATACGGAGAAGATCATGAGTTTATAAGATGGAAGATATCTTCATTGGAATGAGAGACCTTTTGAGTAGAACTCAAAATAAAATTGATGTTGACCCAACCCATGTTGAAGCCTATTATGATCCTTCAAATTTAAAAGGGGCATAACTTTTGACTCAGGACTCGGAATTAAACTCAATAAGCAGTCACACGTCCAAAATTTGAAAACCTACATTGTTATATAGTCACACGTCCAGAATTCGAAAACCTACATTGTTATATGAACTCATAACCATCAATTTTCAAACCCTAATTCTATCATTTAAATTAGTTCGGAGTACTTTTGCTATTTTGATAATTTTTATTTTTTAGATATTTAGGATAGTTTTGATATTTATAGGGGAGAATTTATCTCAATCCGTATCCTATTTTGAGTTAAGATCATCCAATTAATTATTTCCCTTTTCGATAAAAAATTTAATTCATATCTTTATAAGATTGGAATTAAAATATGTTAATTGTAATTTTTTTTCTTTTATTTGGACTTTAAGTTAAGGTATAAATTAGAGTTATGTTTAGATATTAGAATTATCCTCTATTGATAATAAAATTTTTTTATTATGGTAAAATTCAGATAAGGCTATTTTTCTTTTTGTTTTAAGAGAATTCTCTATCTGTTTTCTTCTCCGTCTTCTTTTCGGATGACATATAGAATAATAGCTATTCTGCCGGACATCACAAATTAATGCATTTGGATTTAAGGCCAAATTAAACAACATGATACCATTATAAAAATATATATATAACTTCCATCGATCCAACTCTCGGGTTCCGAGCCATCTTCGAACTAACTAAGCCGTCGAGCTCATCAGCCTTTGTAGATAGCATTGTATAATCCATAAAATAATACAATATATCAATTACTTAACACTTTATTCTTCAAGATAGTAGCGCTTATTGTCCTCGAAAATATATATATTATAACCAATGGGAAATTTCAGACGTACAATTATCTTGATTTATTTTGAATATTGGTAAAATTGAGAGGACGGTGGCTTAATTAATTAATTAATTAGATTTGGCCGAGCGGTGATTCATGGGCGTGGTCATCCGCCAGCCAAAGTCCGTAATCTTTGAAACGCTTTATCTTGTTTTGAAAGCCGATCATGTAGTTGTTATGGACGACGGCGTGCATGCCTTGAGTTCTCTTCACCCAATCCGCATTCGTGAAGTACAGCCCTCCCGATGGGAATGCAACTTGAGGCAACAAGTGCAGATCCATCTGCGTTAATTATATATTGGAATTAATTATGCATGATTCTTGGAATATATGTATGTGAAGGAATTAATAAAAGAAGTTAGTTACGTTATGCACCTCTTTTGCCGTTCTGCGCAGAGCACAATTGAAAGCGGGCTGGTCGTGTGGCTTCGCATTCTCGGACCAATGCTGCTTTTGGATTTCCTCCATCCAGCTTCTGATCAGCTTCTTGCCGCCCCTCGTCGGACGGAGGAAAATCATGCAACTGCAGATGTTGGTCTGGCCGTCGTTCTCTGGGGGTGGCAGATTGTGAGAGTGATTCAGAGGCTTCAACTGTTTTTATATGTCAGAGGAGACAGAAAAATTGTAGACGCGCGTACAGATCTCCATTATTTTCCCATGTACAGGAGTAGTACTTACAGCGAACATGTCGTCGGCGAAGTACACGTCGTGATCGCCTTCGAGGTAACGGAATGGATCCGCCACCCACACCATGTCGACGTCGTTGTACATGACGCTGTATCCCAGCTCCAGGATTTGCAGCAAGTGGCGAGGCCTCCGCGATGTGATGTTGTAGAACCCCTGACCGGCCATAGATTAAGCAACTCATGAATTACCATCAGCTAGATGCGACCGATGGATGTATGCTGAGGTCGGAGGAGCACCTGAGATCCGTAATCGTGGGCAGTTTGGGAATCGGGAGCGGGCTGGACGAGGACGGCGTGGCCGGGCCACCGGCGGTTGAGCTCGTAGAGGGTGGCATAGTCCTCAGCGAAGATGAGCACCTGGTCCTGCCGCTTCTGCCGCGCGATGCTGATGAGCCAGTTGTTCAGCAAGGGGAGGAAGGGTTCGCTGACGGAGGTAACGATGAGAGTGTCGTTGCGGGCGACGAAGGCCGCGGCGCGAGCGACGGTGTAGTCCTTCCATCGGGATACGGGTACGTCGTCGACCTTGCCGAGGGAGAAAGAGTACAAGAGGGCGGACATGGGTGGACGATCGGGCAATTGGAGGAAGAGGAGGAAGAGGAGGACTAGAAGGGCGAGGACAGACCGGCTGATGCCTTGTGAAGAGACGCGTGAAGAGAGTAGGCCGTTTTTAGCCACCGCCGGCAGCGGCGGCTGCCGTCGATTGAGAGGCATGAGGGTGAAATATGATGCACAGCAAGTTCCTCCGATGAAAGTCGACTCAGGCGAGTGGAGAGAAATAGGAGAAGGATTGAAGGTGGCTGGTTGTTGAAGCTGGCGCGACCACTTTTCCTTCTCCCTACGATACACTAGTTTTTTGACTGGCGCGATCTAGGGATCTTCAAAAAGCTAAAGATTTAATTTGACTCTTGAATCGTAATTCATATATGATAAATATTTTTTTTAGATATTGGTTTTTTTTTTATCTTATAGGATTTAATTTTTTGCATTTTAAATTATGAATTTGTACTCACTTTCCGATTTTCAACGTATTAGTGCTATATTTTGACTTTTCTCTATTTTTTTATTCTGTTCATAGAATATTTTGGTAGTGTATGATTTATTATATTTTTTTCCAAAAAAAATTAATATATATAATATTATTGAATACATTTTTATTTATCTTAATTTGGTTATCATGTACTGCTTAGCTGAGATAGTAGTGGATGATAGGTTTAGATCAAATTCTGTGGTTCGTGAGAGGTAAATCTTTATATCCGATATAATTCATCCTCGTATCTATCTTATCTATCAATTATCATAATTCACCTCTCGTAATAATCCTAAGGGACAAATATAGCCCCCGGGGCTATGGTGCAGCGATAAGGTCACTAGTTGTTTACCCATGCATCCGCGGTTCGATCCCCAGCTACGGTGCATTTTGCAGGAATTTTTCCTCCAAATGGGGCGCGAACCCTGGGCCGCTGGGCTTCTAGACTGGCCACCGCGAGCGCTTCCCGATTTACCCTGGTGACCGGTGGGAAACTTCCGTGGGGTCGGGCCGATCACCCCAGGTTCAATTTGTCTGCTGCCTGGTTCATCATTTTTTTCCTAAGGGACAAATATATATGTCCGTCCTCCCCATACACTAGCCACAACATCCGGACTAGTAGCTCCCATGATTTACCTCATCCGTGTTAGTCCTGGGACGAATTGACGGGGCGCTGAGACGAGTCCTCCCCATGCATTAGTCACAACATCCGAACTAGTAGCTCCCGTGATTTACCTCCTCCGTGTTAGTCCTGGGACGAATTGGCGGGGTGCTGAGACGAGTGAATCGTCTTTTACCACCTAACGGGCAAATATAGTCAAACTTTTGCCCAATTAATTTAGTTATTATTTACATAATTTTTGAATAACTATTATTATATATATGAACCAGGCAGCAAACAAATTGAACCTGAGATGACCGACCCGGTCCCATGGAAGTTTCCCACCGGTCATCAGGGTAAATCGGGAAGCGCTCGCGGTGGGCAGTTTAGAAGCCCAGCGTCCCAGGGTTCGCTCCCTGTTTGGAGGAAAAATTCTTACAAAATGCACCGTAGCTGGAGATCGAACCACGGATGCCTGGGTTAACGGCTAATTGCCCTACCGCTGCACCATAGTCCCGGGGGCGAATAACTATTATTATAGCTAGTATATAAGAGATTATCATTATGAGATCTGAAAATTAAATTTTAATAAAATTAAATGTCTGATAGCCCTCATAATTTATCTCTTCCGTATTAACTCCGAAATAAATCAATGAGCACATTGAAAGTGAATGAATCTTTGTCACCCTGATTAACAATTATTGAACTATAATTAAGAGCGTTTGCTCTTGATAAGTAGAATTACACCGTACCATTAAGGTATGAAAATTATTTTTTTTATAAAAATATCCAACTTCCAAGCCTGTTTTAAGCCCCGACTCTTGGAGTGATTTTCCTGCTTACCATATTTCCATGTTCTTATGAGATCAACCTATATGTAACATACAAATTTAAACGTCCTCATTAATTAACTGCACGTTTTCCTATCTAATTAATTATTTATTAATATCTCTAATCATATATTCGATTTAAAAAAATCATGATCAACAATAACTACATTTTAAAATGCCTTGATTAAAACAATAATGCTTATATAATTATTTTGAGATTTCTGATATCTCCAAGGGAAAATTTGAGAAAACTCCCCAACATCAAAGTGGGATTTACATGCACTCCCCAACCAAAAATGTCTTTGCATGCACTCCCTGATGGGATTGACAAGACAATTTTGTGTGTTATTTTTTTTTATCAGTATAAAAGAGTAAAAATTCAGTATAAATCGTAAAGATTTGAGTATAAATTGTTTGAAATTGAATATTAATTTAAGAAATTTGAGTATTATTTGAAAAAATTTGAGTATACATTGTTTCAGTATATAGTAAAAATTTCAGTATACATTATCAAAATTTAAGTATGAATTGATTTAAATTGAGTATTATTTTTAAAAATTTGAGTACAAAATTTAGAAATTTGAGTATGTGAGGTTGCATCCACCACATCAAGATTTTCACATAAGGGGTCGTCGAAATTTTATACTCAAATTTCTTAAATTAGTACTCAATTTTAAACAATTTATACTCAAATCTTTATAATGTATACTGAGTTTTCACTCTTTTATACTCACGACATTAAAATTTTTACATTAGGGGTCACCGAAACTTTGTACTCAAATTTCTTAAATTAGTACTCAATCTCAAATAATTTATACTCAAATCTTTACAATGTATACTGAGTTTTCAGTTTTTTATACTCAATCTATTAGGGAGTGAATGCAAAGAATTTATTAAGTGGGGAGTGCATGCAAAGGCAAGTTTGGGATTGGGGAGTTTTCTCCAATTAACTGTATCTCCAATGCCTTCATTAATTTTATAAATTTTAAAAGTAAAAATACTCCTTATGTCACTCGTTCAATCACTTACTAATTCTTTTAGGGTGTATTTGATTAAGGATTATCTTTAATAATCTTAGTTATCCATCCAAAATTATCAAAAAAAAATTTATTTGATTTAGATAACCAGTAATGATTCATACCCAGACACATCAGCAAAAAAAGATTTGCAATCCGAAATCGAAAAACTTTAAAAAAATAAAATTTTCTTAATTCCAGAGTTAAGAAACTTTTCTTTCTAAAATTATCCTTCAATATTTATCCTTTAAGACAAAAATAATCCTCACAATTTATTAAATTCCAGGATGTCACTAGTGGGAGGCATTAGCGGCCAGCGGGCGATCGACAATCGGTCGACCGCCGACGCCAACGGACGACGATTGTTGCTAGCGGACGACGATCGTCACTGACGACCGATGAACGTTTTTTTATTTTATATTTTAATTAAAATTTTAATAAATTAAATAGGTGATAATTGAAAAAAAACTAAATAAACATAATTTAAAATTAAATAAAATTATCTAAATAAATTCTAAAAAATAATTCAATTTTATTTATTTATATATTATTATAATATATTTTTTGATATTTAATTTTCAGAAATTAAAATAAATATCGTCGAGCAAACGACTGATATAATTTTTTATATTTAAATCAAGAGTGAGAACAAGCATATAATATCACCTTACTTTTTCTATTTTTAATTTAAATAAACATACAACATCATCATTATTAAGATTGAACTAAAGGATAATATGATAAAATATTATACGATGTTATACACTATTATCTCCAAACAAATAAGATTTTATTTGATCATCTAAATTGAACCAAACAATATTAGATTATATTTCATTCCTATAACCTTAGTTATATAATTACTTGATAATTATATAATTAAAATTATATATAGATAATTTGATCAAAACGTACCCTTAGAGTGATAATCGTTAAGCAAAGGGTAGCATCTAATATAACTAGAAGGGAACACTATAGGTAACAAGAATCTTTTTGTTGGGAATAAAAATTAAAAACAACTAACTATCAAGCATATACATGTTAGTAATAAAAAATGTAACCACCAACCTGCTGCTAATAATTACTGGTATCATCTAACATAATTAATAGTAACATCCATCCTAATCAAAGGTAAGAAGACTATCCTGTAATTAAGAAACATCTTCTTAAGAATTATGAGAATATAGCACCAAAGAGTTGTCTACAAAATTATTAAAGGGTGGTACTTGAGACAGTCGATGTGGCTAAAACATAAACAAAAAATAAATAAATAGAAATAGAAATAGAAGATCCTAACTAAGCCACTCAACACACACATATGTATGAATTCCAGAAGGGTAAATTAGCGGAGGAGAAAATAACCGATGAAAAATTTCATGCAGTTTTGGTTGGTTAGTTTGGAAGGTGAATTTCTTACGAGGTAAATCCACAGTTGAGTGAAGGTTTGCTTATGTTTGACCGAGTGGTGATTCATCCGTATGGTCATCCACCAACCAAAGCCCGTATTCTTGGAAACGTTTTATCTTCTTATCAAATCCAGTAATGTAGTTGTTATGAACGATGGCATGCATGCCTTGAGTTTCCTTCACCCAGCTCGCGTTTTGAAATATAATCCTCCCGATGGAAATGCAGCTTGAGGTAACAGATAAAGATCCACCTGCAGTTAAACACGCCGGGAGTATCTATGAATAACGATCAATGTAGAAAAAATATAAGAGATGAACTGTGCAGGGAACTAAAACATATAATTAATTTAATCATATACATAACGGAAGAACAGAGGTTTACAGTACTAATGAACTAGTGAAATAAAGAATGTAAAAAATGACAAAGATGGAGCAGTGAGCTTTACGCTCTATTTGGGAGGACCCAAGAGGAACGAAGCCTGATGGTCTGTTTGGTGCATATAAATTGTTATTCGATTGCTTATGAATTCTAATGAAATTGGCAAAAATAAACTCAAAATATTAATATTGTTATTTAATTAGTTATGAATTCTCATGGAATTTGCAACAATGAAGTAAAAAAAAAAATCCCACCAACAGATATTATTCCTACTCCATTCGTATCTACCAAAGAAATTTATACAATGAACAAATAAAAAAAAACCTAACACGTTAGGTGGATTGGACAAACCAAATGGGTGAAATAAGTGGGTTCGTCAGCATGAGTAGGTAAACTAGTTAGGTTGATCAGATCAAGCAAGCATATTACTAAGGTGAGTTGAACTGAGTAGTGAACTAGTTGGTCCAATTGCACAAAGTCACCAAGTTTCACAGGGTCATCAAGTGGGTTGGTTGAGTTAAACTAATGGCGAGATCAAGCAGGATACCATGATTGGGACAAACAAGCATATTGTGCAAGCTAGTTGAATTAACAAAATATTTCACGTAGGATATATAGGATAGATAGATGGCTGGCTTTGTCTAACTAGAGGTGGAGTGAATAGGAGGCACATCTAATTTGCAATTTTGCTAAAAAAAATAATCAAATCAATGCCAGTAGTGCATATGCTCGTGGATGTTAATGTCAATTAGATAACGAAAATAAGAAATGTAAATACAGAACACATTAACACGAATATTTATATGGTTTAGAGATCCTGCTACTAATCCACAACGTGTGACACATCGAAGTGTCCCTCCCAAGTCCCAAATCCTCTACTAGGACCCTTTCACAAGAGATATTAGAGCAACCCTCTTATACTCCCTACCATTGATTGTTTACAATGATCACTTATCTCAAATAGAATGAAGTATAAATCTAATGAAGAAAAGATCAAGAGCTTGACCTTGATCCAAGCCCTTGGAAGTTTTGAATGATGTTAGCAGTTGATTTAAGTAGTATTAAGAATGTTTGTGTAACATCCTTGTTTTTCTAGCTCAAAGCACCCAAAAGCTTTTATAATGAGATCACCCATGACAACATTTTCTTTGGCTCCAGTTGATTAGAAATCTACCATTAGATGTACCAAATTTTTTCTATGTTATTACAAAGTGTCTTCAAAATGCGTGTTGTAGTCCCTCCAGTTTATGTACATAATTATGCATAAGTTTTAGCAAGATTTGATCTCCAAGAACTATTGTTCCTAGTTAACGATCAAATTCATGTTTCCACATATACTAGGATTATTAAAATCATAGAGCATATTAATCAACTGTTTAAATTTTAAACAAATATTTATTAATTATATCAGCCATCAAAATGTTCTACAAAAGCCAAAAAATATCTGAGTTTGAAATGAAACCAGACACTCAGAACTCAAGAGTTCTTCAGTACATTAATGCTCCAACTATGCAAAGTGTGCTTCTGGAATACATCTCTAAAAGCATTTAAATGACCTAAAAATGATCATTATATAATGATTATGTTGCCTATATATAATTGGAATTTTGGACCAACTGTTGTCAAACTTGATTGGAAGTTTACAAAAGGAGGTAAAAAAGAATATCCGGAAAATATATTCCAAGGTTGGTTTGCAATTTCCCCCGAGGATATAACAGAAATATGTTTTCAATTGTCACCTTTAGGATTAATAGAAAAGTAACAATAGATAATTAGAGATTGAGTTTGAATCCAATAAACAAGGAGATGAAATTAAGAAAGCTTATAAGCAATAACATAATTATGGGCTATTCCTACCAAACATCCAATTAACAAGATGCAAATCTGAATCAAGGGGACTAAGTGAAAAAATTACTAGTGACTGCAGATAGTTGTAATAGTATGAGCCAAAACTGCAGTACCATGACAATCCTATTCAGATTTTAGTACAACTAATCTTATAATAAGAGTTTGACCAAGAAAAGAAATGCAAAAAATGAAGAACTGTTAGTGCAACTTACAAGTAAAAAAAGATGAATGTTAAAAAGTAGATAAGTTGCCTCTATCCAATTGTGGAAAATTAAGATGATCTTTACAGCTATGAAATTATTATGATTCTAGAATCATTGTTTGACTAGAGAATTTATTTTGCAAAGAAACAAAAAGATCCATGTAGTTCAGCTTAAATGTTTGGGACATCAGGAAGTAGAAACTGTTGAAACATGAAACAACTATTGTGGTAGTGAAAGGAGAATAGTTATAGTAGGCCAACCAGACTAAGCTTCTAAAAGATGTAGCATGTATATGAACAATTGCTTTTATCTTACATTCATTGGAATAACCTCGAGATCAGTTTTCCAAACTCTTAAGAGGAGATTGAGTCAGTGACTTTTTGTTTCACAGTAACTTAGTGATGAACCAAGTCCCTTATATATCTTCTACAAGACATGAGATGCAAAAGAACAAACATTAGTTTTCATTTAACTATTTCATATGATAATAATACTATCTAATCTGTTTGTTTAACTATTCAACTAGTTTTTAAAATCTTTCCTTCATTACAGTTTCCTCCTCACACCTTCATTGAAAATTTAATGCTAACGATTGTACCGAATACTGTTAAATTATGCAGTACACTGCTCAGTACTACAAAAGGACTTAAGGAGTCAAATGGATACAACACGGTACATGTTCCAAGATGGGTCTGATATCATCGACATCAAATTAAGTATTTTGAGTTAGTTCTGCATTAGTATTAGTATAGATCAATTCTTGGAATGGTGAAGGAATCAACATGAAGACTGATTGTAGATGTTGGACCAGCAATGGGTCAAGGATGGTTCTTGGTTGTAGTTTGGATGTTGGACCTTAACAAAAAATAACAAACCTTAAGGTACAGCAATTGAAGGAAGATTATGATGCTCTAGATTAATTGGAAATGCAAGGATAATTCTTTAGGTTCAGGTCTCATGACTCGTGTATGCAAAACCTTAGACTTTGGCTTACACATTTTGGGTGCATGTTGCAATCTTATCACATTAAGGATTAAACCTTCAGGCAGGCTCAGAAGAATTTTCCTATAAATTACACATGAGAATTTTCCTACAATTTATCTCCTTGTCATATATATACGTTCCTTTGAGAATTTCCCTAAGAGCTTTGGAGCACGAAGTATGAAGCCCCTTCCTTCTAAGATCAAAGATCCTCCTTTTGACTAAAATTTTTCAGCCATCTCTAATTGGGATGATTTTTTTTTTAACACATTGGCATAAATCTATAAGGTAAACCATTATTACCATCAACCCTTCCCACTTACCAAATGACAGCATAAGTGATGAGAATTTTATTTAGTTGTAATAAATGCCAATTTGTAGAAAGTTACAAATTCATAAACAACACTTTGACCTTATAAGAGTGTATAGTGTAAGACTCAAATAAGTGATAACTAATATGCAAAGACTCATTCTGTTCTGAATATGAACTACCACTTTGAGAAGAATTGTTCAAAGGGATATCTAAAAGCACTGATTATTCATTCTTTGATGAAACTATGGAATGGGATTACAACAATCATCATTATCATCAAGTTATACTAGTACCAACTATTTGGGGTCAATTCCATGAGTCTTTTCCTTCCATTTTACATTATAGAAGTTGCATCATCATTAAAACATTTTTAATTATATTAACTGAAATTTTCTTTGGTCTTTCTCCATCTCTAACTGCTTCCATGCTAATTGATTCAACTGTCTAGATATATATTCTAGTAGCCCTGCATTTGTCTTAATTTTATATAGTACAGCAATGTTGAATAAATTAAACTTTTCAGTAATTTATGCAATTGAATTGTATCTAGGCCCAACCATGCAACCGTGAAGCTCAAAAAAAAATCACATCACTATATTTAGTTTTTATATCACAATAAAATTTTAATGTTCAGATGCCAAAAAATGGAAAAAAATAGAAAATTGAATTCATGAAGCTCAATTCTTAATCAGCAAACTTATAGAATGATATAAAGCACCTCTCCAGCAGTTTTGTTCAAAGCCCAATTGAAAGCAGGCTGGTCATTTGATTTTGTTTTCTTGGACCATGGCTGATTTTGGAGTTCATCAATCCAACTGTTCATCACCTTTTTTGCTCCATCAGTCGGGTGAAGAAAAATCATGCAACTGCATATGTAGGTCCGTCCCTTCTTCCCTGGAGGGGGCAAATCGTGAGAGTGATTTAGAGGCTTCACCTGTCCATATAGACGGAATAGCTATTCTCAGAAGATACAAGGAGAGGACACAGAATCATAGAAAACACTAGAAGAGAGATATAGAATTCTACCAAATGTAACTAAGTTCTACACATATCTTCATATTCTCACCCCAAACTACATTAAAAGCATTCACAGTACTTACAGCAGCCATGTCATCGGTGAAGTATATGTCGTGATTGCCTTCAAGATAACGGAATGGATCCGCCAACCACACCATATCCACATCGTTGTACATGACACTATATCCCAGCTCCAGAATGTGCAGCAAGTGGCGAGGCCTCCGCGATGTAAAATTGAAGAACCCCTGCACAGCAACTCAACCATAGGCAACAATGCCGCAACATCAACAAAGTCAAAATTCAGAAGAGCACCTGAGATCCGAATTTGTGGGCAGTCTGCGTATCCGGAGCAGGTGGGACCAGGACAGCGTGGCCGGGCCACCTACGGTTAACCTCGTAGAGGGTGGCGTAGTCTTCGGCGATGACGATCACCTGCTCCTGATGCTTCTGCCGTGCGACGCTGATGAGCCAGTTATTCAAGAAGGGGAGATAGGGTTGGCTGACGGCGCAAACGATGACGGTGCGGTTGCGAGCGGCGAAGGCCGCAGCGCGAGCGAGCGTGTAGTCCTTCCACCGGGATACGGATCCGTGGCCTACGTCTCCGGAGGAGGAGAAGAGGGCGACCATGGGACGGGACAATGGGAGGAAGACGCCAAGGACGATGAGAAGGGCGAGAACGGAGACGAGGCCGGATCGACTGAGGAAGAAGGAGGACATGGTGCGTTGCGTCTGAGCGTTGAAAGAGGCGCGGGGGGAGAGCGGGTAGGGTTTGGCCGCCGGCGGCAGCGGCTGCTGCCGTTGATAGAGAGACATGAGGAATCGAGATCTGCAGATGGATCGATTCCAAGCGCCACTACTGGATAATGTAGTGTGGAACTGCCAAGGCAAAGTGCTCGGAGCCGTCCAAATGGTGGGGTGGGGAGACGGTCGGGTTGGTTCTCCATTGAATAATTTAAATGGATCGGATCTCTTCGAATTGATTCGCTTAGTCGGATTAATATTTCATGAACTCATCATTTAAACGGATCAAATCGTACGAATTCCCAGACGGATTTATCCATAGCCAGAGCCGGCCTTGGCATGGTCCAAGTGGTGCATGTGCACAAGGCCCCATATTTAGGTGGGCCCCATATTTAATAAATACTTAATATTTTTATAATAATGATACCGTTTGGTGCATCCTTTCAAAATTTTTCGTGGTGAGCCCCATGTTTAGCCATATTTGATAAAAATTAGGTGGGCCTCATGTTTAATTAAAAAGGATGTATTTATATATTCTAAACATCATGCACGTATTTATAAAAGAAACAAAAAGTTGAAAACGCGAACTTCTTCTTTCTCTTTCGCCGGCTTCAGTTTTCCCTTTCTCCCTATTTTTGATCTCTAAAATTTCCTAAACCTAATATTTTCTTTCCGAAATCTCACCCAAACGGTATCGTTGCGCCCACGCCGAAGGCTCGACAGGTTTATTGAGTGCAAACAACAAGCAGATCACATAAAGTCGCAAACCCTAGTGATCTCGAGCGCCATCATCATAAATTCACAGATTCATAGTCACCAGCCTTCGTCAGGTTTCAATTTCTAATTTTCTACTTATGCATCTATTGTGTTGGTTAAATATGTTTACTTGGATTACGCTTTCCATCTCTATGGATTGCCGTCGAAAATATGGGTTATTGCTCTGAAATCTTATTAAAGTTTTCTACTTATGCATCAATTTGCCGATATCAACATCAAATTAAAGTATTTTGCTCTAAAATATGAGTTCTTGCTCTAAAATATGGGTTCTTTGATTCCACCATATCCTTCCATTTGATTATATCATTTATATGTTTATATAATTATGTTATGTGATTCCTGATTGTCATATGAAATATGATTTGTTTTGTTATTGTTACTTGTTGACTTTTTGATGGATTAATAGTTTAATACACTTTGTTGTGATAATGGATATGATATATATAATGTTGTCTCATGCAAGTACTTACTGTTATTGTTACCTGTTGACTTTTAATACACTTAATAAGTGGTTATCTGAGAGCTTGATTTTTTTTTGTTTGTAGAAAATTAGAATGTCTGATACTAGAAAGTATCTATCAGGACATGATAAGCGGAAAAAAAGAAAGAGAATTGAAGAATTTATTGAGTCACAAAGAGGGGCGATTGACAGATTTGTTGTCAAAGAATCGGGAAATTCATTACTTGAAGATTTGGGTAATGAAGAAGAACAAGAAAATAATTATAATGAGTTACATGAAGGCTTAATCATGGACAATGATGTAAAGGGAGATGTGAATGAGATTGAAGGCAATGAAAGTGGTGATGACTTAGACTTTGAAAATAATTATTCTGAAAGTGATGATGATGTTATTAATGTAGTGAATGAAGAATCAAGTTTATCGATTCCAGTTGACATTTTTGATCCTAAAAATTGGGATAATTTAGATCTCAAGTGGAAGGATCAATAGTGGAAAAGGGTCCTATAAGAGATGTATTAACAGGGAAAGGCCCCAAAGATAGATCAAATAGACGATTTTCTTCAGATTTCTATACTCGGATTTTGCCAAATGGTCAGAAACACCATAGAGATTGGTTGGTCTATTCAAAAGCACTTGATAAAGCATTTTGTTTTTGTTGCAAGTTATTTAAAAGGGGGTCTCAACCAAGTCAACTAGCAAATGAGGGATACTGTGATTGGGGGCATCTTAGTAGCAGACTTAAAGAACATGAGACAAGTATTGAGCATATCAATTATTATGCTAGCTGGTCTGAGTTGCGTATTAGGTTAATGAAGGGTGCAACAATTGATCATGGTATTCAAGTTCAAATCAAGAAGGCAAAAGAGCATTGGAGGAAGGTATTACACCGATTAATTTCACTTGTAAAATTTTTGGCTAAACAAAATATAACATTTCGTGGTAGTAATGAGAAGCTTTATGATGATAACAATGGAAATTTTATGGCTGCTGTTGAGATGATTGCTGAGTGGGACTCAGTGATAAAGGAGCATCTTGAAAGAAATACACATCATCATTATCTTAGCCACAAAATTCAGAATGAATTGATATGTTTGTTAGCTTCTCAAATCAAGAGTTCTATTCTTCAAAACATTAAAAAAGCTAAGTTCTTTTCTGTAATACTTGATTGCACTCCTGATGTTAGTAACCAAGAGCAAATGACTTTGGTTATAAGATGTGTTGACGTTTCTATAAGTCCAATGAAAGTAGAAGAATACTTTTTGGGATTTTTGAAAGTTGATGATACAACAGGACAAGGGTTGTTTGAAGAATTGCAAAATGTGTTGAAAAGTTTTGATCTTGATATTGATGATGTGAGAGGGCAAGGATATGATAATGGGGCAAATATGAAAGGGAGACACCAAGGCGTACAAAAAAAATTGTTAGATATAAATCCTAGAGCATTATACACTCCATGTGGCTGTCATTGTTTGAATTTAACACTTTGTGACATTGCAAATTCCTGTGGTAAAGCGAAAGACTTTTTTGGAGTATTACAACGGATTTATACAATATTTTCTCATTCTACAAAGAGGTGGAAAGTTTTGATAGATCATGTGACAGTAAAAGGTTTAACTCTCAAGCCATTGTCAATCACTCGATGGGAAAGTCGTATTGAAAGTGTGAAAGCAGTGGTACTTCAAGCTCAACAAATCAAAGAAGCTTTACTTCAAGTTGCAGAAGAAAAAGACACCGACTCTAAAATAAGAAGTGAGGCCAAGTCTTTAGCAATATTTGAACTGGAAATTTTGAGTTTTTAGTTGGTATGATTATTTGGTACGATATATTGGGTAAAGTTAACATTGTTAGCAAAGGCTTACAATCTGAAAACATGCTTATTGACGTTGCTATGACCAAAGTTAAGGGGCTAATTGCTTCTTTTGAAGAGTATAGAGAATCTGGATTTGAAAAAGCCATCAATACAGCAAAAGAACTTGCTTCAACAATGGAGATTGATCCTGTTTTTCCTGAAAAAAGACAAATATATAGAAAAAGACATTTTGATGAGGTTAGATGTGAGTCTTCCAAAATACCTCAAGAATCTGCCGAAGAAACTTTTAGAGTTCATTATTTCTTATACATAGTAGATCAAACAATTGGATCATTGAAGAAAAGGTTTGAGCAATATGAGAAATATGAAAATCTTTTTGGATTTCTTTTCACAGCTGAAAAGTTGAGTTTATTGACTGATGAAGAATTGAAAGCTTGTTGCAAGAATCTTGAAAGGAAACTACAAAGAAAAAAAGGTACAGGACAAGATGTTTCAGATTTGGATGGAGATGACTTATATCAGGAACTGAAAATCATACAACATATTCTACCAAAGGAAACAAAAACAGCAAGTGAAATACTAATTTTTTTACAAAAAATGAATTGTTTCCCGAATTCATTCATTGCATATAGGATATTATTGACCATTCCAGTGACCGTCGCATCTGCAGAGAGAAGTTTTTCTAAATTGAAGTTGTTGAAATCTTGTTTGAGATCAATCATGACTCAAACAAGATTAAATGCATTAGCTATGATTTCGATTGAGAGTGAGTTTCTAGAAAAACTTAATTATGAAAGATTGATTGATGATTTTGCAGATAAAAATGCAAGGAGATCAATCTTTCATAGTTAATTGTAATAGTTCTTTTTCATTTTCTAATACTGATTATTAGCAATGTGAAATATAATGTTTTTATTATTATGAATTTTAGTTTATATGTGTTGGTAATCATTATTATAAATTTTAGTTTATGTGTGTTGGTAATGAATTATTTATATACTATCAATTTTATTATTTTTTATTTTAATTAAAAGGGCCTTTCTTGTTTTTTGCACCGGACCCTTTAAAATATAGGACCGGCCCTGTCCATAGCGGACTCAGATCAGATTGAGAAAAAAAATCGACTAAAAAATTTAAAACAAGTCCAAAAGCACAATCATAGGGGTGTAAATGAGTCAAGCCGCTCATGAGCTATTCGAATCTCGGTTCGAAAAAAAGCTCGTTCGAGTTCGTTCGATTAAGTTAACGAGCCGAGCTCGAGCTCGATTTTGAGCTCGAAAACATTATCGAGCCGAGCTCGAGCTTAGCAGTATTTGGATCGTGAGCTCGCGAACATGTTCGTTTAGAGGCTCGCGAACGTGTTCGTTTATAGGCTCGCGAACGTGTTCGTTTATAGGCTCGCGAACGTGTTCGTTAAGAGGTTCACGAACGTGTTCATTAAGAGATTCACGAACGTATTTGTTAAGAGGTTATATATATATATATATATATATATATATATATATATATATAATATTATATATAGATTAAGAGATCGATTCAGAATATATAGATTGATTCAAAATATATATATAATATTATATTATGTATATATAATATATTATGTATATATTAAGACTGAGATCGATTCATTCGTCCGAACCCTAAGCCCTAACCTCCGGCTGCGGCGCCTCCCTCGACCCTCTGTCGCGACTCTCGCCCGCGGGCCGCGGCGCCTCCTCTCTCGCGTCTCTCGCTTGCGGCACCTCCCTCTCTCGCGATTCTGAACCCTAACCTGCGGCGCCTCCCTCTCTCGCGTCTCTCGCCTGCGGAACCTGCCCCTGCGCCGATCCCTCCCTCCTCGTTGCCGCCTGCGCCGAGCTGCCTTCACAGGTTCAGGATACTGCTTTTCCTTTGAAACTTATTTTGGTTCAGGATACTGCTTTTCCTTTAACTGAAGGAGATCGCCTTGGGCTTCGTGGTCTTCTTCCTCCTCGTGTTATATCATTTGAGCAACAACATCAGCGTTTTAGTGAGTCAAAGGAATCTTTTGTAGTCTGGGAATTTTCAATTATGTGGAGATTTTGTTGTTGATTATACATGTATTTCTGCACATAACAGTTTTTTTGCTTTACATTTCATATAGCTTATTTTGGTTGCCTAAATTGTGTAAACATACTTTGTCAGGCCAGTGCATACCTTCTGCATCAGAAGTTTCCTGATTTAAAACTATTGCTCATTTGTTTGTTTACCTAATCACGTGTGTTTAGGTAAACTTCTTGAGGCTAATAAGGTGAATTCTGTTGAACTAAATGAAGCCTAACACCTTTTATTATGCACTTACAATGTTCATGTATGGAACGAGTTACTTATGAAATATATTATGCAACATTTCTTTTATAAAATATTTTGCAGCAAGTTTTCTATAGTAAGTTTCTTTTATAAAATATTCTTGATGTATCAATTCCTTTTCTTCCTTGGATTTTGTATTCTTCATTTCAATCTTTGACTTTTATAATCATATGGGTGTTTTTGGCTCCGCTTTGTTTAGTTCTCTGGCTTACTAATGTCTGCTAGGTTGCCCTTGTTATATAGGTGTTTTTTTTGTTTTCTCTTAATATGTATTTCCCTTTTGTTTCTAGTTTTAGAAAATATATAAAATTTTAGGTACACTAATAAATATGCTTAACGAGCTCGATTATGTGCTTAAGGAGCTCGAACTCGAGCTTGATTATGTGCCTAACGAGCTCGAACTCGAGCTCGATTAATCTTAACGAGCCAATCTCGAACTAAGCTCGTTTGACTTTAAAACGAGCTATTTTCGAGCCGAGCTCGAGCCTTTCACGAACTCTTTAATTTTATTATGAATCGAACTCGAGCTTAAGAATTAAAGCTCGAATCGAACTCGAGCCGAATTCGAGCTTAGGGAAAAGCTAATCGAGCCGAACTCGAGCCTCATACTGTTCGGCTCGGCTCGGCTCGATTGCACAAAAAGGTCATGCAATGGTGCAAACCACAAATGCAGAAAAAGACAGGCAAATAGAAAGAAATGAAGCAAAAAAAACTCACCTCAAACAGGAGCTTGGAGAATGAAGATGAGGGGCTGCTGGTCCCGGACCGGTGGAATTCGAGCTTGCGGCGGATGGGGTAGGGATAGGGTTTTACGAGAGAGAGAGAGAACTGAAAAGGGTAAATTTCATTTGATCGGTTCAGATTTCGTAACCATCTCATCTTAGCCATTGGATTATTATGATTGTGACAATCATAATAATCCAATGGCTAAGATGAGATGGTTACGAAATCTGAACCGATCAAATGAAATTTACCCTTTTCAGTTCTCTCTCTCTCTCGTAAAACCCTATCCCTACCCCATCCGCCGCAAGCTCGAATTCCACCGGTCCGGGACCAGCAGCCCCTCATCTTCATTCTCCAAGCTCCTGTTTGAGGTGAGTTTTTTTGCTTCATTTCTTTCTATTTGCCTGTCTTTTTCTGCATTTGTGGTTTGCACCATTGCATGACCTTTTTCTGTTGCTTGTAGTCGTAGAGTTTGATCAATCCACGTTTTTTGGTTGAGAGCCAGAGTTCAGTTCTATTGTTGCATGTTTTTTGTATTTGATTCTGAAATTAAAACTCCACAATTATCAGTTAATGATGCTCATCTTGTTCCTAAATTCTCTATCACCCTGTTTGGAAAGGAAGGAATTGGAATTCAATTCCATTGTTTGGTAGCAATTTTCAGGAAGGAATTGAATTCCAATTCCTTTCAAACCCCTTAAAACAAATCACACCTAAACACATGTGATTTGTGAAAGGAATTCAATTCCTTTCACTTAAACAAATTAAATTACCAAATCGCCCACTCACAAAACAAATCAAAGTTGCTCCGACTCCATCCTCGCAGGATAAAATCGTAAAAGTATAATAATTGAATTCAATTCAATTCTATTGTTACAATTCATTCCAAACATGGGAATTAGAATTCAATTCCGGTCCGATCAGAATTGAATTCCGATTCCTTACTTCAAAGGTTTCCAAACAGGGTGTATGAATTCAATTTTCATAGGACAATTAGATGGTCTTAGATTTGATGTTATTTTTTTCACGTCCTGCATTAATTGTGTAGAATTAATTGACTAAGCAAAATGGTCCTGATAATTAAACATGCCTAGGCCAGGAGGTCGAAGAACCTCACATAATTATTTGAGACCTCACTTAATCATCCTGAACTGTGAAGTCTGATTTATTTTTTTTTCAAGATTTTGTTACTTTGTATTCATATAAACCATGCAAATTAGTTCTAATATTTTCAAATGATAATTAAAATTTACTAAGCCCTAATCTGATAACCTCATGAATATAGACTATTTTAGCATTTGTTCTACAATAATATTTATCATCCAGTTCTCTCTTTTGGTGCTCAATGTATTCTTTGAGAAGACATGATTTTAGAAGAGTCAAGTTCTGATTTTTTTGATTGGCCCACCCCTCCATGAGTCAAGCCGTTTACCCGGCTTAGATGGTAATTTCAAAGGATAAAATTGATGTTTTATTTTTTTTAAAAAAGTTAAATTTTGGAACATTTTGGTAAATTTAAAAACTTTTTTGAAAATATTTAAAATTATTATAAAAATCATTAAAGAGTTAGGGCATCCTAATCTTGTCTTCTTGTCGCAGCCACACCTCATCCCCAGCATCTCCCCACTTTTGAGTAGAAGCAATGGGTCGCAGGATACTGAACGATGCGCTGCAAAAGATGCTGAACGCGGAGAGACGAAGGAATGCCTCCACCACCCTCCAGCCCATCTCCGGCACCATTATTGCTTTCCTCAACGTCATGAAAAATCGAGGTTCTTGCTCCCTCCCTCTCTCTCTTGTTGCTTGTGTTCTCACTCGTTCCATTTTTTGTTATATATATTTAATTGTTCTGGTAGAAGAGAGCTGTTTGTCTTTTATGTATGAAAAAATTGCTCAAGAGTTTCCTTACAGTGCCACTAATAGCTAGTGTTAATTTGACGATTCTTGAAGATATAAGATAATGCCTTAGAGACAATCAGACAATGCTACAATTTGAATTTGTGTTTGATGAGAAGAAAAAGAAGGTTTTCGAGACAAATAAGAAATATTCCCTTGTTCATTCTGATCCATTTTAAAAGGAAAAGGAAAAAATGGTTCATATATTAATCAGTATAATTAAGGAGATAACGTGCTTTCTGTTATGTTTGGACTTATTGAGCTTCTAATTTTCAGCCTCAGTTTGCTGGAACCGGCATAGTTGATTTAGAAGTTTCAGGATTCATTAAACTTAAAAAAAGACAGTTAGAATTTTATTCTACAGGATGCTTTCAATTGACAGGGTCTAGGTTACATCGTAAGTATTTTTTATATTTGTGCTTCCTTAATTCATTTTCTCTGGATTTGCTATTGTATCTATTCAATTTAGTGTCTTTCTTGAGATACAAGCTTCGTTGCAGGTGTTAATGTTATACTGTTTATGTTCTCAAAGCCCTTTAACATTTATGTACATCAAGGTGCTTTGTTTTTATCAAAGAACAAATTCTACACCTATGCATGTATTTTACATTGTTTTGGAACATTTTTTCTCTCTTTATATTGGTGCATATTAGCATGTAGACGATTGTGCTAAAACCTTGAATAAATAATTATTAAGATATGCTATAAACTACTTCTCATAAAAGTTAAAATCAGGCTATAACCTTCAGTATTTTTTATAATTATACAAGTCAAATTATCAATGGCATGATCTGTAATAAAATCTTACAAAATATTCAGTTAAGTGAGAGTAGTCATAATGACTTGGTATTACCACTGATATAACCTTATGGCAGACATGATTCAAGTATTCAATCCCATAGTTGGCATGCAAATCTTGTTTTGAATTTACACTTATCATTTGTACTTGCCTTCTCTACCTCACCAATACAGCCATATCTAAAACCCACTTTGTGCACAGTATAGAACCATACAATGTGTACTATGTACAGTCCACTAGATTCAAGCTTCTCGACCAAACTTGTGTAATCATGATGCTAATTGATGCATCTTGCAAGGTGGAGTTAGCGTATTCAGAGCAGTGTATTTACTGCAAAAAAGAATTTCTTCCTTCTATGCTAACAAAATGCCCTAGCTAAGAAGCAATAGTGGAACTTCAGGAGGCAGTTTAATTTTTCCTATAATCTAAATGATTGTTATAAATTCACATAGTCTATACCATGAACAATTGATAACTAAATTGTAGATAGTATCTTCTTCATGGTTCAAAGACTTCCCAACCGTCAAGGCAACTAGTGAAATGTGTAAAATATATTTTTTATTAGAAACAATTTCATTTAATCCCTCTTCATATTCACATTCCTTCTTCTAAGTCAAGAGTTATTAGTCTCTTGTGAAGAATAAGTGAAGTTGGAGCTCTTAAATATTTGATTGTTATTAAGCTCTATGTAATGCAAGGCTTGAAATCTCATTTTGGTCCCTGGCTATAGGTGTTGGTTGTGCTGATAGTGCCAACATGCAGTAAAAAAAACTTGAGGTACTGACAGAGAGAAGGAAAGAATATGGGTGGAGAAGAGGAAGAAACTTGCCTTGCAGAAGCCTCTTTATTGCCTTGCTTAAGAGAACGCCCATTTGACATTGCGGAAGTCTTAGATAGATGCCTTGGGTGAAGCTTCTACCTGTGTCACCTTTTTTGAGGAATATTTGTGACTGGATTTGTGTCTTGTTGTTTTACATGTTGGTTGGTAGGTGGAAATAAAGTGTTCGGCTCCCTTGCTGACCAGGAAGAAAAATTCAATCCTTGATCTAGTGTATCTTTTTTTTTGTTGTTGCTGCTGTAAACTATCAAGTAATTGTTCCTTTAAACTTTTCAATTTTTTTATTTCTATGAATTACTTTTATTTATAGACACTGAATTTATTTCTAATATATTTAATTGGAGAAACTAGTGTACTATAGAGCGAAAAATGAGCACGCAGTTTAATCATCTCCTTCCAATTATTTGGGTTAGCTCCATGGATTTTATCACTCCACTGTTAACTCCATTTTGGTTTTATGTTAATATTTGATGCCAATAAAATATTCATATTGGAAACCAGAATTTCTTTCATTCTAGATGATTCGTATTTCACATTTCTATGAGCAAAGAAAACTAGAAATAAGATACAGAAAGATATCCCAGCTATACTAAGTTCTTCCACAATCCTTAGTATTTGGTCTTTCAGAATTTTAACAGGAGTCATATCTTTTGCAGGATATATTAAAGACTTTCAAGTCTTTGATCCACATAGAGTGGGGCGGATTTCTGTAGAATTATTTGGCAGGTTAAAGGATTGCAAAGCTCTTTCATATAGACAGGACATCAAAGCTAAAGATATAGAAGAATACAGAATACGAACACTTCCAACACGGCAGGTTTGTTTTTAACTAATCGTGCACACTATATGTATATATTGAAATTAGTAGTTTCATACTTTACGGAAGAGGAGTTTTGATGCAACTGTAAAGTTGTTATACGTAGAGGTCATGGGTTCTAGTCTTGGAAACAACCTTTTGTAAAACAGGATTAGGCATACAATAGATTCTTTTCCAGGATCCTGCATTGGCGGAAGCTTAGTACACCAGACTGCCTTTTTTATACTTTACAGTCTCATTCCTTTGCTGTTATTCGGATCTTTAGCTGTTGGCTTCTTATTATATGATACAATCTGAAAAAGGGGAATACAATATGATCTGTTATAGTTCTTTCTAGCATGCATTCTTGGTCAATAGTGTAAAACAAAGTAATGAGGAAAGTGATCCACAAAGAAGCAAATTAGCGAAGGAAGTCTTGGGTAATTAATAACTGAACTAGTAACTAGATTTAGGCCTATCTTCAGTTTGCATTGTCATCATCGAGACTAATCTTCACATCAAACAATATGGATGAGGGGACACTTGTTTTTGAATATAGTTTCTTATGTCTAGAGCTCAATAGAGCTATAAGGTCCATATAACTAACCTTTGCTGTTATTCGGATCTTTAGCTGTTGGTTTCTTATTATATGATACAGTCTGAAAAGGGGAATACAATATGATCTGTTATAGTTCTTTCTAGCATGCATTCTTGGTCAATAGTATAAAACAAAGAAATCAGGAAAGTGATCCACAAAGAAGCAAATAAACGAAGGAAGTCTTGGGTAATTAATAACTGAACTAGATATAATTGGATTTAGGCCTAATCTTCAGTTTGCATTGTCATCAATATAGTTTATTATATCTAGAGCTCAATAGAGCTGTAAGGTCCTTATAACTAACACTAAATAGTTAAGGCTTTTCTTGACAAGGACTGAAGAGTGATTCTGACCCTATATATTTGGAATATGTTAGTTTTTCTCTAATGATTAACGTTTCCACTCCCGATAGTTTCTTTACATATATGATTTTTTTCTTGATCAAATTTGTAACCACTTTAACTTCTTTGTCTCTTTTGATAATGGTTTGCCATAAGGAAATGCGTACTATTAAATTATTATTATAATACTTCCTTCACTTGGCAGATGTGAGCATATATAATCTGGTCCGTCATCCTTAATGTTTCATAGGTGTATTGTTGTTGATATCCTGCTTAACCTGTCTCTTTTGCCAGTTGATTGCCATAACTGTTTACTGTATCATTCTAATATATCCTCCACTTGACAGGTGTGAGCATATGTAATCTGATCCATTATCTTTCATTTTTAATAGTTTTATTGTTGATTATTCTACTTGCATGGTGATTTGGGTGATGAGCAGATTAATCAAGATGATAAAAAATTCAGAAACCTTGAAGCGACAATTTATTAGTTGTTCGATCCAGTTATTTTCTCATAAATATACTGTAAAGTTAGAAGGCTAGATTTTGAGTCAGGGAATGGAAAACTTCTATGCTGTCTTCTAATGTTAGTCTCTATGGATTTAAAGGATGGCTTTAAAAGTTACCCAACTCCAGTTATGAAGAATCCATTTATTTAGTTGGATGTTCTGACTTGGCCATCTATTACTGTTTGATTTATCAATCCGACATTAAGGTTTCCTATGTTTTTTTTTTCGATTTCATTTTCTAACTTTTTCTAGCCACAGAAGGTTGGTGTTAAAACACACCATCTTCCATGATTGAAAGAGTTAAAGGATCTATTGAGCCAAAAATTTGAATTGGACAAGTTAAATCCATGGCTGTCAAACTATCTGGATAACAATACTTTTCGTCTGAAGATGGATTGGTATCAGCAAAGGTTTATATTATCTTTCTCTTAGAATTGTGCTTCTCAGGAAGATTATGGTGAAGATTAAAAAAAATAAAGATTGGAAGAACTAGAACCAAGCTAGACCATGCTAGAAAATGGACAGAAGCAATTGAATGATTAACTAGGTTGGGTAACGTCAAATCTGGGGCGACCGGCCTTGCCCAGCCCCACGAAAGTGTCCGGCCGCCAGGGTAAATCGGGGAGCTCGCGCGGTGGGCAGTCCAAAAGCCCAATAGCCCACGGTTGCGTGTCCCATTTGGAGGAAAAATTTCTGAAAAATTTGCCGTAACTAGTGTTCGAACCGCAGGTGCTTGGAAAACAATTAGTCGTCCTTCCGCTGCACCATAACTCCGAGGTGGACAGAAGCAATTGAAATTTGGAGGTAAGAGTTAAAACGGATGGAATTAGTTGAAATTTGATCAACTTAGGCTTATTGTTAAAACTCAACCTATCTACTCGTCTTTGCAAATTGAAAAAACCTGCCATTATGATCGAGTGCGAACAGTGATCACTTGATCAACAACCTTAAAATCTGCTTATACCAATGAGAAATATGCATCCTTTCTGAGTTATGCATACCTTTACTAGTTCAAATATGCATCTTTACTGGCTCCATGCTCGCAATTTTAGTTATGGATGTGGTGTTGCAAATTATTCTCTTTTGCTATCTAAATTGGTGAAATGTTCAACTATTTTTCTTCCTTATTTTTGTGCTTTTACAGTGGGGATATGTTGTAATCGCAACTTCAAATGGCGTCTTGGACCATGAGGATGCTATAAAGCAAAATGTTGGGGGTCAAGTTCTTGGTTATTTTCATTGAAATGTTAGAGGTCATTTCAAGTCAAACTTATTTATTTCTAGAATCGAGTCCTGACCAAGCTAAATCAAACAGAGTCCTGTTATAGACCTCAAGTTTGTAATTTGTCATGTTGCATTAGACATTGCTGCCATGTACCTATTGCTGTTAGGACATATGAGATCAATCAATAAGTCTCCATGTTTGTTTTTTTCATGAGATTCTTCATAAATAAATTGTAGATCTTGTGTGTCCGTATTCATATTGTTAGTTTGGTTTCACATTTAAAAACGCAGTGATTTTTAATTGATGATATTTTTGGAGTTAGGAAAGAAGAAGAGAAACATATCCAGAAATGTTTTTTTTTTGTTGTTGTTGAAAAGTAATCGATTTCACGGAGATAAGATTTGGTTACCGGGTATATCATATTAAAATTTTAATATTTGAGTTTGAGTTTGAGTTTGAGTTTGATATATATATATACTCTATTTGAATTATAATTTAAAATAATTTAAATTTAAATTTGATTTGATTTAATTGAATATATTTAAGTTAAAATTATATAAAAATAATTACTTTGAAACAACGTCATTTTTATCTTTCTCAATAATTTTTATTGTGATTTCAAAAATATAAAGAGATATTTTTTTACGTTTCAGACTTACGTAAAAAAACCTATCATAACACATAATTTTTATGGGTCGGACCGATCGTTCGAGGTAGAATCAAGTTGATAAAAATCAACATGATAAAATCAACTCTTAGGGCCTGAACATATCTGTGTTCAGGCCCTAGGAGGGCCTGAACACATTTGTATTCAGGCTCTCCTTGGGCCCGAAGAGGGCCTGAATACATTTGTATCAGGCCCTTCTTGGGCCTGAATACATCTGTATTCAAGTCCTCCTTGCACGATTTTAGATCCAGTGTTTGAATATGAAATTACGTATTTTGATAGGTTTTTTTATATAATATTATATTTATTAAATATTATTTAATATATTAATTTATATTAATCAAATATAAAAAATCATCTCTTTATATTTTTGTAATTAACTGAAATATTTTTTATTTCTTTACCTTACTTTTTAGCCGATTTCATAATATATTATTTTAAAATAAAAAGTCTGAAAATTCATGTTCAATTGTCTCGAAATTTGTTACTGAGAAAGAGTAAGAGAAAGAAAAAGACATGTAATATTTGGCAGGAGGGGTATAAGAGGAAGTTCACTAAAATAGGTGCGCCCTTTGGTAACAATGAAACCATGGTACACCTTTTGGTAAATATCAATTTTTGGGTATGCCCTTTGGTAAAGAGCCGATATTATAATTTTCGCCGAATTCTAGAGAGAATTTGACATCTAATTTATGGAAGAAAATATCGAAGAAATATTTTGATCTGATTATAATAATGGAGTATTTAGATATGAATATTTTTAGATATAAATATATGAAGACCGATCTGATAAAATCTTATAAATATCCTACTCGATATATATATATATATATATATATATATATATATATATATATATATATATATATATGTTGCAAACCACTATACTATGTGCTTGTGCGGACCAGGGCGTTTGGATTCAATCCAAGGCATTCTACATTCAATTGAACACGTCTTGGATTGAATAAAAATAGAATATTTATTTTATTTTTGGGAAATATTTAGGGTTTAAAATTTTAAAATTTAGACAAAACAGGTCCATATTGTTTAAAGGCTTAGGCGAAATTATAAATTATGTTATAATTTTATCTTCCGAACACTGTTTCTTCTAAAAAGAAATTTTTATATCATCTATCATAGAATATATACATTATTTAGTCCATCACTAACCAAAAAAAAATCCACCAAAAGTTTTACTATCAATGAAATTATCGTCTCTAATGGAGTCAGATATATGAATGATAGCAACTTAGTGTATATAGATTTTTACTCTCACAATAGATATTTAGTCAATAAGAATTATGTTCACAGTAATATATGATTAGTGTTATAATAGTTCTTTCAATATAATGCAGTTACACCAATGTTAACTCAGACTATCAAAAATATTATTTAACTTTTAACAAAGAGAAAATCTACAATCCTCTAAAGTTATAGAGAGTTATTTTACGATGATAGATAATTTATGAATAATAATTAAGTAATAAACAAAGAATAATAAAATCTAATATGAAAATATTTTCTTTGATTTGAAATTCATTTATACAAGATCTTACACAGAATAAGATATTCTGTAAGTTTATAAAAAAAAACACACAACAAGTATATTAATCTAGCTAGCTAAGAGATATGAAATCATAGTTAATCTACTTATTTCATTTACTAGCCAAAAGAATCCATCAGAACAAGATAAATAACTAGAAGCCAAGGTTTTTTAGAGCAAATCAATAAAAAAAATCCTTGTATTTCACAAAAAAAAAATCAGTAAATACTTACTTCTCGCGTCTCGCGTCTGATTTAGATAACCAATAAAATGGAGTTCGATTTAAACTTGTCTAGTTTAAATCAAGGATAATGAAGTTCTCAGTTTCTACTTAGGCTACGTTTGATAAGAGATAATCAACCTTGTAATGTAATCAGAATTACATTACAAGTTTGATTACTTTGTTTGGTACAGTTTTAAAACTGTAATGTAATGTAATCTGCACTACAAAAACTATTAAAAATGTTATAATCTGGATTACAAGGCTAACAACATGTAATTTGGATTATATTACAGGTTCAATTATATTACAAACTGGATTACATTATCCTTAATCAAACGCAGCCTTAATTGATAATAACATTGAAAGTTATTGCAAGCTTTATCAACATGAAAATTTGCTTTCTTATTTATCATAAATAAAAACTAATGTTCAATTGTATAGCAAAACAATGCATTTGGGATGGTGAGGCTGCGTGGGGAATGATATTTTCCTCGATGTATGCTTGTATATGAAACATTTTACAATTTGAGTAGTGATAGGAGTTTAAAATTAAAGATATGTTTCTTAATGATTATCACTTCTAAATTGACGATCTAACGTCTTAAATATACTTGAGATATTGATGATGATTCTTAACATTTTAATTTCTAATGCATTTCTTGCTTAATTTAAAATAAACATAAAAGAATGATTTTAAAAAAAATAATCTCTAATGATGGCCTTTTAAAATTGCTTTCACACTTATATTTATGTTAAAATGTCCTAAAAATTTTCTTTTATTTTCAAAATATCCCTTATTTGTTGACTCAATGTGTCACCTTTGAGATCATCGAAACATGTTATCGTCCCAAAAGTGAGGTCTTGATAAATCTCTTTATCAGAGACTAAGAATTGAAAATCAATTAAAAAATCTCTTCTATTATACTACATGAATTCTATAAGTTTCAAAAATAAAAAATTATTGTAATTTTTCAAGAATTATACTTAAGGGTTCTTCTTATTAGTAGGAAATATAGTTGACGTCGCAGGGAGCTTCGTCGCCGCCGCATCGCGTCGAGGGAGGATGCGGCGAGAGAGGGCAGAATTCGAAAAACCTAGTTCGCAAGAGAGTGGGGAGAGACCGGGAGAGGGCTCGTATTAGTCCCGGAGAGGAAGGGGAGCTGTGGCGAGGAGAATCGAGGGAGAGAGAGAGAGAGTTTGGGTTTTCAGTGAGGGTGGAGCCTTCGAGGGATTTGGCAGGCAAAAATAGAGAGAAAAAATTTGTTTTAGAAATAAAAAATGTTTATATATATATATATATATATATATATATATATATATATATATATATATATATATATATATATATATATCTATATATATATATATATTAAGAATTGGGCCCTGGGCAAGCCCCTGGCTCGGGATCGATTCTGGATTTATGAGTTCGGTTATAGTGAGTTTAAGCTAATAAAAGTTTTTCTCTAGGGTTCAGTCTTCCCTCTTGATTTATAGTATAGTGTTCAAAATAAAAAATTTTATATCTTTACAGGGTATATTATATGCATGTAGCGTTTAAGATTTTAGAATTTAGGGGTTAGGTTATAGTAGGTTTAAGCCAATAAGATTTTTTCCTCTAAGGTTCAGTCTTCCCTTTTAGGTTATAGTATTCAAAATAAAATTGTTTAGATGTTCACGAGGTATATTATATATAATTAGGATTTATGTGAGGAAATATTTATTAAAAAAATCAAATATATTCTTGCCGTGCATGGGAGGCGCCTTAGCATTTAAAAAAAATACTCGAGGTGCCTCGTCGAATCGCGCACGGGTGCGCAATGAGTTGTCCGCAGCAAATCTATTCTCTCTCTCTTTCTTTCTTTCTATATATTCATTTTTTTTACGAAAGAAAAAAACTTTAGCCTGCATCTCACATTGAATAAAAAAATTTAGTTTGTCTCTTTATCTAGTCATCAATATATATCTCATTTTTTTCCCATGTTATCCGATCCAAGGAGCGTGAGACAAAGAAGAGTAGATAAATATACTAAAATAATTTATTTTAAAAAAAGAATGGTAGATAGTAATAGAATGATGAGTAGGATATGGATACCCAATCTTGAAAATAAATATGAAAGTTAAACATATGACGAAATATAAGAATAGATATGGGGATGAAAATAATAAACAAGGATATTTTTCATATCGTATCATTGCACTCCCTCCTTATCTACATTAAATACAATATAAGAAAGTTTTGACATGAGAACAATTTGACTGTTCAATAATATTTATATTATAGGAATTAGTATATATATATATATATATATATATATATATATATATATATATATATATATATATATATATATATATATATATCCTTGAAGTTACAGTGTAACGAGAGAGTATCAAATTGTCACCCAGACATTTACGATTTGATCTTTAGCTATGGTATATTTTGTAAGAATTTTCTCGCCAAATGAGATGCTCAACAACCACATGATGTTAGACTTTTTGGTTGTCTGCCGTGAGTGCTTTCCGATTTATCCTGACGGTTGGTGGAAAAATTTTATAGGGTCAGATCGGTCACCCCACTTCCCGATTTACCTTAGCGGCTTGTGGGAAAATTTCGTAGGGCTAAACTAATCACCTCAGATTTGGTGTTACCTAATTCATCATTTTTAAAAAATAAATAAATAAATATATATATATATATATATATATATATATATATATAGTGTCAAATAGATTTCACATGTTTAACAACATTCAACTACTATTTTATAGTTGCTATAACATACTTATCTTGTTTAAAGAACATTTATGATATAGCAGTTACAAAATCATAGTTGCTAAAATATTATAGCAATTACGATTTTATAATTGCTACAAAATAGATTTGTCTGGTTCAATTACATGTAAAAAAAATTGACAAATCAGGTAACACCGAACTTGGGGCGCCAAATCCCATGGAAGTAAATGATGAACCAATTAAAATCGAACCTGGGACACGGAAGTTTCCCACTAACCAACACCAAGATAAATCGGAAAGTGCTCACGGCGGATGACCTAGAAACCCAGCAACCTGTGGTTGCATGTCCCATTTAGAAAAACAAATCCTACAAATGGGTTGTAGTTAGGGATCGAACTGTGAGTATTTGAGTGACAACTTGACTCCCTTCTGTTGCATGTAGCCTCGAGGGTAGTTACTGTAATAAAACAATTAACAATATGTAACATGCACCAAAGCAGCAGACAATAAATATAGATGCAGGAATCTGATACGAAAAGTGCAGAGTTAGGGATAGTTATCCGGTTGAAGCGCCGGCGTGCCGACTGCCCTTAGAGAATTGATTGCCGCCCTACGGTGCAAAGGCTCCCGACAAAATTCCCCCAAGATTCGACAACCACGCGGCGTTCATAGGTGCACTCCAAGACACGCTGCCTTCGGAGACAACCTCAGATCGCACTAGGCGAAGCCTCAAGAACCAAAAACTGAAGAAGACGAAAGAGGGAAGAAACGAGAATCGCTCAGAGAGAAAGGAGCAGAAGAGAAGAAGCAGTGAATGAGATACTCTGCCTTCTTCCCCTCCTTTTATAGATTCGAAGAGACAATGAAGTGTCTCTTCGTGCTTGAGGGATCGCGGTCGCGCCTCGCGAGGCGTCGTGCCGTGCGCAACGCTGAGGAAGGTCGTGATTTCTCAAAAAAAAAAGAATAAAAGAAAAAATAAAAGGAAAGAAAAAAAATAAAACCAACCCAAATTGGTTTAGGAATCAAACCGAACCGAAATCTGCAAAACCAAATCGGGTCGCCCGCAAGCGCGAGGCTCACGGGCTAGGGATTTGCACCCCTCCTGCGCGCGATAATCGCGTGCGTCGCGCCCGGTTTATGGATTTCTGGCCCAGACCCACTGAAACCACCTGGTTTTGGCTCAGCCCGCGCATGCGTGTAGGTCCCCCTAAGCTATCTAAGCATGGTTGGAATGACTTCATATATAAGGCCTTCCAACTCCGATAGCTTAGCAATGTGGGACTAAACTTCCTTCAATATATTTAAAATTCCAAACAAAATTCAACAATCCCCCACAAATTTTAAATTATAATAAATAATAAAACATGTCCTGAGGCTTTGTCGTAATGAGCTTTCAGTGAAAATACCTTCCGGTTTGAATTTTCACCTAAGTAAACCAATCTTATTCACATAGGTTTGAAGTGAACTAAGTCTTGAACATAAACCTTTAATATGTGAAAATCAATTGGCAACAACTCATCACAGGCGACGGTTGAATCCTTCTAGGTTGGTGCATTACGGCCATGCCACCGAATCTTGTTTCATAAGTGTTAAGGAGAGTTGCCCAGACCCCCCACACTGTAACCTCACAGTTACACTTACATAGGTGAGTCCTCCAAGGATGTACTGCAAGCATCCTGTCATAAAGACCTCGAACTCATTAAGAGCCTTAAGCTCATCCTTACTAGCAGTCAAGCATCTATCCAGGGAAGAGACTTTGAGATTATATCTCAATCAAATTTATGCTTACGATTCACCCTTATAGCTTGTTTATACCACATTGAACCTACTTCTTGGGATCTCCAATCAGATAGGTTGGGTTGCCGCTATAGATGAAACCAGAATAGGCCTCAGTCCCATTCCCTTACTGGATCTCTTGATTTTCTCATAATCAAGTCCTTTTGTGAGTGGATCAGCAATATTGTCTTTTGAACTTACAAAGTCCAATGACACCACTCCTAGAGACACTAGCTCACGAACAGATTTCAATCTTATTCGTACATGTCTCTTCTGTTTTTGGTTATACTTGGAGCTTCTAATCTGAGCTATTGTTGTTTGATTATCACAGTTCACTGAAATAGGAGGTATTGGCTTCACAATCAAGGGAATCTCAGTAAGAAGACCCTTAAGCCAATCAGCTTCAGTTACTGTGGTATCCAAAGCACACAATTCTGCCTCAGCTGTAGAACGGGATATGATCGTCTGTTTAACAGACCTCCAAGCAACTGCACCGCCTCCAAGTGTAAAAACATAGCCAGTAACGCCTTTACACTCAGCAGTGTCAGCTATCCAACTGGCATCACTATATCCTTCCAGGACTGCAGGGAACCTCTCATAGCACAAGCCCAAGGATATAGTACCCTTTAGGTATCTGAGTACTCTGTCTAATGCATCCCAATGTGTTCTGTCCGGACAGCTGGTAAACCTGCTCAATTTAGTTATAGCAAACGAAATATCAGGTCTAGAACAATTTGCCAAATACATTAGACTACCAATTATTTGGGAATATCTTAATTGAGACACAGCCACGCCACTCTTATTCTTGTGGAGAGTCTTTGAAGGATCATAGGGTATGACTACAGATTTTATGTGGCTATAGCCATATTTCTCTAACACTTTCTCAACATAGTGTGCCTGAGAAATTGCTATTCCATCAGTTGAGCGAGTCAACTTCAGCCCTAAAATCACATCAGCACAACCCATATCCTTCATATCAAACTTACCACTTAAGAGAGCCTTGGTCTCGTTAATAATTGAAAGGTTAGATCCAAACAGTAAAATATCATCTACATATAAACATAAAATGATACATTTATCACCTTTCATTTTAGTATATACGCATTTATCAGAGTCATTAATTTCAAAGCCAAATGATAGCATAGCTTCATCAAATTTTTCGTGCCATTGCTTTGGGGCTTGCTTCAAACCATAAAGAGATTTTACTAACTTACAGACTTTATTCTCACTTCCAGAAACTACATATCCCTTTGGCTGATCCATATATATCTCTTCTTCAAGATTTCCATTAAGAAATGCCGTTTTGACATCCATTTGATGGACCTCAAGATGATATATGGATGTCAGTGCTATCAATACTCAGATTGTAGTAATTCTAGTAACAGGGGAATAAGTGTCAAAATAGTCAATCCCTTCCTTCTGTTTGAATCCCTTAGCAACCAGGCGGCTTTGAACTTATCTACTGACCCATCAGGTTTTAACTTCCTCTTAAATACCCATTTACATCCAATGGTGGTGCAACCAGGAGGCAAATCTACTAACTCCCAAGTGGCATTAGAGATAATAGAGTCCATTTCATTTTTAATGGCTTCTTTCCAGTGCTTAGCTTCGGAGAAGCCATAGCATCTCTATATGTCACAGGGTCACCTTCTATATTATAGGTGATAAAGTCTTTGCCTAAATCTTTAGACACACGTTGCCTCTTGCCCCTTCTCAATTCTGTACACTCACTAGATTCATTTAATCTAGAGTGACTTGAGGAAGGTACACCCACTAAGGATAATGGGACTTCTATGGAGGCAGAGTCATCTCTAGTAGGAGTACTAGAGATAGACTGAGGTGTTCTAGTCTTCATAGGAAATATATCCTCAAAGAATGTAGCATCACGAAGTTCTACAATAGTGTTTGCATCTATTCCAGAAATTTCTGATTTAATAATTAGAAACCTATATGCAGAACTATTCTGAGCATAACCCAAGAAGACACCATCTACAGTCTTTGGACCAAGTTTTTTTCTTTTGTGTTCAGGTACTAGTACTTTTGTAAGGCACCCCCACACTTTAAGGTATTTTAAACTTGTCCTTCGACCTTTCCAAAGTTCATATGGGCTTTTATCCCTTGACTTCATTGGTACTCTATTGAACACATGACAAGCAGTGTATAGAGCCTCCCCCCACAAGAAGTTGGATAACCCAGAACTTTCTAACATGGAATTAATCATATCTTCAAGGGTTCGATTTTTGCGTTCTGCTACACCATTAGATTGAGGACTATATGGAGCAGTGACCTCATGAATTATACCTGAATCTTGACAGAATTTTTGAAACAGGTTTGAGGTGAACTCTCCACCCCTATCAGACCTTATCCTCTTAATGGGTTGGTTTGTTTGATTTTCAGCTTCAGATTTGAAGTTCATAAATTTATCTAAAGCTTCATCTTTAGTTTTCAGCAAATAAACATAGCAATAACAAGAGTAATCATCAATGAAGGTAATGAAATACCTTTTATGGTCTCTCGTTATTAAACCGTTAAACTCACAACAGTCAGTATGAATTAATTCTAAAATATTAGAATTTCTATCAACTGATTTGAAGGGTTTACGGGGCTGTTTATATTGCACACAAACTTCACATTTTTTCTTATCATTTATGGCATGCTTAGGAATCATGTCAAGATTCATCATCCTTTTTATAGTTTGAAAATTAACATGTCCTAATCTATCATGTCACACATCATAAGACTCAATGTTATAAGAACAACCAATATCACTAATTTTATTAATAATAGTATTTTCAACATTGAGTTTAAATAAACCTTCATTAAGGTAACCCTTTCCAATAAAGGTTCTTAAATGTAACAATACAACTTTATTACATTTGAAGTTTAGCTCGTAACCAGCACGAACTAATTTTGACCCGCTAATCAAATTTCGTCGGACCGCTGGAACATGATGCACCTCATGCAGTGACAGGACCTTCCCTGAGGTAAATCTCAAGTCAACTCGTCCAATCCCTAACACTCTGGCTGCAGAATGATTCTCCATGGTTACGGAAGTGCCTTCAATTACCTGATAAGTAAGGAAGGCAGAGCGATCAGCACAACAGTGCACATTAGCACCTGTATCAACTAACCACTCGTTGGGTTGATAAATCAAATTTAGTTCAGGGTTAATGGAAACGAACTCATTGCTGGTGCTAGTCACAACATTGACCTGCGCCTTGGTGTTGGGCACATTGCCTTGGTTCTTCTTCTTGTCCTTCCGTTCAGGACAGAATTTGGCAAAATGTCCAACTTGTCCACAAGCCCAGCACGGCCTAGTCCCATGCTTCTTCTGAACCTTTGGTTTGGGTTTCACTTTGTTTTTCATTTTTTGGTTCTTGAATTTGTTCTTGTCAGAAGAAACTACCACATTTGCCTTTGGAGCAAAATCTATGGGCATCCCCTTATCATCATCCTATGTTGCTTCCGATGTTCTTCCTCGATATTTAAGGCAATCATTAAATCTTCAAGAGAGATTTTACCTCTCCTGTGTTTAAGTGTCATGCCAAAATCTTCTCAACTCGGAGGTAACTTTTCGATGATAGACAAGACTTGAAGTTTCTCGGGTATCGGCATTTCTCCATCGGCAAGACTGTGAATCAAAATTTGAAATTCATGGGTCTGCTCAATGACAGATCTACCTTCAACCATTTTGAAGTTTAAGAACTTCCCCACGGTGTACTTCTCTAAACCAGAGTCTTCGGAGTTATATTTTTTATCCAAAGATTTCCATAACTCTTTGGCTGAGGTTGTAGAGCAGTACACATCAAATAGTGCGTCCGAGAGGGCAGACAGGATTCTCCCATGGTAGAGATAATCCCTCTGTTTAAACCTCTCGGTGGCAGCACTACGAGAAGATTCTTCTTCATCAGGTGAAGGAGGATCCGATTCTATAACGGAGAAAAACCCCAGCGTAGTAAGCCAAAACTTCATCCGTTGTTGCCAACATTTAAAGTTTTGCCCGGAAAACCTCTCGGGTTTGGCGCTAGTCTCATCAGACCCGGACGTTCTAATATTTATCATGTCTACTTAGGCGCAATCAATTCTCTAAGATTGTAATAAAACAATTAACAATACGTAACATGCACCAAAGCAGCAGACAATAAATATAGATGCAGGAATCTGATACGAAAAGTGCAGAGTTAGGGATAGTTATCCGGTTGAAGCGCCGGCGTGCCGACTGCCCTTAGAGAATTGATTGCCGCCCTACGGTGCAAAGGCTCCCGGAAAAATTCCCCCAAGATCCGACAACCACGCGGCGTTCGTAGGTGCACTCCAAGACGAACGCTGCCTTCGGAGACAACCTCAGATCGCACTAGGCGAAGCCTCAAGAACCAAAAACTGAAGAAGACGAAAGAGGGAAGAAACGAGAATCGCTCAGAGAGAAAGGAGCAGAAGAGAAGAAGCAGTGAATGAGATACTCTGCCTTCTTCCCCTCCTTTTATAGATTCGAAGAGACAATGAAGTGTCTCTTCGTGCTTGAGGGATCGCGGCCGCGCCTCGCGAGGCGTCGTGCCGTGCACGACGCTGAGGAAGGTCGCGATTTCTCAAAGAAAGAAAAAATAAAACCAAACCAAATTCGTTTAGGAATCAAACCGAATCGAAATCTGCAAAACCAAATCGGGCCACCCGCAAGCGCGAGGCTCACGCGCTGGGGATTTGCACCACCCCTGCGCGCGATAATCGCGTGCGTCGCGCCCGGTTTATGGATTTCTGGCCCAGACCCCCTGAAACCACCTGGTTTTGGCTCAGCCCGCGCATGCGTGTAGGTCCTCCTAAGCTATCTAAGCATGGTTGGAATGACTTCATATATAAGGCCTTCCAACTCCGATAGCTTAGCAATGTGGGACTAAACTTCCTTCAATATATTTAAAATTCCAAACAAAATTCAACAGTTACGAATGGTAATTGCTATAACTACTGTAGCAGTTGTGGTTTGTAGTTGCTATAATATGGATTTATCTTGTTTATACAACTAACTAAGGGGACTTGGTTGATGGGATTGGATGACAAGAGTTAATAATAATATGGGAACAATGTATTGGAGATAAGTTGGATAATTATTTGTTGGTGGGTGTGATGCTCTTTGATGATTCTAAACAAAATAGTGTGCCCTTTAGATTTTTATCCATTTTATCTTTATTATCATCACCCTATATTTGAAAAAAAAAATACTAAGAAGATGTTATTTTATCGACTAATCATCGGTCTAACTTCATGGGAGTTTTTCATGTATCATCAAGATAAATTCATTCAAGGAAGTACTTGCATTTGCATTGAAGACCACCAACAACTCATTTCCACAATAAACTCATCATTGTAGTCCGTTATGCTCCAATTGGATACTAGAATTATGGGCAGCAAATACGGCCGCTCTGCCAATGGGTGTCACCAATCCTTCTCGAGTAATCATACTTTGTGCCATTTTTTCATAATTTTCGTCCAAAATTAAGTATATGTATGCCTCATCCTAGAAACTATTCATGATGCTCTTAAGTACCCATAAGTGTCTTACTCCCTACACCGTCTCTCTAGGGCATCAATAAAATCCTTTTAATTTTTTGCCCAAATCTTATTGCAACTAATAAATTGAAAAGGTCTTTTTATCCAATTAATATCTAGATCCTTTATAATAAACTCGACGATTGCTAGGTCATCATAGCCACCGTAGCCAACTACCACGACTCTCATGCCTCAACTGACAGAAGGAACTAGGATATTAATTTAATATAATTAATAATAATATATAATAATCATTTTACCGTTACAGTCATAATTGATGGTCGGCTAGCACCGCGCCACTATCTGGCTGGGTGGCTATTGCGTCGCTATTTGATGCTATAGCAGCCTCTCGAGAGGTTGCCACGTAAATGTCTCACCAAGCAAAACAAGCGACCTGAGTCCGTTGTCTTATATCTTTTTAATCGAATAGGAGTAATTTACGCAGAAAAGATTTCTAAATACCTAAATCACCTATATAAATGACTTTGAAAATTTGAAATCGCGTATCCCTTTCCCATTATATATATATATATATATATATATATATATATATATATATATATATATATATATATATATATATATATATATATATATATATATATATATTATATATCCTTGCTCTTCCGCGCCACAATCTAAACCAAAAAAAAAATACAACCCGAACTATTTTTCCCTTTTCCCCTTAAAAAAACCCTAGTAGTGCCTATCGAGATGGTGATGCCGGAGATCCTTTGCTTAGGCTTCCTCTACTGACTGCACTTCATGGGCGTCGATATTTGCATCCACGTGTGCAAGGGTGGTAAGATCTCCCAGATATATGCTAGCTATCTGCAAGAGCATCACCAAGGTCCTCGTCGCTACCTTGCTTGCCCTGTTTGCCAAGGTGACTACCATCTCTACCTTGCTAAGTTCAAGACTGGCGGCGACCAGAAGGATGCCTTCAAGTTCACCCTCACCATCTACAAGTCTGCCCAAGTCTTTACTCGGTGTTCTTCTATGTGATCTTAAACTCGCCAGATCATGTCTGCAACCTTGGAAAGCAAGTAAGCAATGAATCTCTTTGATCCAAATCAAATTCTAGTACCTCCTTGGCTTTCTATCTGCGGTCTGAAAGTATGTTTCTTCTCTTGCATTTTATCCTTTTAGTTCTCAGTATGTATGAATTTTGAAACTAGGTGGATATTTACTTTAGATAAGTATGTAATATTTCGAAGCTATCTCAGTAATTTATTTCTTAAGTACGCCTCTTGAAACTCTTTGTTTGAGGTTTCTTTACTTCTAGACATGTTTTGGCTTTGATTATTTGATAGTTTGTTCTATAGAATCATGGAAACTATATGTTTCTTGACCTCGCTTTTATTTACGGGATGTCGCTAATTCAACAAAATAGACTACTTGTTACATATTACTATTCATGAATTGATATTGTAATACCCTGATGTTTATGTGTTTATTCATCCCTAAGTAATTTTAATACCCCTTGTTTACTTGATCCTTGCTCAATGAGAATCTACTGTCTTTTTACTTCAAATTATTTTTAACCCATTGCTCCATGATCAAAAGCAATTCAAGTTGCACATACAAATCGGGATTGATCTAAAATTAATGTTTATGTAGTGTTGATAATGCTTTTCTTTGTTGCAATAGACTTTGATAGTATTATAGTGGTTAGAATTATCAGTTTGTCGATTTCCTCCTAATTGAATTACATGTGCTCATGTTTTTTCTAGTGTATTGCAAACAATTAATTTTAACTGGTGTTGATTTGATTAATAGTCATATCTCTTATTTTTTTTATTTGTTTGTTTATCTCTTTTACAGTAGTCCTGGACATATTTTTATTATCTTTTCATGCTAGCAAACCTATTCGAAGGTTTACTTTGACATTGGAAGCTTCCTAGTGATTGATGCATAACAACTTAGTTAAATTCTTTTTTGGCTTAAATCTATAAAATTAGGCAGTAGACAAATTGAATCTGGGATGACCGGTTCGGTCCCACGGAAGTTTCTCACCGGTCATCGGGGTAAATTTGGAAGCGCTCGCGGTGGGCAGTCTAGAAGCCTAACGTCCCAGGGTTCGCGTCCCATTTGAAGAAAAAATTCCTGCAAAATGCGCCGTAGCTGGGGATTGAACCGCGAATGCCTGGGTTAACTACTAGCGACCCTACCGCTGCACTATAACCACGAATGTCTGGGTTAACTACTAGCGACCCTACCGCTGCACCATAACCGCGGATGTTTGGCTTAAAGAACTATAGAAATATGGCAAGTGCGGTATAAGTGCGGTATAAGAGTCTGAAATTTTTTTTTCATCATTGTGGCATTTTTTTATTGTGTCATGGTATAAAAGATTATTGTTCTTTGGGTTGAAAATTAATATTTAAATACTTGATATTATTAAATTATTATTGTTGTTATTAAAACTTTGTAGTATATTTGTTCTAAATTGATATTTATTTTGTTGTTTTTGTATTTTGATTTGGAAATTATTTTGTCTTAAAGGATATAGCTGGATTCAATACCCTTATCATTGCCAATAGTCAGATTCAACAACCTTCTAGATCATGTTCCTTTGGTTGGAAATTAAGGTGCCTAAATTCTTGTTGTTATTGGATTCTTGTTACCTTTGAAATATTATATTTTGTCTATTGTAAATTAATATTTGATGTGTTATAAAATGATCTTGTTCTTTTATTTGGAAAATGTTTTATGATAGTTGTATTCTTATTGAGTGTTTTGGGAAAATATTTAACCTCGAATTGATATGCAACCAGGTTCTATGTGTTCGGATACTTCTCCTAAATGTGTCCAAGCCCTCAATCATCATTATGATACACCATATTGCGAGAAATAAATTTTTGTACACGATTTAGACAAGACATGTATATAATAATCTAAATATACATATACCAATTTAAATATAAATGATACGATCATAATAATCACTAAACTTCACCATATTAGAGATCCTTTAGCTCCCCTCTTTTTGAAGATATAAAATTTTTATTTTTAGAAGAACGACCTAAGTCCATCAGGCGGTTTTGGTTAAAAGTAGTTCTAGACCAAATGATCTTGAATTGACATGAAATTAGATCTTGTGCACTTAGACAAGTCCTCTAAATGTATCCATTCCTTAAAACATAATTGTGATATATTGTATTGAGAGCATCATTGCTATACACCGTATATATGAACTATAAACACCAATAAATTTTATAAGAAGATGATGATCACTCAAAAATATGATATTTGAGATACTGGATCTCTCCTACCTACATTGTATTAAATTCTAGTCAAATCGAATACTTTCTATGCCAAATTTTCCTTACACAAGTCAACTGGAATTGAATTCCAGTTGAATCGATTAACTTCTATGCCATAATTACTTTACACCAATTGATTAGAATTGAATTCCAATCGAATCAGTTAGCTGCTATGTAGAATTTCCCTTACACCAATCAATTGGAATTGAATTTCAATCGAATCGTTTATCTTCTGTGCCAAATTTTCGATACATCAGTCAACTGGAATTCAATTCTAGTCGAATTGATTAGCTTCTGTGATCATTTTTCCTTACACTAGTCGACTGAAATTCAATTTCAATTGAATCTATTTGATTGTGATGCATTTTCTTAAATCTAAATATAAAATTTTATAGAAAGATGATGATCACTCAAACACACCCTATTTAAGATCTTTGATCTCTCCTCTTTATTAAGATATTAAATTTTCTAATTTTTTAGGCCAGTTTTGACTAAAATTGGCTAATGGAGTGTCAAAATCGGCTGATGGAGTTTCTAATTTTCTAAATTGCTTTTGATCATGGAGCAAAGAGTGAAAACAGTTTAAAGTAAAAAGACAGTAGATTCAAATTGAACATGGATCAAGTAAACAAGGGGTATTGAAATTACTAGAGATGAATAAACACATAAACACGAGGATATTACAATATCAATTCACGAATAGTAATATACAACAAATAGTCTTTTTTGTTGAATTGGAGATAGTCAATAAATAGAAGTGAGGTAAAAAAAAAATATAGTTTCTATGACTCCATAGAATAAACCATCGAATAACCAAAGCCAAAACATGTTTAAAAGCAAAGAAACCTTAAACACATACTTTCCAGAGGCGTACTGAAATTTAGTACCAAGTCAAAAAAAAAATCCTAAGATAAGTTCCAAATATTACATACTTATCTAAAGTAAACATCCAGTAGGTTTCAAAATTCACACACACCGAGAACTAAAAGGATAGTATGGAAGAGAAGAAATATACTTTTAGACCACAGATGGAAAGTCAAGGAGGGATTAGAATTTAGTTTGGATCAAAGAGATTCATTGCTTACCTAGCTACTTCGCAAGGTTGCAAACATGATTGGATGAGTTTAAGATCACGTGTAAAAACTTGGGGGGATTTATAGGCAATGAGGATGAACTCGAAGGCATCCTTCTAGTCTTGAACTCGGCAAGGTAGAGGTGGTAATCACCTTCAGCCTGAGGTAGAACCGGGATAACATATCTAGAAGGTATTGACGATATATGTTCGTTGATGTACTTCTGGTGGTATAAGTGACGAAGACCTTGGTGACGCTCTAGCAGATAGGATATATTTGGGAGATCTTATCACCCTTGCGCATGTGGATACGGATATATATAGACACCCATGAAGTGCTACCGGCCGAGGAGGCCTTCAGACGAAGGATCTTCGGCTTCACCATCTCCATAGGTGCGAGAGGTTAATTTTTAAGGGGAAAAGAACAAAATAGTTCGGGATGAATTTTTTTTTGGTTTGGATGGTGGCGCGGAAAGATGAGGGGTATAACGAGAAAGGAATACGTGATTTTGAAAATTTCAAAATTACTTATATGATTTGGGTTTTTTGAAATATTTCTTACATAGTTCGGTAAATTGCTATTGCTTCTTTGCTAGCTGTGATGAGGGAAGGAGACGAACAAGAAATTTATTTATTAGGTTTTAGGTAAAAAAAAAAAATAATAAATTGGTTTAATAAAATTAATATCTTTAATTAATATATAATTATAACTATATATTTTTATTTTTAAAACAAAAAAATGACAAAACATATTAATGCCGTGTTTAATTTAACTCTGCAAGTGCAGGTGGACCAATGAAATTAAGCGACGGACGGAGGCTTCTCACTCCAAGATACATACGATGAAAAATTTTTAAAATCATGGGATTTAAATATTTTTCATAATTTATTTTCATATTATATGAAAAAAATTATAAAATTAATTTATAATCGACAGCATTGGAAGGTGAATGGAATTTTGTTTTCGAGCTAGGGCACGTATAAATTTGTTATTTCACAATCATCCTGAACTATAAAATAAAATTGAAGGAGGAAAATGAAAATGAACCAGTCGAGAATAACATAATTAAAGTATTATTATTATTTCAGTGACACTTAACAAAAATTAATACAATAAAGTAACACCATCCCATCAATTGTTCTGGCGCGAATTTAATTATTAGAAAATAATAATCAAGCAAAAAAAATAATATATAGCATCTACTCAACGGTTAATTCAGTTGAAGATCCGAGTAATGCCTCAGCGAGTAGTTGTGTTGTGGAACAACGACGACAACTAGACTTAAAAGCATTTCCTGTGAACAATGGAAGGCCCAGACTCATCGTACTCTGCCTTTGCAATCCACATCTGTCATGGATATTTAGATGAAGAACACATACATAATATAGCAATATTGATTTTTGAAATAAAATGGAAAATAAATGAGTACGTACGTACCTGTTGGAAAGTGCTTAGAGAAGCCAGGATGGATCCTCCGATCCACACGCTGTACTTCCTCTCCGGCGGCGCCACCACCTTGATCTTCATGCTGCTCGGCGCCAGTGCGGTGATCTCCTTGCTCATCCTGTCAGCGATCCCGGCGAACATGGTCGTCCCGCCGCTGAGCACGATGTTGCCGTACAGATCCTTCCTGATGTCCACATCGCACTTCATGATCGAGTTGTAGGTGGTCTCGTGGATCCCGGCGGCTTCCATCCCGATCATGGACGGCTGGAAAAGCACCTCCGGGCAGCGGAAGCGCTCCGCCCCGATGGTGATCACTTGCCCGTCGGGCAGCTCGTAGTTCTTCTCCAGGGAGGAGCTGGTCTTTCCCATCTCCAGCTCCTGCTCGTAGTCCAGCGCGATGTACGCCAGCTTTTCCTTGATGTCCCGGACAATTTCGCGCTCCGCCGACGTCGTGAAGGAGTAGCCGCGCTCCGTCAGGATCTTCATCAGAGCGTCGGTCAGGTCGCGGCCGGCGAGGTCCAGGCGAAGGATCGCGTGCGGGAGCGCGTAGCCTTCGTAGATGGGCACGGTGTGGCTCACGCCGTCGCCGGAATCCAGCACGATACCTGTGGTTCGGCCACTGGCGTAGAGGGACAGCACGGCCTGGATGGCGACGTACATCGCCGGAGCGTTGAAGGTCTCGAACATGATCTGGGTCATCTTCTCGCGGTTGGCCTTGGGGTTCAGCGGCGCCTCGGTGAGCAGAATCGGGTGCTCCTCCGGCGCCACGCGGAGCTCGTTGTAGAAAGTGTGGTGCCAGATCTTCTCCATGTCGTCCCAGTTGTTGACGATGCCGTGCTCGATCGGGTACTTGAGCGTCAAAATGCCTCGTTTGGACTGAGCTTCGTCTCCGACGTACGCGTCCTTCTGGCCCATGCCGACCATCACGCCGGTGTGGCGCGGCCGGCCGACGATGCTAGGGAAAACAGCCCTTGGAGCGTCGTCTCCAGCAAAACCAGCCTGAGACGACGTACAAAATTTAAAGATATATCATGCCAAAGCAGAGGATCAATTAAAAAATCGATCGATCGAGCTTCAAGTTGTACCACGTACCTTGACCATGCCAGTTCCGTTGTCACACACGAGGGGCTGGATATCTTCGCCTTCTGCCATTTTTTAGCTGCTGCAATAAATTTAACAAGGAAAGGAATTAATTAATTAATTAATTAACACGGAAGAAGAAGCAGATGATGATGAATGGAAACAGGACAGATATACATTGTAATTAATGTCGTTTGCTGCTACAGAAATGAAGAGCAAATGGGGAGGAATTAATGTGCTTGAAGCCTGACGCTGAGGCGAGCATTTATCATGATCCACTGCGCAGGAGGGTCAAAGGAGCTGAACGAAGATGGCGGCCCCGCGGCGTTCGCGGCCAATATCGTCGCTCGTTCAAGGGATAAAGAGAGAGAATTATATATTCATCACTAAAATTCTCGTCAATGTCTAAAACAAATAAATCATTCTTAATTTGCAGATAATAATGAGAACCATAACATTAAAAAAAACTTTTTTTTTAAAAAAATGTTTTCCCGTTTGTGTTCTTGTGAAACTACATCCTCGCCAATATGAGTCATATGACATCTACGATTATTGATAGGGCAATAAACAGTCGATTCAAATTATACGGTGTTCAAATTTGTTAGATATATAATAAGTTAAATCCAATGAGTTTAAAATAAATTAAATCCTTGAAATAATTATTCAAGTTCAATTTGATTTTCTTTTTATAAATTTTAATCTGATCAGTTATATATCGTCTAGTTTTTTTATTCAAATTTGTTTAATTATTTATTATTAGGATGTTAGCTTGTAGTAGACACGTGGCTCAAGAAAACTATGTGGCTTGAATACAAAGGCGGGAAAGAAGTGTCCGAGACCAACTCGAGAGGAAAATGTCCGAGGTCAGCTCGGGCAAAGAGTACCCGAGACTAACTCGGGCTGGGGTTCCCGAGACCACCTCAGGAGAGGTGTGCTCGGGCCGGACCAGCTCGGGCATTGAGAGTTCCTGAGCTCAACTCGGAGAGCGGAGTCCGAGACCAACTCGAGAAAGAGAGAACGAATGAGGAAAAGTCTATCGTTAACGACGATAATGATATACTTAATACAGGTGACGACAGTTTCAAGCGTCCCCTCCCTGAATAAGAATATTGGTCGGCAGTTATGACCAGCAACGCATGATTTAATGTGCGCAGCAGCCATTACCAGTAACCCCCAATGAACGACAGCTGGCAGACAACCACGAATCATGAAACGTGGGAACAGAAGAAGCGGTTACAGCAACGTGGGAGTACTCGAAGGAAGAAAGCAGTGATTATATAAGATGTTAGACCCCTAGATGGAGGGAGGATCTTTTTGAACTCTAGTAATCTATTCTTCTTACTCCTATTTTATCCTTTAGCAATTCCTGACTTGAGCATCAGAGAGGGTTCCACCGGAACTCCTTTCGATATATCCCTTTAATACTCGTGTTAATCTCACATGTACGGACGCCCCCCTTTGTCATTGCTCAAGGCTGCCACGTCGTTCACTTCCGGAATAAGTTTGGTGTCGTCTGTGGGAACCTTGATTACACACCAAAAGCGATACTGTGATGGCAAAATCGGAGAGATGGTCGATCACGTTGATAAGGGAAGAGTTAGACCGTCTAATCGCCAATGTTATTCGAGGGGCACTAGAGTAGTAGCAAATCCAATAGACTGCTTCTCAACTGGCAAATCCACTACAACCAGACACCCAAAGAGCGTCAACCTCATATGTTCGAAATCTGAGATACATGTCTCCTCTAGGTGTGCCTATGAACGCAACCCTAAGATATCGACGGGACTCCAACAGAGGACTAGAGAAAGTGTTGGGACCGATTAGCGAGCTAGAGGGGGGGGGGTGATTAGCTTCGATTCGCTTGTAGAAGATTTTTTGTCGCGGCGGAAGACTTCAAGCAATCGCTAACACAAGGATTTACTTGGTATCCACCCCGATCGGGTGACTAATCCAAGGATCCACTCTCCTCACACTCTCATACACTATGAAAGTCTCCTTCTTGAGGTGGAGAAACCTCTTACAAGCTTGTTACAAAGATATAACAAGAACAAAGCAAATACAAAAGAAATCTTACAAGATTTACAATGAATAAGCTCACACTTTGCTTTTCTTGCTATCTTCAAGCTTGTGATCGCCTCTAGAACTTTGGAAGTGCAGCAACACTAAGCCCCAAAGCTTCTCTTGAAATGGCGTGGAAGGAGGAAGAAGAGTTGCGCTTCAAACCTGCGTGAAAACTTTTATACCCGATGCCTAGGGTTTCTGAATCGATTACCCAATCGATTACCACGTCAGATTCTACCGTTCAACGGCTAGTTTTCGAACCGTAATCGATTACCCAATCGATTACGAGTGTCCTGAATCGATTACCCAATCGATTCAGAACCTCTCTGTTCTCTCGCGCAACTTTTGGTGATCGATCACCCTAATCGATCACCGAACCTCTTAATCGATTACCCAATCGATTATGGGAAGGCTGAATCGATTACCCAATCGATTCAGCCACCTTCTGTCCTCTCGCGCAAACCGCCCTAATCGATCCACTGATCGATTCACCCAATCGATTACCTAATCGATTGAGTCCAACCTAACTTGTGCTCACAAGTCTAGGGTTCCCTACCAAGTGTCCGGTCAACCCCTTTGACCAACTTAGATTTCTTCTGCCTAGTTCCCAACTAGGACTTAACCTGATTCCCCACCAGGTTCGCCTAACCCTTGAGTTAGGTCTAGTCTCTTGGTAGACTTCCACCTTGCCAGCATGCGATCTCCCCGATCCATCTGGACTTCACCTAGTCCCACTAGGCCTAATCCCATGCCAGCGTGTGATCTCCCCGATCCACCTGGACTTCACCTAGTCCCACTAGGTTCCCATGCCAGCGTACGATCTCCCCGATCCACCTGGACTTCACCTAGTCCCACTAGGTGTGCCTAGTCCCACTAGGTCTTTTTCCATGCCAGCGTACGATCTCCCCGATCCACCTGGACTTCACCTAGTCCCACTAGGTGTGCCTAGTCCCACTAGGTCTTTTCCAATCAAGCCTCCAGTCAACCTTGACCCACTTGACTCACACATCATGACCACTCAAATATCATTATCAAACATCGAAACATACGACCTCAAGCTCACCCGAGCTTATCAGACTCAAGCTCACCTGAGCTTTGTCAAACTAGGTCAACCCTGACCTAACCAAGATTGCACCAACAATTTCTCCCTTTTTGATGTTTGATAATATGTTTGAGAAAGACTAATCGCTATTAGCCTTTCAATCTTCTCCCCCTTTGACACACATCAAAACCTCTCCCCGAGAGTTTATATGGTCAAAGGTATACCCAATGAAAATCCCATACTTTTCATTTAACCTATGCTCAACCTTGAGCACTCATGAAGATTCCCAATCTCCATTCATTCACTTATCCCAAAAAGAAAATTTAAACACATGCCTTTAAGGAAGACCTCCCACTCAAAACATGCATTAAACCTCTATCATTGCACTAACAATGATTTTTGAGTTTCTAAACCTTTAGAAAATCTCAACTTGAGGTGATGAGATTTAAGAGATTCAAAATATGAATCAAAATCTCTCCTTAACCCTTAAATGTTCACCAAACTATTTCCCTTTTTGATTTCACAATAAAATTTACCTAAATATACTTATAAAAGTATTTCAAGGGGCTAGGGATTGTTAGGTTACCCAAAAATGGATTAACTAATTGAAATCAGACAGTTTCAGTCTTCCAAATCGATTGGTGTTGGGAACCAATCGATTAAGACAGCCATTAATCGATCATCTGATCGATTCCGGTTGACTGTAATCGATCAACGGATCGATTACGCGAGCTTCTATGCCCGCAACTAGAACTAACAATCGATTGACCAATCGATTGGGTTCTGTCCTAATCGATCACCTAATCGATTGGGAGTTTCTGATTTCTGAAATCAATTTCAGACCGAATTTCAGAAACCCCTAAATAATTCTATAAAATTTCAAAAATTCTAAAATTTTGTGTAGACATTATTTATACCATATACTATCAAGGAAAAATAATTTTCTATGAAAATAACCTCCTTTTTCAAAGATTGACACAAAATTGGAAACCATTGAAATACTTCAATGTTTTTCATTGTTTTGTATCCATCTCATCAATGATGAGTGCTATCAAAAGATATTCTTCACCAAGGTTTTCCAAGATAGTTTTAAAATGTTTTTTTTCAAAAACAATATCCAACCATGTTCCTTGGGCTAAATGCACATGACTTGTACATTAGCTTTCCCAATGATTGGAGTTCATTGAACTTCATGTTTTGATGATACTAAAAACTCAATAAGATGAAGATAAGTCAACACCTTGAGTTTTGTTCATCTTCCTAACATCTCACTTGTTCTAATGTGTCTCAAAAACACACACAAGTCACCTTATAGTCTTAGTGAGATGTGAAAGTCATGTTCTGCCTAATCTAAGGGTTCATGCATTTCTACCTAGGCATTATAAACCTTGATCATCCACCTAGGATGTCAATTAATGTCAATGTCCTCAATTTTTAATAAAATTGACTAAATGCATGATTATGACTATGACATGCATCATATGAGAATTTAAATAATATTATAACTAGATGATGCATGTATGATATGACATGTAATATTTTCATACTAAATATGAATGATAAAATATGATGTCATGGCATGTGATAGGGCATACGAAACATGGCATAGAAGCATAAAAAAAAATACCTAGATTTCCTATCTAAGTATCAATAACTCATCGCTAAGTCATTAATAATCCTAACTTTGCCCCTAATTTCCAAGATAATGCCAAAAGTCCCCAACTTGGCCTATCTTTGGATTCTAACCTAGTTGTGCCAACTTTATCATGTTCACTCTTCCAAAAATATAGTTTGGCACAATTTTACTCCTCCTAGAGTAAATACTTGATTCCTTCATTTTCAAGGGAAATAACTCCTTGAAAACGTCCCAAAGTGCCAACTTCATCAAAGTTGGGTTAATTACCCTTCCCATTTGAGTTGACACTCCCTAGACCTATCTAGGGTGTGGCAAACACACTCTTAGGAACCCAACACCTATTGGTGCTCCTAGGGTGTTCTAGGTATTCACTAGGGATGACTTCCCTTGATACCTTTCTAAAGACTTTCTTAGGCTTTTCCGAAGCCTTAGTCACCTTTGTCTTGTCTTGGTCAACTCTAGGGATGGCTTCCCTTAAAACCTTGACTTAACTTCTTGACCTAGATTGAGTTCCATACCTATATGGAACTCTATGGTAGGATGGACCATCATCCTTAGTTTTAGGTTTGTATCCCAAACCTTTCTTGCTCCTAGAAGGTCCTTGATTTCCTAAACCTAGGTTTTGAATTTTTGATCCCTTAAATAGATTTTCTATTTTCTTAAGGGATTTTTCCAATTTATCAAGTTTTAACCTCAAAACTTGATTTTCAATCATTACATCCTCAAGGCTTGGTTTTCTAGTATAGCCTCGGTGATTATTCTTCTTGGCCTTGGATTGGATAGGTCTACCATGAAATGATCTAATATTTTTCCTATCCTTAGAAGTGGTAGTCCTAGCATGGAAAGCTCTAAGGTTTTCCTTAGGTTTTTCATGCCTCCTATTTTCATGATAAATAGCATTAAAATGATAATAGTTATCTCTAGCATGCATATTATCATGATGAAAATAAGTACCATTACCTAATGGTACCTTAGTCTTGTTCTTGGAGGCTCCCCCTTGATTTGAGCTCCTTCCTTTTGCCTTGGTCGATTTCTTCCCCTTTGGACATTGATTTCGATAATGTCCCTTTTCCTTGCATGAGAAGCACACAATGTGCTTCTTATCCTTCTTTGCCACGGGGTCGACCTCCTTTGTCTTCTCCTTGGTCTTGGGTGCCATTTACACCTTCTTCTTGACCAATTTTGGACACTTACTCTTGTAGCGTCCTCTTTCCCTACACTCAAAGCAAATGATGTGATCTTTATTTTTACAAATTGAAATGTTTATACCTTTGCTTGTAGGGGTGGCACATGACTCTTCACTCGATCCGGAAGTAGATACTTCTTCTTTTTCCGGAGTCAATGACCGTTGCTCCCTCTCAATCCTAGAGGTGGAGACTTCTTCTTCTTCTCCATTGATCTCGGATGATGATGTTGAAACCTTTTCTTGTTCCGGCATCAATGTCAAATTTTGCTCCTCTTCAACCCTTGAGGTGGAGGCTTCTTGAGCTTCATCTTCGGATGTTGAGCACCTCTCAACTTCCGAGTCCTCTTCACTTGATGCATTTCCCTTTTCGAATTTGTCTTGATTTGGTAGAGTGGAGGGAACTTCATGAAGTATTGCCAATTTGCTCCAAATCTCTTTGGCATCTTTGAATTCTCCAATTTTGTTCAAGACGTTGCTCGGCAAAAGATTGACCAATAACTTGGTCACTTTGTCATTGGCTTCGCATCTCTTGATTTGCTCCTCATTCTATTTGCTTTTCTTGAGGAGCTTTCCTTTTGAGCTTGTTGGAGCTTCAAAACCCTCCATTAGAGCAAACCATTGCTCTATCTCCATCATGAAGAAATTTTCAATCTTTGATTTCCAAAGATCGAAATTTGCCTTGTCGAATGGTGGAGGTGCCCTAGTGTCATAGCCGAACTCCATCTTTGAAGTTGAACCCTCTTGATGACGACTTCTTGAAATTAGGGTTTCTTCCAACTTCTTCTTCTTCCTCTAGCTCTTGCCCTCTTGGCGATGAGTCCAATGAAGAGCAACCTCGCTCTGATACCACTTGTTGGGACCGATTGGCGAGCTAGAGGGGGGGGTGATTAGCTTCGATTCGCTTGTAGAAGATTTGTCGCGGCGGAAGACTTCAAGCAATCGCTAACACAAGGATTTACTTGGTATCCACCCCGGTCGGGTGACTAATCCAAGGATCCACTCTCTTCACACTCTTATACACTATGAAAGTCTCCTTCTTGAGGTGGAGAAACCTCTTACAAGCTTGTTACAAAGATATATCAAGAACAAAGCAAATACAAAAGAAATCTTATAAGATTTACAATGAATAAGCTCACACTTTGCTTTTCTTGCTATTTTCAAGCTTGTGATCGCCTCTAGAACTTTGGAAGTGCAGCAACACTAAGCCCCAAAGCTTCTCTTGAAATGGCGTGGAAGGAGGAAGAAGAGTTGCGCTTCAAACCTGCGTGAAAACCTTTATACCCGACGCCTAGGGTTTCTGAATCGATTACCACGTCAGATTCTACCGTTCAACGGCTAGTTTTCGAACCGTAATCGATTACCCAATCGATTACGAGTGTCCTGAATCGATTACCCAATCGATTCAGAACCTCTCTGTTCTCTCGCGCAACCTTTGGTGATCGATCACACTAATCGATCACCGAACCTCTTAATCGATTACCCAATCGATTAAGGGAAGGCTGAATCGATTACCCAATCGATTCAGCCACCTTCTGTCCTCTCGCGCAAACCGCCCTAATCGATCCACTGATCGATTCACCCAATCGATTACCCAATCGATTGAGTCCAACCTAACTTGTGCTCACAAGTCTAGGGTTCCCTACCAAGTGTCTGGTCAACCCCTTTGACCAACTTGGATTTCTTCTGCCTAGTTCCCAACTAGGACTTAACCTGATTCCCCACCAGGTTCGCCTAACCCTCGAGTTAGGTCTAGTCTCTTGGTAGACTTCCACCTTGCCAGCATGCGATCTCCCCGATCCATCTGGACATCACCTAGTCCCCCTAGGCCTAATCCCATGCCAGCGTGTGATCTCCCCGATCCACCTGGACTTCACCTAGTCCCACTAGGTTCCCATGCCAGCGTACGATCTCCCCGATCCACCTGGACTTCATCTAATCCCACTAGGTGTGCCTAGTCCCACTAGGTCTTTTTCCATGTCAGCATACGATCTCCCCGATCCACCTGGACTTCACCTAGTCCCACTAGGTCTTTTCCAGTCAAGCCTCCAGTCAACCTTGACCCACTTGACTCACACATCATGACCACTCAAAAATCATTATCAAACATCGAAACATACGACCTCAAGCTCACCCGAGCTTACCAGACTCAAGCTCACCTGAGCTTTGTCAAACTAGGTCAACCCTGACCTAACCAAGATTGCACCAACAGAAAGCACATACAACCACTTCCAGCATTCTGCACCAAGAAGAGAGACAAGGATAGAGTGAACCTGTAAAGGTTCTCTCAAAATACACATCTTCGTCATTCGTCCAGGCATCGTGGATGATCTCAAGCCCAAGCAATTTCGCAGTCCCAGAATTGCTGATTGTGATGGGTGATAACTTTCATATTGCTGATTAAATTAGGTCTTCAAATCCATGTTTTGATCTACTATTTTATGCTCAAGTTTGAATTTATATAAGGTTTCATGAATTACCTCTTTTTGGCTTAAGATTCAATTCTTTCTATATTTACTATGTTTTGGCACTAAAATTTAATATCATATTGTAGGGTTTCAAATGATTATGGACCTGGATCACATTGGGTCAAACTTGGGTCAGAATTGGATCCAGATCAAATGGATCAAGCGTCGGGTTAATATAGGTCGTCCATGCAAGAGAATGGTTAGATTCAAGCCATCCGCCAACTTCTGATCGATCCAAGCTCAATATAGATTTAGCCAAGTTCAAGAACCCAGATCTGAATGTTTGGGCCAGATCAGAGTTAATCCAGCAGTTGGATCGAGCTCAGGAGGAGCCTTAACCGTCCATTCAAAGATCAGAACACTCTGAGCCATTGGATGCAGGTCCGGTTGATCCAAGTTGAGGAGGAGCAGATCTTGATCCTTGATCAAGATTTGGAGAGTTTGGGTTCGATCTGGATTGATCGGACCGTTGGATGAGATCGGAGAAATCTCGACCGTCGAAATTTAAAATAGGCAGTTAAATCAAAAATTCCGTCATCCGAGCGTGGGGGGGCGCGAGATCGCACCTCTGTTTTGAGATCTGTTCTTTGTGTTCTTCCATTCGCGATCGAAGGTGACCACCAGATCAAGTTGTTCTCCAGATTCCGATTCATCAAGCTCAGTTCTCGTGGAAGGATCGCGGTCCATTTGTTGCTGACAGCTCCAGCGAGGGTTTCACCGGAAGCTAGCTTCGTTCCGACCAGTCTTCTCCCAACTTCGTTTCTCCATCAATCGGCCAAGTCAGAGGGGTTCTCTGAGCTTGTTCGAGGCTTCCTTAACCATTCATTGCCATCCCAAGCATCGCAGAAGAGAGGAGCGGAGGGAGTTCAGAATTTCATCGTGTGCTACGCGATTTCATTCCCGAAGTTGAATTTCGATCAATTTTCGAGCAGAAGGGGTTCTGAGCTCGAATCTTTGTCTGACGGCAGAGAGGGATCTTGGTGAAGAACTTGAACTGGAGCTTGTAACTCTTAGATTTCAATTTCTGAGTTGTTTCCATCGTTTCTGAATTCTGTTCTAGCTTTGTATCAACCGTTTTCAGTTACTGATCGGACTATCGTCCGATCCAGACTCTACCTGATCGGTCATCAGACCGATCAGGAGTTTTTTTTCCTGCGCAACAAACTCTGTTTTAGTTTACAGCTTGCTTCAATTCCTTCTTTCCGAATTTAGATGCAATTTTAGTTTCATTTCTGTAATTGATACCAGTTTATATTTCAATCTTGCAATTTCAAATTGTTTGTTCAACTTTCCTAGTTGGTTAAGTTCCTTAATTACAATTTCCTAGTTAAGCTTGTTAGTTAAGCCTATTTCATTTCCATTACATTTTCATCCTTAATTGTAAAACAAAACCCCAGTTCTTATTTGAAAACCCAAAACATTTAACGACTCATAAATTTGAGTTTAAATCAAACATTCATTCAACTAGCCCTAGGAAAAACATGACCTGTGGCCCCTATACTACTCATTTTACTTTTGTGAGCTAGAGTTTTCAGTTTCTATAAATATCTAAATTTGATACCCACATTTGTGACAACTCTATTTTGGGGATCATCAATGGAAAAACAGATCCCGAAGATCATATATGCAAGTTCGAGAATGCGTCTTTGTTGCACCAATATACGGATGGTGTGAAGTGTCGGGTATTCCTGAACACGTTGTTGGAAGCAACGCAGCGGTGGTTCTAGAGGTTACCGCAGGATTCTATAAACTTCTTCTCGAAGTTTAAGACTGCCTTCTTACACCACTTCGCCAGCAGTCATCGTTATGAAAAGACAACACTTATTCTGTTCGCCCTGAAACAGAAGAGCAAGGAGCCGCTAAAGGACTACATCCTGTTGGACCTTGGATGGCTAGAGGGGGGGGGGGGGGTGAATATAGCCAGACACAAACTTCTTTCACTTTAGGGTTTCTCTGCACTTCACGGTTAGTAGCACAGCAGCGGAAACAATGGAAACAGAGAAATGCAGAAACGCAGAAAACAAAAACAAACTAAAGCAACAAACAAGATCGATAACAAGGAGGGTTTACAAGGTTCGGTGATAACTTGCCCCTACTCCTTGGCGTGCCCGTGAGGTGGGCGATCCCTTGATCGTCGGCAAATCAAGCCCCGAAAAATTCGGATATCAAATGGAAACTCCTTCTCGGTGGAGAAACCTCTCCACAGCGTTTCACAGAAATAATGAAGTTAAGAACAGTGAAACAAAAAGGCTTACAAAGCACTAGGAACCAAAGGAACACAAGAGAACTTCTCCCGAACTCCACTCAGCACAGATCTCACGCAAGAACTCCCTTCTTCGTGTCTTCTTGCTGATGGACTCGTCAAGCTTCTTGTTTCCTCCAAGTGCTCAAGTATCAATATGTTGCTCCAAGAATCAGAGTGTTTGCAAAGTGATGGAGCAAAGCTTGTCGCAAGAAGTGATCCAGTGTTACTGAGGCTTCATCGCTACCAAGCCCTTAAGCCTCTCCCACTGATCGCCAGGTCACAGCCACCTCTCTACAGCGCCCAGCTGCTCAACTGCAACTGCTCACCTACCACTGAGCTCTCCTGGACTCCCTGAGCTTCCCTCAGACGAGCCCTAGTCAGCAGCTCCAGCAACGCCAGCATCCGTTGCAACCTGAGATGGAAACCTGCCCAATCTGACGTAGCAAAAGCTTCAGTTTGACTCCCTTGAAGTAAACCTGAGTAACCTGCACACTTAGCAGCTCATTAGCTCAGCAAATCAATGGAGTATCAACAATCAGAAGTTAGGAGCAGAGATCAATAGCGAATCAGCAGAGAAACAGACGTAATCAGAGCTCTGACAGCGTTTTTGAATTAAAGCTGCCAGCTACTGATCGGTCACCGGACCGATCAGAGTGACTCCTGATCGGTCACCAGACCGATCAGGCTGGGTTCAGACCGATCAGGCTGGGTTCAGACCGATCAGGCTCCATCCTGATCGGTCCCCAACGCGTAATCAGAAATCGCGACTTCTCCGGGATCGATCACCAGACCGATCCCAAGTCGTGGATCGGTCACCAGACTGATCCACCCCATTGGTGGGTGTTTTCCCAGCTTCGCAGTCCAACCCTCCTGATCGGTCCCCAGACCGATCATGGTGTGGCCTGATTGGACTGGTGACCGATCAGGCCACCCTCCGACCGATCAGGCTACATCCTGATCGGTTATAAGGAGGAGTCCGCGACACTTGATCGTTCACCAGAACGATCTGAACAGTATCCCAGATCGGTCACCAGACCGATCAAGAGCCGATCAGTAGAGTTCCCAAACTCACTGTATGCTCCCTGATCGGTCACCAGATCGATCAGGAGCCGATCAGTAGAGTTCCAAACTCACTGTGTGCACCCTGATCGGTCACTAGACCGATCAGACACAGCTGGATCAATCACCAGACCGATCCACGAGGGAACTCCGTGCCAACTTCCCTGATCGGTCACCAGACCGATCCAGGCAAGGTCAAATCTCCTCTAAGTCACGAGAACAAGCCTCCAGCCTTTCTCTGACTCGTTATTAGTCCCCTGGACCAAGATACCGTGCCCAGTTTCACTCACCGGGACTTCCGTCAACCTGGCTTCACTCACCAGGACCTCGCTTCACTCACCAGGATTTCCAATCACCTAACCCTCTGAGTTAGGAATTTTCACACCTAGCCCTCCAAGCTAGGACTTTTTCACACCTAGCCCTCCAAGCTAGGACTTTTCCACACCTAGCCCTCCAAGCTAGGACTTTTTCACACCTAGCCCTCCAAGCTAGGACTTTCATCAACCTAGCTTCTCAAGCTAGGACCTGACCCTCCAAGCCAGGCTTTCATCAAACCTAGTCCCACTAGGTATGCCTAGTCCACGACCAGGACTTAATCATAATCATCTCATCAACCTAAACTAAAATCGGTGTCAACACCAAAACAACAATCAGGGTCAGACTGCATCAACAATCTCCCCCTTTTTGTTGTTTGACAACTCGATTTTAAGTTTAGGGATTTGAAATCAATAGTTACAAATTTCACACTCATAGGGGAATCAGGATCCTCCCCCTACAATGATTAAGCTTGTAATCGTCCTAAACTTAACCCACTACACTCTCCCCTTTGTCAAACACCGAAAAGGGTGTATAACGGTTGTTACGTTTAAACACACTCCCCCTCAACCTAGGGGTTATCCCAAAATAACAACGGTATAATTGAATTTTGAAAGCATATGAAACCATATGACAAATATAAAACATGAAACAAAATCATATGTATCATATGAACATGGAGTAAGAATAAGCATAGCAATGCATAATATAGCAAGGCATACAGGAAGATATCTATCATATGAACAAACATATGAACTAGCAATAAGCATAATATGGCAAAGCATACAGGAAACCAGTCACAGAGTCAGATGCATAACACAACATCAAAAATATAGTCAAGTACAGTACCAAAACATGATAGTCAGAGCATAGGCATATCGCCATCAAGTTAAAACAGTCATCACAAATCATGAAAACAAGATCAAATCAATCCTCAGCAGGGTCATCATCAGATGTATCATCAATATATATAAGGCTCCCTGGTGCAGTGCTACTGGAAGGCGCCGCTCCAGAGGATGAAGGCTGTTACAGATGACCAGCTGCTCAACTGTGCCACTCCGCATGCCATGTCTCTTGCCGGGAGCGAATCCCAGAAACGTCGGACTCTAACGCGTGTAGTCTGCGGTTGAAAGACTGAAACTCAGATCGGACCTCCTGTCTCCAGAGCTCTGAGACATGCAGACCATGCTGGATCGTCTGCTCTAGCTCGGCAATCTGCCAGCAAAGGTTAGGATCCGACTCATAGTACTCATAGTAGCCCTCTGCAGTAGCGGACGACTCCTGATGCATCTGATCATGGCTGCTCTCGGTAACTCCCCTACACCTCTCCTATCCTTCCACCTCAGCCCTTGTGGTCCGACAACAATGCCAGATTGAGCCAATGTGCGTCGGTCAAGTCGGCAGTCCTACCAAACCATCAGCACGATCCTGCCCTGTGATACGTCAATACCGATCAAATGAAGCCAGGCAGTAATGATATGTCCAAATGGCATGTATACTGTCTGACCGTAGCTCTGATTGTAGGTGATAATAGAGAAGTAGATGGTGGGCACAATGTCAAAGTCTAACCATTGATGCATCCCATACAGCATCAAACAGTGAAATGAGCAAATTTTAGAAAGAGACTTAGAGGTAATAGGTATCAGGCAGTTTGTGATAATCTTAAACAAGACATAATCAACGGGGGAAAGCCTGAGGGCAGCAAATGTGAGGAAATCACTGGCAGCCTCACTGAGATCCCTTGACCTGGGATGACCGAAAAAGTACTCATGGATAGAGTCAGGTGTGACTCCATCGAAGGGAACTGGTAGAGGATCTGGAAGATAAGGGTAGAGAGGAAAGTCATTATCAGATCGTCGACTATTAAGAAATGCAGTGAAGGCTGATAAGTTAAAATTGAGGTTGATACTGGCGACACGGGTCCTCCATCCCGAACCCTCTCCACTGACCATGTTGTTATAGAATTCGGAGACTAAATCAAAGTTGATTGGCCTTTCGAGAAAGAGAATGGACTGAAGTTTATAAAACTCAATGATTCGTCGTACCGAAGGACAATGTTCGTAAATGAATGCTCTGTCCACAGGAGGTCTTGAAGAGGATGAGGGAGCTCTGGATTGTGAGGTGCCCTCAACCGGCTCTTTGCCTTTAGGAGATTTCCTAAGGGTTTGAAAAGAAATCATGGCAATTGATTGGATCAAATGAAGTGAATCAACAAAAGTTTGATCAGGTAATTAAGACAAGATCACGGCACAAAAATGGGTCGATTAAATCATGATACAATGAATTGATCAATCACAGTGAAGGTCATGGCAAGAATAAGGTCATGACAGAATCACAGGGTCACGGCAAGAGTAGAGTCACAACACAAAAAGAAACCACAAGAAAAAACATGGTTAGGCTAAACATTACAAAGTTATGATCTAAGACGAAAAGAAATAATCTAAACGCAAGCTTACTTAGGTGCCATGAAGGTTAGTCGAAGAGGATCTGGTCAGGTTGAAGAAGAGCACACTCGCAAGGTCGCGCGCAGAGAAAAGATCACGGCGCAAGAGTTGCAGGGACACGAGCTCGCAGCTAGGAGTTGCTGAGAACACCAACAGCAGGAAGAAGAACTCACACGCACGGGGAGAAGAGGAACTCACGCGCAAGAGAAGGACGAGGGGTTTCAGCACTAGGGCTTGGGAAGGTAAGGTTTAGAGGGCATTTATAGGATGGCGGATCGGTCCACCAACCACAATTTAATGTGATCGAACGGATCACCGTTCGATCTGGGAGCGCTCAGACCGATGAGGCTCCAGCCTGATCGGACTGGCCTAGTCCTGATCGGTCTGGTGACCGATCAGGCAGGCTCCTGATCGATCGACTGATCGATCAGGAAGCGGACAGTAAGTTTGGGAGGTTTTCTATGAGCCTCTAGATCGGTCTATGGACCGATCACCACAGGGGGCCAGATCGGTCTGGGGACCGATCCAGGCCAACACAGAGAGATTGCAGTGGGTTATCGCAATTTGGCTTGATCGGTCCATTGGTCCAATCAGACATGCTCCTGATCGGTCTGGTGACCGATCAGGCAACCTCCTGATCGGTCAAGTGACCGATCAGGTATCAAGAATTTTCTGATACGATCTGAAATTTCAGTTTCAGACTCCCTATCGATTTCTGATAAGATCAGATGAAAGTTTATCGATCTTAGAGGTGTTTCCATGACTATAATTGATCCCTGAACAAGGATCAATGGTCCTAATGGGTTTAGCAAATCAATTTGCTCCACCAAAGTGAAGGCAAACTCAATCACAAATATTCAATCAATTTTCACCCAAGCATGTATCAATATAAAGTATCCAATCAAGTTTCCTTGATTGGAATGTCCAAGTATGATCATGGAGCCAAGTACACATATGTTATGCATTGGTTTTCCCCATACTTGGTCATCGTAGTGATTATTGTCTCGTCAACCTAATTTCTCAAAGGATGCATTGACATTTTGAGTAATTAGGTTGATCCTAACATCTCACCCCATTTCTAGCAAACAAAAATATTTTGTTAAACCTTAAAGTTTATGTGAGATGTCCCCAAGTTACCCAATTGTTCCCAACAATTTGAATTGATCATGAAGGGTTTTTAATGCTTTTAATTCTACGAAGCATGACACATTCCCAATTCCCTTCTTAAGAAACTAAATTCATTCTCGGGGAGTGGTTTAGTGAAAATGTTCGCTAGATTTGATTTGGACTCTACATGCGAGAGTACAATATCTCCTCTAGCAACATGATCTCTAATGAAGTGGTGACGCACTTCAATATGCTTGGTCCTAGAATGATGGACTGGATTCTTTGTTAGATTGATCGTGCTTATGTTGTCACACAACACTTGCACACCCTTGTAGGTTAATCCATAGTCCTCTAGTGTATGAATCATCCACAACAATTGTGATACGCTCTCTCCCATGGCGATATATTCTGCCTCGGTCATAGAGAGAGCAACACAATGTTGCTTTCGACATGACCAACTAATTAGAGATGAACCTAAGAATTGGCAGCCTCCACTTGTGCTCTTCCAATCCAACTTGCACCCAGCATAGTCGGAATCAGTATAGCCAATTAGGTTAAACAACTCGGTACAGGGGTACCATAGACCAACTCCAATTGTGCCCTTAAGGTATCTCAAAATTCGTTTAACAGAAATTAAATGAGATTCCTTGGCACAGACTTGATACCTAGCGCACATACCAACAGCAAAAAGTATATCAGGTCGACTAGCTGTGAGGTATAGTAAACTACCTATCATGCTCCGATATTGAGTTAGGTCAGCAGGTTTACCACTCTCATCATTGTCTGTTTGTAGCCATGGGAGTGGTAACTTCCTTCGAATCACTCATGTTAAATTTTCGGAGCATTTCTTGTGTGTACTTTGATTGGTGCACATGGATTCTGTCACGAGTTTGGTTGATTTCAAGTCCAAGGAAGAAAGTCAACTCTCCCACTAGACTCATTTCAAATTCACTCTCCATGTGTCCAATAAATTCATTCAAATAGCCCTTATTGTTTGAGCCATAAATTATGTCATCGACATACACTTGGGCTACAAATATATTGTTACCATCTCTTCGTAGAAATAGTGTAGGGTCTATTTGTCCTCTCACAAAACCTTTTTCAACGAGGAATGTCGATAACCGCTCATACCAAGCCCGAGGTGCTTGTTTAAGGCCGTAGAGCGCCTTTTTGAGATTGAACACGTGGTTTGGGAATTCGGTACTCTCAAACCCCGGAGGTTGTTCGACATAGACCTCTTCTCTTATTAAACCATTTAAAAAGGCCGATTTGACATCCATTTGATAAAGTTTGAAACCACGATGTGCTGTAAATGCAAGCATCAATCGGATGGATTCTAATCATGCCACGGGAGCATATGTCTCATCGTAATCAAGGCTTTCAACTTGACTGTAGCCCTTGGCTACTAAGCGTGCCTTATTTCTTATGATTTCTCCCTTATGGTTCAGCTTATTTTTGAAGATCTATTTGGTTCCAATAATGGTGGTCTTCTTAGGTCTAGGGACTAAGTCCCAAACTTGACTTCTTTCGAATTGACCTAGTTCATCTTGCATGGCAATGATCCAATCGGGATCATTTAATGCTTCGTCAATTTTTCTAGGTTCAATTTCGGAAATTAGGACAACTTCATTAGCCTCATTCCTGGAGAATGATCTAGTCCTAACCCCATGGTGGATATCTCCAACAATTTGGTCTTGGGGATGACTAGAGGCTAACCTAGTTGTCATTGGTGTTGGTGGTGCTTCTTATATGGTGTCACTAGACACAGGCTCAGCCTCAGGATCCGGCTGATCTATGGGTTGTCTAGGCTCACCGTCATTAGACTCATCACCACCATCTACAACATTTGAACTTTCATCCAAACCTAGTTTCCTAAGTTCGAATTGAACTCCTTCTACATCTTCTGGCTGTTCATTTGCTTTTGAAATTTCTTCAAAAACAACATCAGAAGACTCTTCAACCAATCTAGATTTCTTGTTATAGACTCGGTAAGCTTTGCTGACAAGAGAGTACCCGACCAGTATCCCTTCATCAGCTTTTGCTGTGAACTTTCCAAGATGGTCCTTGGTGTTTAGAATAAACACCTTACAACCAAACACCCTAAGATATTTAATTATAGGTGGTTTTCCAAACCAAAGTTCATGATGAGTCTTTCCTAGAAATCTATGTATTAGGACTCGGTTTTGCACATAGCAAGCCGTGTTTACAGCTTCGACCCATAAGTACCCCGGTAATGAGTACTCATTAAGCATGTTTCGTGCAGCCTCTTGTAAGACCCGGTTCTTCCTCTCTACAATACCATTTTGTTGTAGTGTTCTAGGAGTGGAGAACTCGTGTCTGTAACCTTTCTCTTGACAAAACTCTAAAAATCGTTGATTTTGAAATTCAGCTCCATGATCACTCCTAATTATTTTAATTGTTGATGATTTTTCATTTTCAACCCTTCTACAGAATAAAATAAACACGTCTAAAGTTTGATCCTTATACTTTAGAAAATAGGTCCAAGTATATTTAGTAAAATCATCAATGATCACAAAATAATATCTACTACCATTCAATGATATAATAGTGCTACAATCAAACAAGTCCATATGAAGTAAATCTAAAGCAGTAGATGTACTTACAACACTTTTACCTTTATGTGCAAATTTTGTTTGCTTACCCATTTGACATGCATCACAAATCTTTTCCTTTTCATACTTGATGCTTGGTAAGCCACGAACTAATCCCTTGTTGGCCAATTTTCGGATATTCTTCATGTTCACATGTGCTAGTCTCCGGTGCGAAAGGGTAGATTCATCTTCTCTTGACATGAAACACTTAACAAAAGTATTAGTAGCACTTTTAAATGAAACTTGGTAAATGTTATCTATCCTTGTGCCTACTAGTACCGTGTCAAATGTGTCATGTTGTCTAACTAGACATTGACTTGATTGAAAATCAATTGTGTAACCCGCATCACACAATTGACTAACACTTAGGGGATTAAATATCATCCCCTTGACTAGAAGGACATTTTTGATCCTAAGACATTCAGATATTTGAATGTCTCCTATTCCTATAACTTTAAGACTACCATTGTTACCAAAGGAAACATTACCTCTATTTTTTCTTTGGAATGTAGTGAATAAGGATCTATCACCGGTCATGTATTTGGAGCACCCACTATCAACGAACCAAGTTGATAGATGCTCCCCCTCAATCATAACCTACACAATTCGAAAAATAGAAGATTTAGGTACCCAAATCTTGGGACCTAAAGCACCTACCAAGCAAGATTTAGGCACCCATGCCTTGACTACCTTCCTTTGAACCCTAGGAGTCTTAAATTGTCTAACATCAGTCCTAGACATTAAGGACACAAATGATGGTTCTTTCGGTTGGTAACCAATACCGGCCCTATTGTATACAACCCTTTGTGCATTCAAAATCATATCTAAGGTCTTTGAGCTCGTTGAGAATTTCTCAAGAACACTCTTGAGTCTCTCAACTTCACTCTTCAATGATTTATTCTCATCTTCTAGCATTTCTACATGTAAATCATCAGCATCCTCATCCTTTGAGGATTTCAACTGTTCAACTTCAATTTTCAATGATTTAACCTTATTTTTTGACTTTTTCAATAAATCGGTTAGGAATGCAATGGTCCTATAGCATTTATCTAGTTCGGGAGTGATTACCTCTTCATCATCCGAAGATTATGAAGCCGCGTTTGAAGAGTCACTCGATTCATCACTGCTTTCTTGATCTTCAAGTGCCATGAGTGCTACATGGCGTGTACACTTCTCCTCCTTCTCTTCATCGGATGAACTAGAGGATAATTCATCCATGTGGCCTTCAAGACCTTCTTCTTCTTCTTTGATTTCTCCTCCTTTTTCTTCAGTTTTGGGCAGTCCTTCTTGAGTGCCCATTCTTGCTACACTCATAGCAAGTAATGTTAGATTTATCAATCTTAACTTCACTAGGGTTACCTTTACCCTTGAAGCGCCGACACTTCCTCATCATCCTTCTTACAAAATTTGCCATCTCGGATGAAGAAGACCCGCTGCCATCCTCCTCGGATACGGACTCGGATGAAGATGAAGTGACTTCCTTCTCCTTCTTCTTCTCCTTCTTCTTCTTGGTCTTTTCACCTGCTACAAGGGCAATCCCCTTCTCCTTGGGGCCTTTGTTAGCCATCTCATGTAGCTCCATTTCACAAAATAAGTCATCAAGTTTGACAACTAATAAATCCTTAGATATCTTATAGGCATCCACCATGGATGACCACAAGACATTCCTTGGAAAAGCTTTTAGCACATACCTTACAAGGTCGCGGTTCTCGACCTTTTCTTCAATGGAATAAAGACCGTTGAGGACTTCTTTGAACCTACTATGAAGTTCACTCACCGTTTCACTCTCCTTCATGGAGAGGTTTTATAATTGGTTGAGGAACAAGTCCCTCTTGGCGATTCTCGAGTCTCGGGTGCCCTCATGGAGTTCGATGAGTTTATTCCACAAATCCGTTGCACTTGTAAAGGGACCAACCTTGATTAGTTGGTCTTTGTTCATTCCACATTGCAAAGTCATCACCGCCTTCGCATCGACTTTACTTTTTCGGGTTTGCTCAGCCGACCAATGCCAAGATTCCAATTCTTTTCCTTCATCATCCTTTGGAGGGGAAAAATCCTCCTTCACAGCGAACCATGTGTTGATGTCCATCTTGAAATAGTACTCCATCTTCGACCTCTAATATTGAAAATCTGATCCGTCGAAGAAAGGAGGTCGGGTGGTGCTAAATCCTTCTCTCAAAGTTATTGTTGATAGCTCTCGGTTGTTAATCCGCTTGAACAGAGCCCCAAGCTCTGATACCACTTGTTGGGCCTTAGATGGCTAGAGAGGGGGTGAATATAGCCAGACACAAACTTCTTTCACTTTAGGGTTTCTCTGCACTTCACGGTTAGTAGCACAGCAGCGGAAACAATGGAAACAGAGAAATGCAGAAACGCAGAAAACAAAAACAAACTAAAGCAACAAACAAGATCGCTAACAAGGAGGGTTTACAAGGTTTGAGGATAACTTGCCCCTACTCCTTGGCGTGCTCGTGAGGTGGGCGATCCCTTGATCGTCGGCAGATCAAGCCCCGAAAAATTCGGATATCAAATCGAAACTCCTTCCCGGTGGAGAAACCTCTCCACAGTATTTCACAGAAATAATGAAGTTAAGAACAGTGAAACAAGAAGGCTTACAAAGCACTAGGAACCAAAGGAACACAAGAGAACTTCTCACGCAAGAACTCCCTTCTTCGTGTCTTCTTGCTGATGGACTCGTCAAGCTTCTTGTTTCCTCCAAGTGCTCAAGTATCAGTATGTTACTCCAAGAATCAGAGTGTTTGCAAAGTGATGGATCAAAGCTTGTCGCAAGAAGTGATCCAGCTCAGCAAATCAATGGAGTATCAATAATCAAAAGTTAGGAGCAGAGATCAGTAGCCAATCAGCAGAGAAACAGACGTAATCAGAGCTCGGATAGCATTTTTGAATTAAAGATGTCAGCTACTGATCGGTCACCGGACCGATCAGGCTGGGTTCAGACCGATCAGGCTCCATCCTGATCAGTCCCCAACGCGTAATCAGAAATCGCGACTTCTCCGGGACCGATCACCAGACCGATCCCAAGTCGTGGATCGGTCACCAGACCGATCCACCCCTTTGGTGGGTATTTTCCCAGCTTCGCAGTCCAACCCTCCTGATCGGTCCCCAGACCGATCAGGCCACCGTCCGACCGATCAGGCTACATCCTGATCGGTTATAAGGAGGAGTCTACGACACTTGATCGTTCACCAGAACGATCTGAACAGTATCCCAGATTGGTCACCAGACCGATCAGGAGCCGATCAGTAGAGTTCCCAAACTCACTGTATGCTCCCTGATCGGTCACCAAACCGATCAGGAGCCGATCAGTAGAGTTCCAAACTCACTGTGTGCACCCTGATCGGTCACCAGACCGATCAGACACAGCTGGATCGATCACCAGACTGATCCACGAGGGAACTCCGTGTTGATGCAGTCTGGCCCTGATTGTTGTTTTGGTGTTGACATCGATTTTAGTTTAGGATGATTATGATTATGATGATCATGATTAAGTCCTGGTCGGGGATCAGGCATGGTATGAAAATCCTAGCTTGGAGGGCTAGGTGTGGGAAAATCCTAACCTGGAGGGTTAGGTGTTGAAAATCCTAGCTTGGAGGGCTAGGTGTGTGAAAAGTCCTAATTCGGAAGAGATGGGTGAAAAGTCCTAGCTTGGAGGGCTAGGTGAAAAGTCCTAACTTGGAGGGTTAGGTGCAAATTCCCATCTTGGAGAATTAGGGGTCCTAGCTTGGAGGGCTAGGTTTGGAAAGTCCTAATCCGGAAGAGTTGGGTGAAAAGTCCTAGCTTGGAGGGCTAGGTGAAAAGTCCTAACTTGGAGGGCTAGGTGAAAAGTCCTAACTTGGAGGGTTAGGTGCAAATTCCTAACTTGGAGGATTAGGTGAGAAATCCTTAGCTTGGAGGGCTAAGGTGGATGAAACCCTAGCTTGGAGGGCTGGGTTGGAGCCCCTGGATCGGTCTGGTGACCGATCAGGGAGTTGGCACGGTGCTCCTTCGTGGATCGGTCTGGTGACCGATCCAGCGATGACTGATCGGTCTGGTGACCGATCAGGGAGTTTGCGTTTCACCCACTGACTGGCTCCTGATTGGTCTGGTGACCGATCAGGGAGCGAACAGTGAGGTTGAGTTCCCTTGCTGAACTGCTCCTGATCGGTCTGGTGACCGATCAGGATCACTGTGCAGATCGTTCTGGAGAACGATCCAGCTTCGCGGGTTCCTCACTAAGATCGATCAGGACGGTGCCTGATCGGTCTGGTTATGATCTGATCGGCCAGGTAACCGATCAGGAGACACTCTGATCGGTCAGGTGACCGATCAGGAGGTTTGAACTGCGAAACTCAGAAATCGCCTAAATTAGAGGTGGATCGGTCTGGTGATCGATCCACAACCTGGGATCGGTCTGGTGATCGGTCCAGGAGAATCTCAAAGAAATCACGATTTCTGATTGAGCGTTGGGGACCGATCAGGACGGAGCCTGATCGGTCTGGACCCAGCCTGATCGGTCTGGTGACCGATTAGGAGGCTCTCTGATCGGTCCGGTGACCGATCACTTTAATTCAAATTGCACTGTCAGACGCTCTGATCGCGCCTGACCATATCCGATTCACTGTTGTTTACATCTGATACTTGATTTACTGTGTGATATGCTGCTCTAACAGTCTGATTAAGCTGCAGGTGACAGGGGAGGATTCAAACACTCAAGGAGAGTCAATGGAGAACTTTCCTTGGAGCAGGTTTGTCCGTTTTTCCATCTCAAGTTGCAACGGTCGAGCTGCAGACTCGAGCTGAGATTGGAGCTTGGCTGAGGGAAGCTCAGGGAGTCCAGGGATAGCTCAGTGGTAGCTGGCGTTGGCAGATGAGCAGCTGGGAACTGCAGGGATGGTGTCATCTGATGCTTGGTGGAGAAACAAAAAGGGTGGAAGAAGGTTTCGTGGAAGCAGAGTTCGGATACTGGTTTCTTGCCGCGCCTTGTGTTTTCTCCATAACCTGCTTGTTGTGTTCCTGAAGTTGTCATCACCTTGAGCAAGCGATTGCATTCTTGAAGCAACCATCCACTACTTGAGCGCCTGAAGGAGAGAACTAGAAGCTTGGAGTCCGACAGCGGGAAGACACGAGGAAGGGTTTCTTGCGTGAGATTGCCGCTGGGTGGAGCTCAGGAAAGTTTGCTGTGTTCTTGTCTTTGCTGGGTGCTTGAGTAAGATCTTTCTTGTTGTTTCATTGAGCTTAAACATTTATCTGTGATTAAAACGCTGTGGAGAGGTTTCTCCACCGAGAAGGAGGTTGTCTTCTATCCGGTGCTAACCGGGGCTTGATCTGCCGACGATCAAGGGATCACCCACCTTAAGGGCACGCCAAGGAGTAGGGGCAAGTTATCCCCGAACCTTGTAAACCCTCCTTGTTAGCGATCTTGGTAGTTGTAGTTGTTTCCTTTTATTTTCTGTTTCTGCATTTTCTGTTTTCATACTTCCGATGTGCTACTAACAAAGTTAAATGCAGAAACTTGATTTGTGTCTAAGTCAAAGTGATTGGCTATATTCACCCCCCCTCTCTAGCCATCCGGTTTCCAACACTCCGTGCCAACTTCCCTGATCGGTCACCAGACCGATCCAGGCAAGGTCAAATCTCCTCTAAGTCACGAGAACAAGCCTCCAGCCTTTCTCTGACTCGTTCTTAGTCCCCCGGACCAAGATACCTTGACCCGTTTCACTCACCGAAACTTCCATCAACCTGGCTTCACTCACCAGGACTCGGCTTCACTCACTGGGATTTTCAATCACCTAACCCTCCGAGTTAGGAATTTTCATACCTAGCCCTCCAAGCTAGGACCTTTCCACACCTAGCCCTCCAAGCAAGGACTTTTCACACCTAGCCCTCCAAGCTAGGACTTTTCCACACATAGCCCTCCAAGCTAGGAATTTTCACACCTAGCCCTCCAAGCTAGGACTTTTTCACACCTAGCCCTCCAAGCTAGGACTTTTATCAACCTAGCTTCTCAAGCTAGGACGTGACCCTCCAAGCCAGGCTTTCATCAACCAAGCTTCTCAAACTAGGACCTGACTGTTGATGCAGTCTGGCCCTGATTGGTGTTTTGGTGTTGACAACGATTTTAGTTTAGGTTGATGATTATGCTGATTATGATTAAGTCCTGATCGAGGATTAGACATGATATGGAGGATTCTAGCCTAGAGGGCTAGGTATTGGAAAAATCCTAACCTAGAGGGTTAGGTGTGAAAAATCCTAGCTTGGAGGGCTAGGTGTTGGAAAAATCCTAACCTGGAGGGTTAGGTGTGAAAAATTCTAGCTTGGAGGGCTAGGTGTTGGAAAAGTCCTAATTCTGAAGGGTTGGGTGAAAAGTCCTAGCTTGGAGGGCTAGGTGAAAAGTCCTAACTTGGAGGGTTAGGTGCAAATTCCCATCCTGGAGAATTAGGTGAAAAATCTTGGCTTGGAGGGTCAGGTGCCTAACTTGGAGGGCTAGGTTGGATGAAGTTCTAACTCGGAAGGGTTGGGTGAAAAGTCTTAGCTTGGAGGGCTAGGTAAAAAGTCCTAGCTTGGAGGGCTAGGTGAAAAGTCCTAACTTGGAGGGTTAGGTGCAAATTCCCAACTTGGAGAGTTAGATGGAAAAATTCTTGGCTTGGAGAGCTAAGGTGGATGGAAACTTAGCTTGGAGGGCTAAGTTTGAGTCCCTGGATCGGTCTAGTGATCGATCAGGGATTCTGGCACGCTGCTCCTTCGTGGATCGGTCTGGTGACCGATCCAACGATGACTGATCGGTCGGGTGACCGATCAGGGAGCACACAGTGAGGTTGGGAACCTACTGTGCTGCTCCTGATCGACCTGGTGACCGATCAGGGAGTATGTGTTTAACCCATTGACTGGCTCCTGATCGGTCTGGTGACCGATCAGGGAGCGAGCAGTAAGGTTGAGTTCCCTTGCTGAACTGCTCCTGATCGGTCTGATGACCGATCAGGATCACTATGCAGATCGTTCTGGTGAACGATCCAGCTTCGCGGGCTTCTCACTAAGATCGATCAGGACGGTTCCTGATCGGTCTGGTGATGACATGATCGGACTGTTGACCGATCAGGTGACATCCTGATTAGTCAGTTGACCGATCAGAAGGCTTAGCCTACGTAACTCAGAAATCGCCCGATATAAGGGTGGATCGGTCAGGTGAACGATCCACGACCTGGGATCGGTCAGGTGAACAATCCACGACCTGGGATCGGTCCGGTGATCGGTCCAGGAGAATCTCAAAGAAATCGCAATTTCTGATTGAGCGTTGGGGATCGATCAGGACGGAGCCTGATCGGTCTGGAACTAGCCTGATCGGTCTGGTGACCGATCAGGAGGCTCTCTGATCGGTCCGGTGACCGATCACTTTGTTGGGACCGGGTGCATGTCGACAAGGATACGAGTTCGTAAAATTTAAAATTTTTACGTGCAGCGGAAGAGTTTGCATAAAATAATTTCCTAAATTATTTTAACTTCGTATCTAGCATGTAACCTTATAGTGTATCGACATAATCATAAAATAAAAGTTTTTGAAAAGTAAACTAATTTACCAAGTACCTCGCGTAACTCGAAGTAAGGGACGAGATCCAACCGTAGCGTCCCTTGGAAGCTTCGCCTCTATTCGCGTCCACGCCGAGTTCTCTTCGGGATGACTTCGTAAAGTCACGAGTTTTGTGCCGACGAGAACTACTAGATTCTCTATAGGCACAACTTGAAAGATCAAGAGAAGAGTTAGAAACTAACCAACAAGAAGCAACGGAATCGAATTCCGAGAGGAGAGGAGTCGCTATCCGCTTCTTCTTCTTCTTGTTCGGGTTCTTCTTCTTCTAGTGGCTCACGGCAACACCTCCTTGGTGTTGTGATTGGGCGCCGGCCCTAGAGGAACTAGGGTGCGCCGGCCCTAGAGAGCTAGGGTGCGCCGGCCCTAAGGAAAGAAGAAGAGAAGGAGGAGAGAAGAGAAGAGAGGGAGAGAATAATTAATCTCTTAATTACTCAATTGGAATTAAGGGCTAGCCTTTGGTTCCTTTATATAGTAGCAACTCCTTTGCTAAGTCTCCCTCTAAACCGAATTAACGGAATTAGTTATAAGAAATTTATCTTATAAATTTTCTTATTGCTTATTCCTTTTAAGCCTAGTCTTATTATAAACAATTTATAATAAAACAAATTAGTTATCATAAGAGATTTATCCTATAAATTCTCTTATGAATTTTATTATAACTAACTTTATAATAAAACTAATTATTTATCATAAGAAATTTATCCTATAAATTCTTATGAATTAATTCCGTTTAAACCAAGTCTTTATTATAAACTAATTTATAATAAAAACTAATTCTTCTTCTCTTTAAATTATGGAATAAATTTTATAAGAAATTTATAAACTTTCTTATTATGGATAAATCAATTCATAATTGATTTTATAAAATTAAAATGAACCAACTCATGGATTATTTTAATCTTCCATAAAAGAATAAATTTCTATAAATTTTATTTATATAAATTTCTTTATACAAATTTATTTATCCATAATTTATAAAATAAATCGCGCTATATTTATTTTATTAATTAAACCAATTAAATTGGTTTTCTCCTTTTATTTGGCCGGCCACCAAAGAGGGGTTAACACCCTCTTTGGTCGGCCAAACCCAACCCGGACCGTCGCGAATTAAACTCATTTAATTCGCCCAAAAAAGCCTTCAAAAGACTTAGCCATTTTTAGCTTCTAATGCGCCTCTGACTAACTCAGATTCGACTTATTTCTCTTGATCGGAAAATCCAATTTTCAACTCGTTTTAAATCCCTCGGATTACTCGTAGTGCGTGTGACTAAATAGGCTTTCGATTTATGTTGGCCGTCTATAATTAACTAATTATAGAACGATCATGAGTGGCACCTAGTAGTACATCATGATCCCCAATTAATCGAAAGATCAACGGTTTGACCTCAGAAGAAATTATTCTGAAACCCTTCAGCAGCTCTAATGAATCGTGCCCCATTCCCTTCACCACCTTATACCCACTTGGTTCAGGACACGGTCAATGGTGTCAGTCCCCACTAGGCTGACTACGTCACACCTAGCCCAAGTAATGTCTTACTCGTCCTTTGGATTTCTAATTACTCTCATGTATTTTAGAGACTCTCACTCTAAACATGATATGCTCTGGCCAGAGGCTTTGAGTAACAATCCGACGATAGGCCTGGGTATACATCTCCTCGCAAGGAGTGGTGAATCCTTTGTAGGCTGTTCAAACATCTTCGGGCACTTCGGCTTATACCCGATCATCCTGGGTCCACACCTCCTTGGAGATGCTTGCTTAAGATGTCAAAGTATAAGTCTCCATGACCAAGATGACTTGAACACCGCAAGTCAAAGGAACATCGCACTTAAGCCGCAGTAAGATCTTCATTGACATATCTACATGTAGATTCCCATATGAAGTCTTACAGCTAGTCACTCCAATGAACTAGTTCCCTTAACTAGCATCCATGTTTATCTCCGGACATCCCAATGTCACCAGCCAGTGAGAATCAGCTGATTAGAGAATAACCCATGCTAGTCTCAACAGAATTGATAGTGTCCGTTTTATCAATTCATCGACTAGGGATATTTTCAATACTTCACATTTGCCATTTAGAGATAATCACTAGTTGTGATCTCATCACAAATTCTCTTATGCTGTGAGTTGTATTGCGGACATTCAGTAGATGAGTTTAAGATCCCAATCAAATACACAAGCATGTATACTCAAATAGTGAATTATCATTTATTAATATAAATGTTTTACAATCATAAGGCGATTGCCTTAGGACACTTCTCTCATATCACTAACAAACTCCCACTTGGCCTAATGCCAATCGCTACGGTATCCAATACCACAGGCTCTAACATGACCCTCAAACTTGCTTTGAGGCAAGGCCTTAGTTAAAGGATCCGCTATATTCCTTTCAGTGGGAACTCTCTCAATTTGTATGTCATTCCTACTTATAATCTCTCTGATCAGATGATAGCGGCGAAGCACGTGTTTGGATCGCTGATGAGACCTTGGTTCCTTTGCTTGTGCAATAGCTCCATTGTTGTCGCAGTAAACCGGCACTGCATCATCAATGGTTGGAACCACGCCAAGTTCGAGACAACTTCTTGATCCAGACTGCTTCCTTTGCTGCTTCCGAAGCTGCGATATATTCCGCTTCCGTGGTGGAATCCGCTACGGTGTCTTGTTTGGAACTTTTCCAACTTACTGCGCCTCCATTCAAAGTAAATACGTATCCAGACTGCGATTTGGAGTCATCCTTATCTGTCTGGAAACTGGCATCTGTATACCCACGTATTACCATATCTCCTTCTCCATATATTAGGAACACATCCTTAGTTCTTCTTAAGTACTTAAGGATTGTCTTAACAGCCGCCCAGTGATCCATTCCTGGATCCGACTGGTATCTGCTTGTGACGCTCAAAGCATACGATACATCAGGCCTAGTACATAACATAGCATACATGATAGATCCTATCGCGGATGCATAGGGAATCTTATTCATGCAAATCCTCTCGTCTTCTGTGCGCGGACACATAGACTTTGAAAGGTTGATCCCATGCCTAATGGGAAGGTAACCTTTCTTGGATTCCGACATGCTAAACCTTTTTAGCACTCGGTCTATATATGTAGACTGCGAAAGACCAAGCAACCGTTTTGATCTATCTCTATAGATTCTAATCCCAAGGATATAGGTTGCTTCTCCCAGGTCTTTCATGGAGAAAGTTTTGGATAACCAAATTTTAACTGTCTGTAAGACTGAAATATCGTTTCCTATAAGTAAGATGTCGTCGACATATAATACTAGGAATACGACTGCACTCCCACTAACCTTCTTGTACACACAAGGTTCGTCAGGATTTTGTGAGAAATCAAACTTTTTGATTGTCTCATCAAAATGGATGTTCCAGCTCCTAGATGCTTGCTTCAGTCCATATATGGATCGTCGAAGCTTGCATACCTTGGTTTTATCAACCGATGTGAAACCTTCAGGCTGTATCATGTATACGTCCTCAAGCAAGTTTCCGTTAAGGAAAGCTGTTTTCACATCCATTTGCCAAATCTCATAATCATAATGAGCTGCTATGGCTAGGAGCATCCGAATGGATTTAAGCATAGCTACTGGCGAATAGGTTTCGTCATAATCAATTCCTTGTTTTTGACGATATCCTTTGCCACTAATCTAGCCTTAAAGGTAACAACATTACCTTCCATGTCGGTTTTCTTCTTGAAAACCCACTTGCACCCTATGGGTTTAATCCCTTCAGGTGGGTTAACCAAGTCCCATACTTGATTTTCGTACATGGAATCCATTTCCGACTTCATGGCTTCAAGCCATTTGTCCCTTTCTGAATTTTTCAGAACATCTTCATAACTGATAGGTTCGTCATCGCCAATGAGCAACACGTCGTTCGATTCACTTACGAGAAATCCGTATCTCTCTGGAATGTTGCGTGTCCTATCAGACCTACGAAGAGGTGGTGTAGTTTTAGGTTCAACTGATAGCTCATCATTATGAATTATCGGTTGTGGGCCTAGACTCGGTGTCTCTGTAATGTCTATTGGAGTTTCTTGAACTTCATCAAGTTCAATGCCACTCCCACTGTTTTCTTGTAAAAGAAATTCTTTTTCTAGAAATACAGCATGCCTTGAAACAAACACCTTTTGTTCCAAGGGATGATAGAATTGGTAACCCTTCGTTTCCTTAGGGTATCCAATAAATAGACATTTATCAGACTTAGCATCCAATTTGTCTGATACAACCCGCTTCACGTAAGCAGGACAACCCCATATCTTAAGGTGAGTTAAGTGAGGTTTCTTACTATTCCAAATCTCATATGGAGTAGTAGAGACTACCTTGGTCGGGACTCTGTTTAATAAATAAACAGCTGTCTTAAGTGCATAACCCCAAAAGGATTTTGGAAGAGTTGCATGATTCATCATCGACCTAACCATGTCCATCAAGGTTCGGTTGCGCCTCTCAGATACACCATTATGCTGTGGTGTATATGGCGGAGTCCATTGGGATAATATCCCATTGTCCCTTAGATAATCTTGAAACTCTTGACTTAAGTATTCACCACCCCGATCGGATCGAAGTATTTTAATACTTTTGCCAAGCTGTTTCTCTACTTCATTTCTGAACTCTTTGAATTTCTCAAAGGCTTCAGATTTGTGTTTCATCAAGAACACGTACCCGAATCGTGAGTGATCATCGATAAAGGTGATGAAGTAGCTATAGCCTCCTTGTGCAGAGTTGACATTGGTCCACATACATCAGTATGTATTAGACCAAGCAATTCTCCCACTGATTACCTTTTCCGGTAAAGGGTAATTTGGTCATCTTGCCTTTTAAGCACGATTCGCATGTATCAAATGAATCGGGTTCAAATGATTCCAAAATTCCACATCGGTGCAATTCGGTCATGCGTTTCTTACTTACATGGCCAAGACGGCAATGCCAAGTGTAGGAGTCTATTCGATTATCTATTCGAGCACGTTTGTTGCTAACTTCGATATTGAAAACGTCACTGGATAAATCTAACGTGTAGATGCCATTGCACAAAGTTCCATTCCCATAAAGAACGCCATTTAAAGTTATGTAACAACAATTGTTACTAAAAGTTAAATGATAACCCTTTTCATTCAAACATGAAATAGATACAATGTTCTTTATTAATAAAGGAACGAAATAATAATTATCCAATTCTAAGACACGTCCAGTCGGGAGCTTTAGCAAATATGTTACGATGGCAACAGCAGCAATCTTTGCTCCATTTCCAACTCGCAAATTCGCTTCTCCCTTGACGAGTCTTCTTCTATTCCTTAGCCCCAGTATGTCATTACATATATGTGAGCTACACCCAGTATCAAGTACCCAGGTGTTTGAGGAAATAGAGTGACATTCAATAACGAAGATACTTGAAGAGGATGGGGCATCGGATGCCTTCTCTTTCAAGGACTCAAGATAAACCTTGCAGTTTCTTCGCCAGTGACCTTCCTTGCCACAATGATGGCAAGTGCCTTTTAGGGTATTTTCAGTCTTTTTGGCCTTTTTCTTCATTCCCTTATTCTGTTCTTTGGCCTTCCTCTTAGAACCTTTCTTCGAGGAACCAACTAACAGCACTGTCTTCTGTTCCTGCTTCACAGAAGGCTCTACAGTCTTCAGCAGGTTGAGCAACTCAGGAAACTGGTCTGGAGTTGCATTTTCAGGAGGACGGTTGGGAAGTAGATCTTCAAGGACATAAGCAAGCTTCTCTGCCTTGAGGACTATCCTCAGGTTTCGAAGCCAGTCCATGAAGTTTGGCCCAGTCAGTTTATTGGTGTCCAAAATGGAACGCAAGTTTAGGGAAGACATGATCGAGTGATTATCCTAGAAATACAAATTGAGTTTATGTGAGAAGATTGATTAAAGAATGTATCAACATACATAAATTAAATCCTATTTATTTTACGAATTGAGTCACCCTTATTATCAATTCGGGAGATCGTAGGAACATCTCCAAATATGTTGATATCCAACCATAGATAAGAACAATCATGGCTGTGGCCATCAAGTTCTTAGCTATGAAGGTAGGTAATTATACCGATTACACATCACATATATGTAACTATCACATTTTGCTATCAACAAATTGAATGTTTGCATAAAACATTGGGTTGTTAACTCATTAACAAGTATGTATCATTATACATAGCACCCAACTGCACCTCTCATTACATCGACCTTGGCTGTGGCACAACAAATCGATGCTCCAAGCTTAAGGCTGACCCATTAATCAAGAAATAGTTTTAATATGGTTGGAGCTCATTCAACCGCTTAGTCAGGCTTGGATGTGTCCAACAACCAAAACTAATGATTGACCTCTGACTCGAACTATATTATTCATAAACTAATTCCATGGTTTGAACATGTTGAGGTTCAAGTCGGGCATGGATGTGTCCATCAACCCAAGCGAGAAACAAAACTCCGATTCTAACCATATTAATGGAAGGTGTTGGCCTTAATATTTTGTAAGGGGTTTTGGGTCTCATTCTTTTAAGCACATTCATGACATAAAATTATGTCATGACTAACGATTTCCTTAATAAAGTATGTATGTGACTTAATTTATCAAGTCTCATGAATTAAATTAGGAACCGGATTTCCTAATCATAATTTCATACTTTATTAAAGGAATTGTTTTGGGAAACAATTTCCTAAATTGTCATAATTAATTTCGGAAATAATATGTTCAAGACTTTGATTTCTCTAAATCAAATCTTATTAAATTAAGAGACAAATCCCTTAATTCAACCACATATTATTTTCATGAAAATCTCATTTAAGAAACTCTATAGGAAACCATTTTCCTAATTAATTTTGGAGACAACAATATGTAAGAGCATCACCTCTTAAACATATTTTATTCATGGATTTAATTAATTACAACAAATTGTTTTCTAAGGGTGGCTCCCCGAGGCTCAGATACCCAAAGAAAAGTAATGTGTTGTAAATCCAATTGGACGGCTCCCCGAGGCTCAATCCAATCAAACATGACAATTTCAATTAAAAATTGGGAAATTAAATTACAACAACTAACTTTAAATTGGACGGCTCCCCGAGGCTCAATCCAAAATAAAGAATTTTGTTGTCAATTTAAAAACCAATTCAAATTTAATTGTCAATTAACTGTCCATGAATTTGTCTAGACTTTCTTAAAAGAAAGTGCCCAAAATTGCGAGATTTCGAAAATTGATTTTCAGAATAATTGTAAGTTTCTGGTACAAAGAAAACTTACATATTTCCAAAATTGAAAATTTCTAAAATAGAAAAATTTCCAAAATTGGAAAGTTTCCAAAGATGGGAAGTTTCGAAATTATTATAAAATTTCAGAAAATAGAAAATTTCAAACGTTTGCGAAATTTCATGAGGATTTCCAAACTTTGAAATTCCTAAATCTAAAATTTATTATAATTTGAAAGTTTCCATAATTGAAAATTTTTTCCGAAATTGAGATCATGACAAAGTTTTCCACAAAACAATTATTTGATTAAGTCGAACACTAACCGGCTCTGATACCACTGTTGGGACCGGGTGCATGTCGACAAGGATACGAGTTCGTAAAATTTAAAATTTTTACGTGCAGCGGAAGAGTTTGCATAAAATAATTTCCT